>JAVJAP010000078.1:0-409555 GCA_034770075.1 Aralia elata
AGTGCATTTTATGCTCCATCCTTATCATAAGTCATCTCTTATGGGCAAGTTGCGTTTTACGCTCCATATCATCCATTGCAAGATTTGCAAATTAATTGGCTTCTTCATCATTTTTTTTACTTTTTTTTATTAGATATAGGTGGATTGCGTTTTAACGACTCCATCTCCCCTAATCACGTGTTTATGAGTGAGGTGCGCTTTTATATGCTCCATCTCAAATCACTAACATGACCATCAAATCAAATTGAGTACAATGCTTTGCGAGTGGATGTGTTTAACTACGGATCTCTAGAGCTGATTTGATCTCTCCCATAAGCATTTCTTAGGTCCATATACTACAGCCTTCTCTAAGTGTATCCCCATTAGTTCATTACAAATAGATTAAGTGCTCAAATGTAGTAGGGATTCAAACAAATTGTAATAACCAACAAAAAAAGTTAAGCACATAGACTACACAACATTTGGTCATATTTTCATGAGTTACAATTTATTCAACATCAAGTTTTTTTTAATTTTTTTGTCATTGGCCATAGTTCAAAATCAAGTCAATGCCTCAAGAAACACATTTTAAAAATCAACGAGCCTTAAAAAATGCATAATTTTTTTTTATAAAAACAAACACAAATAGTAAATAACCACAAAAAATACACAAAATATTAATAATACTACCCCCAAGACTTAAAAAACTGACAATTGTCCTTCAATGTTAAGCAATAAACTACTCCAAACATGCAAAGGCACTTTCCCTGAAAATTTATATCAATTATCATGGGGCATTAGAACTGTAGAATGACCTAACACGAAAGATAAAAACTTAAATAGAAATAAAAATCAAGTGAAATAAAATTAGGATTTAAAGGGATGCGAAATTTGGGTTGCCTCCCAAGATAGCGCATTGGTTTTATAGTCGCTCGGCCCGAGTTTTCTTCTTTATTTTTTCTTATTTGAGACCTTGAGACTCAACGTAGATAAATCACGAAAGAGTCCCTGCAAAATTAAAAAGCCCCCAATACGATTTTGAAAGTAAAGATTAGAAGATTGATAAAAATGAAATAAGATTCACAAAAGCACAAAATCAAAACTAAAATCAAACCCCGGCAAACGGCGCCCAAAATCTTGGTTGGTGCATGTCGCAAGCACCCCAAAAATAAAAACTTACACATGCAAAAAGATATTAATGTTTAGCTAGTTCAAGTAAGAGTCGATCCCACAGAGAATACTTAAGTCTAAATTTATACTTTGTGAACCAAAGTGGGGGTTGGAAATTTTATTTAACTAATTAACTGAAACAAGATTAAAGTAACAGAATAAAATAAAAACTCTAGTTCTTCCGTTCAAATATCACCTTAATCATAGTCGTCGACGCTAGGGAGGAATCGCTTATGCAGTGATTAGTACCCTTATCAAATTTTAAGCTTCCTTTTCATTAGATGATTTTTTTTTGAAAAGGATGGCATTAAATGTCGACGGGGGGGTTTTTAAAGATTATCTTTTTATGATGAGCCAATTAAACCAGGAGTCGCCAGTTGGTTATATGTGAAAATGGATGTACCCAACTCATCCGAGTTTCGTTGTCGGAAATCGCGGGCTCATATGAATGACTCCCGATGTTAATTGGTCCGCGAATCGAGATTACATAGAGTTCGGTGGGCTATACTTAAGTGAGGGGAAAGGAGTTAGGCACCCCCTCGACTTCCGTGCAAACACGGTTACACAAGCGCAAGCTTGATGACTTTTCCTATCCCTTTAATATCATGAAATGTGAGAGGTTTTGTGTTGTTTGTGTTGCACAGCGTATCGTGTGTGTTGTGTGGTGAGTTTTGTATGAAAAGAATCATTTTGGATGTTTAGGGAAAAACGGTGTTTTCCTTTTGAGCATGCCTTAGAATGTCCATCTGTTTAAAACGGGAATGCCTTGATGAGAAAAGTTTGATTTTAATTGTCCAAAAACTATGAGATTTTCCTTAGGTGTCGTTTTGACAAAAACAAGAATTTTAAACCTTCGTCAACAATAGGAATCCGAGATCGATACGTTGGCTTTTATGAATGATGGGCAATTTCTAGGATCGCTTTCCACCCTATGTATCTAGGTCTTAATAAAACAGTTTATGTTATTTTATAAAAACCGATTTTTTGTGACATTTGAAAAACGACCTTCTGTAGGCCGGCTCGGTTAAGAGGAAACCGACATGCATTAACACGTCCAATTGTTGTTTAGCATACGTGATGCTAACCCCCTGAGTTTGCTTGATTGTAATGGAAAAGCCTTCATCGGTTAATCGTTGAAATTTCATTTTTCGTGTCACAAAATCAAAGCAAGCATAAAACAACGCGTCGGGGGCGAGTCTTCAGGGGCATGTAATGTCCATCAAAAGAACCCTGGGGCGAACGCCAACAATCCGCATACTTGAACTATTACGGGGCCTTAAACACGATGCCTCGCCTTAGGCTGGCGTATGTAAGGCCCGAGACGTTTAAATAGGTACCAATGACGAATTACATCCACCCGGAGTACAGACATCTAAGGATGTCCATCCTTTTGATTGTGGAACCCTCGGGGTCGCGTTCCTAGGCTCACATTCCGATCTTAGTGCAACTTATACACAAATGGTGATATAACGCAAAAATAGTAAACAACTTCGGGAGGCCTAACACTACGAGGATGGTGACTATGACGTGGGGAAAGAAATACCCTACGAATGAGACATAGTACCTTACTAGAGCGATAATATTTGGGCGGCCATACGGATATAGCATCGGGGCGAGTAGGGGGAAATTTCACCCTAAATGGGGCAGTTGACCCCTCACTAATAATCCTCGAATCCATGCGCTTCATAAGAACAATGTAAGAACAAAACTACATTTAAGGTAAGTGCGTAGTATCAAAAGCGGAATTAAAATATTTTAACAAAAGGCGAAAGAATATATGGGTTGTTTCACCGGGCAATCAGGATGCCCCCACATGAGGGACAAATTTGGGGGGTTGAGTTAGGAAGTAAATAAATATGAGTATGGTAAATCTCCCACAACAAATGGGTACCAAATGTCCTCACTCTTTTCACTCTTGGTCTCTCCTACTGGCTCGGGGTTGGCGGCGGTGGTGTTCTTCTTCACCCGTAAACTGCGGTGGCCTGCTTGTATCGCTTCCTTCCCTCTTCCTACTCCCTGTATGCGAACGAGCATAATAAGGGCACTGCCAAAGGGCCACCGCAGATCATTCTGCGGCTGCACTGCGGTGGCCCTTGGATCTCCGCCCAGCCGCCCTCGGAAGTACCCCGGGTGCTTTCTTCGAGTCCCGTGTTGCATCGAGTTCCGGCATTAGGCCGCGGATTGATCTGCGGTTGTGACTGTGCTGAATTATTTTCCTCGGGTTTGTCGTGCCTCGTCGCGATTTGCGGGGGCGTAACGTTGGGGTTGTCTGGGCTGACGGGTTGTGTTTTCTGGCGAGTCCGTGAACCCGTCGGGAAACGGTGTGCAACGTGTCATCCCCAGGGTTAAGGGTACAGTGAGCAGGTATTCTGACTCTCGACATTCGGGCGAGTTGGGGGGGTTGTCCGGTCGGCTTCAATCTCATTCCCGTCGTGATGCTTGTGGGAGGGTTTTTCGTGTGATGTCCACCTTTTTGTCTCCAGTGGGTCGGGTCAAGTGACGGTTGGCCCTCCGGTCAGGCGTTTGTATAGGAAATCGCAAAATTCGCGGGTGTCTACAGCTTCCCCTCGTGTAGCATGTTTATGAAATGATTAAATGAAATGCACAGGATAAAGAATAGACACTCGATGCTTGAATGACATGTGCAACAAGAATGACAAACCACAGACGGGATGCAATCACATAAGAATGTATGAGTGCAACACAAGAGTTAAAGCAAGCAAAAACATTCGTTACGGGTGTCAATGCCTCACGCCATCGTCTGGTCCCGCGCTGGGTTTCGTATCCCGGTTCGCCTCTAGTCCGTGGTAATCCACCCGGATATCGTCGCCCAGGTTGGGAAGTATTTGGATTCGCAATCCCGTCCCAAGGGGGTTAGGGTTTGGAATATCAGCACCCTTCCCAGAGGTGGTCGGGTTGAGGATATCAGGCCCTTCCCAAGGTGTTGTCGTGTTCGGAGATCTGCCCCATCCAAGGGGGTTTAGTTGGGGGGGATATATCGGCCCTGCCCAAGGTGTTGTAGTGTGTGGGGATTTCATGCCCTTCCCAAGGTGTTAGTTGTATTGGTAGATCATGCCCTTCCCAGGGTGTTGGTTGGTGTTTGTTGGGATGATCAGCCCGTCCCAGGGTGTTAGTGTGGGGTGGGGATATCAGGCCGTCACCAGGGGTGTTAGTTTTGTTGGATATCAGCCCGGTCACCAAGGTGTTAGGTGGTGTGGGAGAGCAGCCCTCTCCCCAGTGTGTTAGTGGTTTGGGATTACTCAGCCCGGCCCAGTGGTTGTTGGGGTTTGTAGGTGGGGAGCACCCTGCCATGGGTGTTGGTTTGTTTTGGATCTCAGCCCGTCCCAGGGTGGTGGTGCTTTTGTTTGGGATCGTTAGCCCGGTCCCAGGGTGTTGGTTGGTTGTGTTGGGAGTCTCACCCTGCCCAAGGTGTTTGGTGTTGTTGGGATGCGCATCTCAAGCCTGCCCAGGGTGGCTCTCCATCTTGTTGTGAGTTTGTTTGGATGCCGTCCCAGGGTGCTGCCAGGTCTTGGGGCCCCGCCAGTCCGATTCGTCGTGTTCCATGTTCCGACGTAGTCCGAATCTTGTTCTTTTATTTTCCACATAAAGACGTCATGTAGGATGCATGCTTTGTTTATTCCAATGGATAGAGAAATGAACCCCGTACAGCCTTTTTGAATACTAAGTTATTCCACAGGTGTTGTCGCCAGGTGCCGTGGTATGGCTTGGATCGCGGTCCTCCCACAGGAGTGGGGTGGGCCGCTGTACACCCGCGGATTGGACGGTTGGTCGCCGGACGACAAGAGGAATAGTGCAGATGATCTTCCGGAACGTTCCGGATCCTTAGTATTCGTTGTGTCCGGTAATGCACGGCGGCGTTTGGGCGAGGGTATTCTGAAGCTATGAGGTCCTATCCAAATCCGTCCGGTGTTGTCACGCAGTCTTGCTTTATGGGCATTGGGGGGGGGGGGGTGGGGGGGAGTCAACAAGTGGGGGGGGGGTGTTGATGACGCTCCCCATCTCGAAGGATGGTTCAAACAAAGGATACCATCCAGAGGGGATTTACTCCTTCATGAGTCTAGAGTAGAAACGTTCCGGAGAGGATTTTGAAGGCTGTCGATACCCCCCCGCCCAGATTCCCTTATTCCAGCTCAGCTGTAATTATAGGGCCCCTTTGTCGGGGCGATTACCGAGGGAAAGGCCGGATCCGAACGGACCTCAGAGTACGACCTAAGGCTGCAGTGAGGGGTCATTCTGCTGCGCTTGTGGAAAGAGATGTCTGCATTCTCTATTTCTGGCCAGGGGGGAGTGGGGCTCACAGACTGGATCAAGAGACGCCACTGGGGTATTGCCAGACTAATGGCAATTTATCGATGCTCCCCGCAATAACAACAGGACTCCGGAGACCGTTAGCCGACCCACTACTGCTTTATTAGGATCGCGTCGACATGATGGTGGCTAGCAGATTGCAGGAATGCCCGGCAGGCCTCAGATCTAGGCCCACCATTTTAAATCCATCCTGCAGTCGATTCGTTTCAGATTTGTGGAGATCATTTTATTTCCTTGCATAGACTAATGTCAATTTTTTTTTTTTTTGTTTTTCATCGGTTATCAAAAGAGAAACCTTGTAACAAAATAGACTTATTTATATAGAACAGGTATTTAATTTAGCTCGTTTTTCCCCCTTTTTGTCGTATCGTTGGCCTTCATTGTGGACCCTCATTTTATCCAGCTAACCCATGATTTGTGATATTACCGGCCTTCTTTCGCTTCTCAAGTCCCTTGATGGGGATGTTGTCAGATATTGGCCTGCCGCCACCTCCTGTCTGATTTCATCGGCTGAGGTCTTATATTTGGGCTAATCTGCTTGGGGTTGGGTTATGGGTGTAGGGTTAGGTCACATTGAGAGATGAAGCCTGATCAGAGGTGGCTTGGTTTTCGGAAAAGTTTTTCGAAGGGTATAGGATAGGGCTTTGTTCTGGCTATTGGGAATCGGTTTGATAGGAAGAAAAGGTGTTATATTTTTGTAAGGAATAGGGACCAGTGCCACGATGGCTGCCTACGTAACCCCCCACAAGTCCGGGAGATCAAGGTCCCTACGTAGTTCGTATCTCCCCAAAACGAGGGGGAGAGATGATCGAATTTTTTTTTTTTTTTATACGCATAAGAACCGGCTTCACCGAGGTCAGAATTTAAGGGGCTGTGGGAAACACCTCCCCGTCCATTTCGTGCAAGTATGAGGCTCCTCCCGGACATCACTTCTTTAAATGCACAAAAGGCCCCCTCCCAGTTCGGGGCAGAACTATCCCTGTTTAGCTTCGGTACTTGACAAGGGCATGTACTCATCTTTAACACTAGGGATCATATTTCTTTGAATTTTCGAGGCTCTTATCTTCTTGTCGTATGATCCGAGGAGGATCCTTTGCTGATATAACTGGACTCGTCGCAACCACAGCAAGCCACCCTCCTTGTTCATCAATTAGGGCCAATTGGTTCCGTACACGACTGTTGCATCCAATCCTCCTGCGTGTTATCTGAGCATCCAATGCAAGAATTCTGAGGGGACGCCCATCTCCGAACCTCAATCTGGACAGAACCACCGGCCTCCATATCCGTATACCAGAGCTCACGAGGTGTTGCCCCTGTAGAAGTACGTACCGACGTTCTGTACGCCAGCAAGGTGAGAAGGTAAGCCAGATCCGGCCATCCCCCGATGATTAGCAGACATTTTTGCCGCACAGTGGATCTTCCTTGATATTCCTGTATTTCAAGCAGCCCTCCACTGCCGCCATTCATCTTAGGGAACGGTAAAATGAACAGAATTGAGGGTGTTTGATCTTAAACTGGTGCGCATATAATCCTTTCATGAGGGGCCAGTGGGGTGTGTCAAATTCATTGGCATTGTCGGAGACTAAAACCCTCAGGTTGCCCGTATCGGCAAATGACATTATTCCCTGATGAAACCGACGATGGATCCTCCTGGAGTTACTTTGGGGAAGGAAGCTGCTTCTAACCCATTTAGTGAAGTAAGTGCGATCAAGACGAATATAAATCGGTGGTCGTTACTTGCTTTGGGCTCTATTGGCCCGATCACATCCGATACCCCACATTGAGAATGGCCAAGGGGAGGTCATACGATGCGGTTCATTGGGAGGCGCATGGATAACATTACCGTGCGCCTGGCATTGGTAACACCGTTTGACGTGATCATCACAGTCGGCTTTCAGCGTCAACCAGTAATGCCCCGTTCTCAAGATCTTCTTGGCCAGCATCGGCCCACTCCACCATGTATTTCGTCCATAATCTTTTGGGCCTGCGTTTCATTTACACATCGTAGCAATCCCAAATTGGCATCCCCCTTGTACAGTGAATCTCCGCTCAGATAAAATTTCATTGCCATCTTTTAAATTCTCAACCTCTCCGCTCGGCTGGCTTGGTCGGGAATGGATCTATCCCTCAGATATTCCCTTATGTCGTGATACCAAGGCTGCTTTGGGCAGAACCCTCTCGTCTGATAGTAAACCTGCCACATGCTTCCTCGTATGCCGGGGCGTTCTGCACTGCTATCTCAATCTGTGAACGTCCATGCTCTTGATTGTCGAAATCATTCCGTCCCCGGGGGATATGTCGAAAAAGCGATATCTTCGAACTCTTGCATCAGTTGGATAACACAACGGTGGTATGGAAGTAAATGGAGCTCCTTAGTGCTGTATACCCCGATCGCTTGTCTGATTACCAGCTCCGAATCCTGTTTGGGATATTTGTATGTATAGCAAATCAAACTCATACACGCAAAGTGCTCACGTGTGATCCACAAGTAATATAAAGTAAGTAAAGTATCGATCCCACGAGGAATTGGATTGCATTTATGACTGCAAACACCGATTTTATAATTAGATCGGTCTCTTTAAAACAAACGATTTGAGTGATGGAGTTATCTAATGATTAATACTAATGAAGCGATTAAAACAGAATTTTGGTTGTAAAAATATAGATTTTAGGGGCTTGAGATTATAATTTCACTTAATGCAGATTTAGATTTCCATGCTTCCTAATGTTGCTAGTTGATTACTATAGCATGTTGGTCGAAAACACAAAAGTAAAATATGGCCATCTCTCGATGCACCATACCCGTATCACACTAAATCCACAATTGATAGAATGAATGTGAACACCCTAGATGACTAACACACTATATTTCTATGTGGATTACAATCAAAAGGGTTTAAGAACAAGTTTTTCCATTGGCCACACATGGTGCTTTCGGTATATCTCTATCCTAAGCGCGGAAACATAATTTTACGAGGAATGTAATAATTATGAACATATGCTAGCATAATGAGATCTTAATTTATATTTCCTTTCTCAATTCCATATAAATTATCACAGTAATTGGTGATCAAGCAATTAAACATTAAGTATAGATTATGCTAGACATTCATTTCATAACCAACTAGCAATAATAAGGAAGCATATCAATTTTAGCCATGCAAAAGATCCATTATAATCCCAAGAATTAAGTTTAGTTCATACTAACAATAATAGAATTCACCATGCACAATTGGTTCATCATCATAATTACAGAAATAGGAAAATTAATCAAACACATAAAATATTTAAAGCTCCCTGTTTCCGTTCGACAACTTCTGGTGAATTTCCAAGTTGTGTTAGAATGTTGATTTCTTGCTCCCCAATCTCCAATTCAGCATCCCATATAGCTCCATTCTTCAGTTCCCAAGTGCAAATTAAACTCAACAGCTGATGGTTTCCAAGTTTTGAAGCTAGAATGCAGTAACTATTCTAATTTTCGTGTAGGAGTTCTCTCCCAAAATTGAATTCTCAATTGGCTAATAATACATGCATAAATTGTCTTCTTTTGACTTATTTTTATTCCCACTAATAAAAGCTAAACCCACTGATCCCTCAAAATCTGGCAATTGCATGAATTCTGGCTAATGCTGCTTCGCTGGATGGAACATGCTGCATGGCTGGCTGGCGACAGACGCAGCTGCGCCGCCCTCCTTTGCACTAGGGGCGCAGCTGCGCAGGAGAGGCACGGCAGGGACAGGAGGGGCGCAGCTGCGCCGATGCCCGATAAAAAATGGGCGCAGCTGCCCCCGCTGTCAGTCAGCTGCTGTACTGCTGAAGTTTTGATTTCACGATTCTCGTGTCCTGTACAAGCAACAAATAACCAATAAGTCCCCAAACAACCAATGCAATAAGACCGTGTCAAAACTACCCAGAGATCATGCAAAAACCATACAATGATGATAGTGAATCGAAACCAAAGGAAAGGGAAAAATGCATGAAAACGTGCTAAGTAGCTATTAGATAAGCAACAAATGAAACCAATTAGTATCCAATAAGTAGGTACAAAACCTACTTATCAAATACCCCCAAACTTGAATTGTTGCTTGTCCTCAAGCAAATATAACGAAATGAATGCAAATATGAGTGCAATGTAGTGCTATAAGAATGCACCATGACCCTCCTTAATTAGTAAACAATCCAAAAGATTTTGCCTCAGAAGAATTTAGCGCCACCCCTCAAAACTTGGTCCGGGTACCATGAAAG
The DNA here is from genome assembly GCA_034770075.1 of Aralia elata. Classification (NCBI taxonomy): domain Eukaryota; kingdom Viridiplantae; phylum Streptophyta; class Magnoliopsida; order Apiales; family Araliaceae; genus Aralia; species Aralia elata. Next base: position 9,724 of record JAVJAP010000078.1, read on the forward strand.
TCATGCAACTCTAATCTGTAGTGAACGATAAAGTGTGTGTGTGTGTAGTAATCATCAAACTTGTAGCAACCCAAATGATTCTCATAATATGTTTCTTAGGGGAAATTTATATACTCACACTTTCATAAAAAATGGGGAAGATATAGATAAAACCACGCTATGTCCAAGTTGAGTACCGACTTAGAGTTTATTCGAACTAAGACGCTTGGTTGTGCAATGCCTAGTTCCCTTAGGCTATTCAATGATACCCATGTAGCGAGCTTTCAACCAACGACTCCCAAACCAATTGGTCTTAGGGCGCTAGGTGTAGAAGACATCCCCCTAGGGGTGTACTTACTCAAATATCAAAGGCCACAAAACTAGGCTAACCTAGCATTTATTTATTTATTTATATATATATTTTTCTCTTCTCTTTATTTTTTATAGCAACGAATGCGTTTTACGCTCCATTTCGTCGCACGAATACTCTACTAAGTGCTCCCCCAAACTTGAACACGTGTGGTCATGACTAATATTACCCATAATTGGCACAATCATTACCAACACAACAAAGTCCCCCTAGAACTCAATTATGCGAATCTTTAAGCTACTTAGTGAGAGAACTACTAAAACGTGCAAACCGGTTTTATCATGTTCAACACAAGACAAGAGTTACGAAATATCATGGCACTTGACCCAAGTCCTAGCAATTAGCAAAAATGAAATTTTCATCATAGGCATGTGAGGATGTATACTAATCAACACGAGAGGATCATGCAACTAAACTACATGATGCGATATGATATGCATGAGAGATGTGGTTTTTTTTTTTTTTTTTTTTTTTTAAAAAAAAAAAAAAAAACATGCACCTAAAATAACAATAAATAAGCAAATAACTAATGAAAAATAGATTATTTAAAGCATCACAAAATAACTAGGCAAGCCTAATACCCCCAAACTTAAAATATGCAATGTCCTCATTGGAGATAATAGGGTAAAGTGTACTCCCCTAAGAAGCGTCCTCGGCGCCGCTAGGCGGCGTGTCGGGCGGAGGATAAGGGATGCCGGAGCCGAATGTGGGAAACTCAATGTGGACCCCCTGCTGACTGAACGCCTCCGATAATGCACCTGCGAAGGAGACGCTGTAATCCCTGAAGCTCGTGTGCAACGCGTCCATGCGGCGCTGCAGGCGGCGCATGTCGCGCTCATGTCCACTGATGCCCCTCTGCGGCACTGGCGGGGCAGGAACGTCCTCCTCACTGGCCTCCTCCTCCTCAGCAGCCAAAATAAAGCCCAACCCATTAGGCCGAGACTCTCCACCGCGCCAAACATTGTACTTTCGGATCGTGGCACTGTCGATGTCGCGCATAGGTAGCTGGAGAGCCTCCTCGCCCCATTCCACGTTTGCCGCTAGGCATAGACGTGAGATGACCGAGGCGTGTGGAATGGCACCGGAAGTGACAGCCCGCATGAACCGAAGCATGGACTGGTTGATGATATATCCCACGTCAATGCTTCCTCCACGCAGAATGCGGTGCAGGAGTACCGCGCGGTCCCGAGTCACGTCCTGATGATGGGTGGTCGGCAAGATACTCGCGCAAATAAAGGCGTACCACGCCTTGGCATATCTGTTTAGCGCGGTCTGAGGGAAGTGAACCTTCATGGCGGTGCCAGGCTGAGTCTTCCACTGAGTGCCTGGCTGGCACATCTCCTGAATCAAAGCGTCAAAGGTCGGTTTTCGTAGCGCTCATGTACCACCCAGTCGGTGGTCTCAGCAGTGGCAGATGGCAGGCCGAAAGAGTTCATTGATTGCCTGCGCCGAGTAGGATACCTGCTTGCCCCGCACAAAGGAAATCCCATTCTGTGTTTCCCGGGCGTTGCAATAAAACTCCCGAACGATGGCTATTGGTGCAGATTTTGGTGTCTCAATGAAAAAGCAACCAACCCAAACAGTCGATTTGGTCAAGGAATACGTCCATCCCTGTGTGCCTTGGGTTTCAAACCCCTCTCTGGTATGAAGGATTTGACGCTAAGCACCTCCCAGTAGTAGTGCTGTGCAGAGAGATTGACAAATTTGGTGCATCCAGAGTATTGATGCCACCCCAGTAGATTCGGATCCGCTACTGCTGGAAGAAGAAGGCTGGGGAGTGCGAGCGCGCTTCGGCATGGTGGTAAGTGATTAGGGTTTGATGGAAGGTTGTAGGTAGTTAGGGTTTTGAGAGAGTGGTTGGGGATGAGAGGAGAGAGTTTGTTTTGCTGCTAGAGAATCAGTTAGGTTTAGGGTTGGATGATTGTGACTGATGGGGACCGACTATTTATAAAAAAAATTTGTCCGCGAACGGCGCAGCTGCGCCGCAATTGTATTGGGAAGGGGGCGCAGCTGCGCTGGGACTCAGACTTGGCTCAGGCAGACATCGGCGCAGCTGCGCCGGTAATGAACTGTTGGCAAGGCGCAGCTGCGCAGAATGCTCAGATGCAGCAGACAAAGGTAACTCCTCGGCGCAGCTACGCCGGTACTGAACTGAAGATGGGCGCAGCTGCGCAGCAGCTCAGGAATCCTGGAAAATTTCTCACTCAGAACAGAGCCAAGTGTGTGCAATGGGAATGATGCACCCCCCAAACTCAAAGTGTGATCAAGTCAAACGAATGAGAGCCGCGATATTAACACCTGAAATAAAAAACAAACAAGCATGTTAAAATGAAAATCACACAAACTAAATAAAAATCACACAAGAATAAGAAATATTAAGGGAAATCTCGGGTTGCCTCCCGAGGAGCGCTTTGGTTTAACGTCGGTTAGCTCGACCATCAGTGATGCTAAATCCATGGCCAGGTCAATTGAGGACTTTTGGCGATCAAATTCGCCTCCCCAATAGTGCTTTCAATCTTTGGCCATTAACCCTTGAATGGTTGCTCACCGTCCTTTTCAACAATTTCGATGGCTCCATGTGGAAACACAGCAATGATGGTAAAGGGACCCGACCATCGGGATTTGAGCTTTCCCGGGAATAACTTGAGCCTGGAGTTGAATAATAAGACCGCTTGGCCAGGTTCAAATTTTCTCCTCGATGATTTTTCGGTCGTGTGCCATCTCTTTACCTTATCTTTGTGGAGTTTAGAATTCTCATAGGCTTGCAATCGGAACTCATCGAGTTCATTAAGCTGTAGAAGTCTCCTTTCACCTGCTGCAGATGGATCGAAATTCAACTTTTTAATGGCCCAGTAGGCTTTGTGCTCCAATTCGACCGGAAGATGACAAACCTTGCCATAAACCATGTGGTACGGAGACATGCCGAGAGGTGTCTTATATGCAGTTCTATAAGCCCACAAGGCCTCATCTAGTTTTAGAGACCAATCTTTTCTGGAAGGATTAACAATCTTTTCCAGAATTCTTTTGACCTCTCGGTTTGATACTTCGGCTTGTCCATTTGTCTGGGGATGGTAAGCTGTGGCAATTCTGTGTCTTACTCCATATTTGGCCAGGAGGGCTGTGATTTGTTTGTTGCAAAAATGGCTGCCTTCATCACTAATGATAGCTCGAGGAGTGCCAAACCTAGTGAAAATACTCTTCTGCAGGAACCTGAGAACCACCTTAGCATCATTGGTAGGTAATGCCGACGCTTCCACCCATTTGGACACATAGTCAACTGCCAGCAGGATGTAGAGATTGCTGCAGGATGATGGAAATGGTCCCATAAAATCTATGCCCCCAAACGTCAAAGATTTTCCACCTCCAAGATCACATTAAGTGGCATTTCATTTCGGTTGGAGATGGTTGCCCACCCGTTGGCATCGGTCACAACTCTTTATGAACTGATGGGCGTCTTTTGAACAAGGTGGGCCAATAAAATCCTGCCTGGAGTACCTTGGCTGCGGTTCTCCTGCGTTCCATAATGGCCGCCATACAGAGAAGAATGACATGTATGCAATATACTGGTAGTCTCAACATCGGGGATGCATCTTCGGATCATAAGATCCGTGCATTGTTTGAACAAATAAGGCTCGTCCCATATGGTATCTCTTTGTATCATGCAAAAATTTCTTCTTCTGTTGAGAAGTGAGATCTGGTGGTAGTACATGACTCACAAGATAGTTGACAATATCAGCGAAACCATGGAATCTCAGATGGTGATTGCAAATAGTTGCTCATCAGGGAAACAATCATTGATTATCAACCTTCTCTTTGCTCTCCGACTCCGGATGGTCTAATCTGGAAAGATGATCAGCAACTAGATTCTCCGTGCCTTTCTTGTCCTTGATTTCCAAATCATATTCTTGGAGCAAAAGGATCCATCTAATTAATCTTGGCTTGGCATCTTTCTTTGAGATTAGATACCGAATAGCTGCATGATCAGTGTACACTACTACCTTTGTCCCAATGAGATAGGATCGGAAATTGTCGAATGCATAAACAACCGCGAGTAGTTCCTTCTCGGTGGTGGTGTAATTCATTTGGGCCTCTGAAAGTGTTTTGCTGGCATAGTAGACTGCATGTAGAACCTTGTCTCTGCGTTGTCCCAATACCACGCCCACAGCGTAATCGCTAGCGTCACACATAAGCTCAAATGGAAGAGACCAATCCGGTGCCACTATCACAGGTGCGGTTGTCAATTTCTGTTTCAACAACTCAAAGGCCGCCAAACAATTATCATCGAATAGAAATAAGACATCTTTCTCCAACAGATTGCACAGGGGTTTTGTGATTTTAGAGAAGTCTTTGATAAATCTCCGATAGAAACCCGCATGGCCCAAAAAGCTTCGAACTCCCTTTACAGAAGTCGGTGGAGGCAATTTCTCGATAGTTTCTAACTTTGCTTTATCCACTTCCAAACCCTTGGCTGAGACTTTGTGACCCAGAATTATTCCTTCATGAACCATAAAATGACATTTCTCCCAATTAAGCACAAGATTTGTTTCCACGCATCTCTTCAATACCATGACTAAATTTTCTAGACAGCTGTCAAAGGAATTTCCGAACACTGAGAAGTCATCCATGAAGACCTCCATGTTGTTTTCCACCATGTCAGAAAATATTGCCATCATACACCGCTGGAATGTGGCAGGAGCATTACATAGACCGAAAGACATTCGCCTGAAAGCAAAAGTTCCATAAGGGCAAGTAAAAGTGGTCTTCTCTTGATCCTCTGGAGCAATTGCAATTTGATTATAACCAGAATATCCATCAAGCAGACAATAATACTCATGCCCTGCAAGTCGGTCCAGCATTTGATCAATGAATGGGAGTGGGAAGTGATCTTTCCGTGTGGCTTTGTTGAGCTTTCGATAATCCATGCAAACTCTCCACCCCGTGACTGTTCGGGTTGGTATTAGCTCGTTATTCTCATTTTTTACCACAGTTATTCCTCCCTTCTTGGGTACACACTGCACTGGGCTCACCCATGGGCTGTCCGAAATGGGATAAATGATCCCGGTGTCTAACCATTTCAGAATTTCTGCTATAACTACCTCCTTCATGATGGGATTTAGCCTTCTTTGATGTTCTATGGTAGGTTTGCTATCATCTTCCATCAGGATTTTGTGCATGCAAAATGCGGGGCTGATTCCTTTTATGTCTGCAATAGTCCATCTAATAGCCCCTTGAAATTCTCTGAGGATTCTTATCAGCTTGCCTTCCTGCAAAGTTGTTAGTGCAGAGGAAATAATGACAGGTAGAGTGTCTGAAGTGCCTAGATATGCATACCTGAGGTGACTAGGCAAGGGTTTTAGATCAAGTTTAGGAGGTACCTCTCGAGATGGCTTTAAATGAGATGAGGTATCATTTGAACTTTTCAAGGGTTCAATAGGTACCTTAAACTTTGCCATCCTGGGTATTGTATCAAGAAAATGAGCATACTCACAGTTCTCGGGTTCGTCCAAATCGATGTCTCCCGTTAGTGTCATCTCAAGCAAGTCCCTTTGTGTGGCCTTAATGAATTCCTCGGTTACTGCCTCTTCAATAATGTCAACTCGGAAACACTCTTCCTCTTCAGTTGGAAATTTCATAGTCTTGAAGACATTAAAGGTAACTTCTTGGTCTTGAACTCTCATTGTCAATTCTCCTTTTTGCACATCAATGAGAGTTCTTCCGGTGGCTAGAAATGGCCTCCCAAGTATAATGGGGATGTCCTTGTCCTCCTCAAAGTCTAGGATGATGAAATCAGCTGGGAAAATGAACTTATCAACCTTAACAAGGACATCTTCCACAATACCTCTTGGATAAGTGACAGAACGATCAGCTAGCTGAAGAGAGACATTTGTTGGCTTGGGAGCTGGTAATCCCAACTGAGTAAAAACGGACAATGGCATGAGATTAATGCTTGCACCAAGATCACACAAGAATTTTTTGAATGATAAGTCTCCAATGGTGCAAGGAATGGTGAAACTGCCCAGATCTTTTAATTTTGGAGGTAGCTTCCTTTGTAATACCGCACTGCATTCCTCTGTTAAAGCTACAATTTCAAAATCTTGCAGTTTCTTCTTTCTTGACAGAATACTCTTCATGAACTTAGCATAGCTCGGCATTTGTTCTAAAGCTTCTGCAAATGGTATATTGATTTGAAGCTTTTTGAAAATCTCAAGAAACTTAGAAAATTGCTTGTCCATTTTATGCTTTTGCTGCCTTTGAGGGTATGGAACTGGTGGGTAGTACCTGGTGGGAGGAGGTTGAATTTTCTCAGTGCTTTTTGCTAGTGTGGGTTCAGATCTCTCAGGTCTATCCTCTTCCTCAAAAATTTCAGCAGTGGCAGTTTCTGGGGAGGGGCGCAGCTGCGCCGGCTCCCTTTGCAAAATTGGCGCAGCTGCGCCGTTTGGTTCTGGTGCTGGATTGGGGCCCAGCTGCGCTGTCTGCTCGTGTGACAGTGGCGCAGCTGCGCTATCTGGCAGTGTCTTTTTCCCACTTCTGGTGGTGACAACCTGGCATTGCTCCTTCCCATTTCTTCTTGGATTAATCTCTGTGTCGCTAGGAAGAGCACCCTGAGGTCTGCTAGACAACAAACTGAATATTTGACTCATTTGATTTTCCAAATTCTTGAAGCTTAATGCTTGGCCTTGCTCCAACCTATCAGTTCTGGCCATGCATTTCTCCAAACTCTCACTTAGTTCGGCAACCCTTTTATCAGTAGCCGAGATTTGTTGCTGAACAGAGAACCCCGGAGGATGGCTAGGTTTTGGAGCTTGCTGTTGGTCTTGTTGGTTGCTCCAAGAAAAGTTGGGGTGATTCCTATTCCCCGGAGTGTAGTTGTTCTGGTATTGGTTTGCTGGCCTCTGGTAGTTGCTCACAAATTGCACTGCTTCCGCATTGATGGCACATTGTTCAGAAGGGTGTGATCCTGCACAAAGCTCACAGATCATGGAGACTTGCTGCCCTTTTCCTTCACATATGTTGTCAAGCTTTTTGACTATAGCTGAGATTTGGGCTTGAAGTGAAGTGGCTGTGTCAACCTCTATTATCCCCGCTACTTTTGGTTGGCTAGATCTGGAGGATGGCCATTGATAGTTGTTTGCAGCCATAGTCTCCAAAAATTCATAAGCTTCGTCATAGTTTTTACCCATGAATGCTCCACCTGCAGCCGCATCAATGCCTGCCCGTGTCTGAATATTCAACCCATTGTAAAATGTGTTAAGTTGCATCCATTGGGGCAAACCGTGATGTGGACACTTTCTCAATAGTTCCTTGTATCGCTCCCATGTCTCGTACAAGGATTCTCCATGATGTTGCTCATAAGAAGAGATGTCATTTCGCAACTTGGCAGTTTTGGCCGGTGGGAAGAATTTTGCTAAGAATTTCTGGGCCAAATCTTGCCAAGTAGTAATAGATCCAGGTGGTAGTGAGTGTAGCCAACTCTTTGCTTTATCCCTCAATGTGAATGGGAATAATCGCAGTCTCACTGCATCTTCCGAAATCCCGCTGAATTTGAAAGTATCACAAATCTCCAAAAAATTTATCAAGTGCTCATTTGGGTCATCAACCACCATTCCTCCAAATTGGACAGAATTTTGGATCATATGGATTGTCCCCGGTTTGATTTCAAAGGAATTGGCTGTGATGGCAGGCCTTGAGATACTTGATTGCAAATCATTGATTCTTGGCGTGGCATAATCCCTTAAGGCTTTTTGTGCTTCCCCCGCCATTGGTTGAGGTTGTTCTAGATCCTCCAGAGTATTTTTAGCACACTTCCTTGATTGTTGAACCCTTTTCTCAATGTTATCCACAAAAGGCAATAGGTCAGGATTCTTCGATCGAGTATGCATACACTACTCAAGAGTACCTATCACAATTTAGAAGAAAATAAAACAGAATTAGGATAAGAATAGATTTGTTTAACTAAAACCAATCCAATTTAAATTGATGATGAAAGTTATAAACGCAATTGCAATTCCCCGGCAACGGCGCCAAAAACTTGTTGGGATATTTGTATGTATAGCAAATAAAACTCATACACGCAAGTGCACGTGATCCACAAGTAATATAAAGTAAGTAAAGTATCGATCCCACGAGGAATTGGATTGCATTTATGACTGCAAACACCGATTTTATAATTAGATCGGTCTCTTTAAACAAACGATTTGAGTGATGGAGTTATCTAATGATTACTAATGAAGCGATTAAAACAGAATTTTGGTTGTAAAAATATAGATTTTAGGGGCTTGGGATTATAATTTCACTTAATGCAGATTTAGATTTCTATGCTTCCTAATGTTGCTAGTTGATTACTATAGAATGTTGGTTGAACACACAAAAGTAAAATATGGCCATCTCTCGATGCACCATACCCGTATCACACTAAATTCACAATTGATAGAATGAATGTGAACACCCTAGATGACTAACACACTATATTTCTATGTGGATTACAATCAACAGGGTTTAAGAACAAGTTTTTCCATTGACCACACATGGTGCTTCGGTATATCTCTATCCTAAGCACGAAACATAATTTTACGAGGAATATAATAATTATGAACATATTCTAGCATAATGAGATCTTAATTTATATTTCCTTTCTCAATTCCATATAAATTATCACAGTAATTGGTGATCAAGCAATTAAACATTAAGTATAGATTATGCTAGACATTCATTTCATAACCAACTAGCAATAATAAGGAAGCATATCAATTTTAGCCATGCAAAAGATCCATTATAATCCCAAGAATTAAGTTTAGTTCATACTAACAATAATAGAATTCACCATGCACAATTGGTTCATCATTATAATTACAGAAATAGGAAAATTAATCAAACACATAAAATATTTAAAGCTCCCTGTTTCCGTTCTGCAACTTCTGGTGAATTTCCAAGTTGTGTAGAATGTTGATTTCTTGCTCCCAATCTCCAATTCAGCATCCATATAGCTCCATTCTTCAGTTCCCAAGTGCAAATTAAACTCAGCTGATGGTTTCCAAGTTTGAAGCTAGAATGCAGTAACTATTCTAATTTTCGTGTAGGAGTTCTCTCCCAAAATTGAATTCTCAATTGGCTAATAATACATGCATAAATTGTCTTCTTTTGACTTATTTTTATTCCCACTAATAAAAGCTAAACCCACTGATCCCTCAAAATCTGGCAATGCATGAATTCTGGCTAATGCTGCTTCGCTGGATGGAGCGTGCTGCATGGCTGGCTGGCGACAGGCGCAGCTGCGCCGCCCTCCTTTGCAATAGGGGCGCAGCTGCGCAGGAGAGGTACGACAGGGACAGGAGGGGCGCAGCTGCGCCGATGCCCTTTATAAAAGGGGCGCAGCTGCGCCGGCTGTCAGTCGGCTGCTGTACTGCTGAAGTTTTGATTTCACGATTCTCGTGTCCTGTACAAGTAACAAATAACCAATAAGTCCCCAAACAACCAATGCAATAATACCGTGTCAAAACTACCCAGAGATCATGCAAAAACCATACAATGATGATAGTGAATCGAAACCAAAGGAAAGGGAAAAATGCATGAAAACGTGCTAAGTAGCTATTAGATAAGCAACAAATGAAACCAATTAGTACCCAATAAGTAGGTACAAAACCTACTTATCAAATCCCCGAACACCGCTAACCTTTTAACCCCCATATCGCGAGCCAAACGGAGTCCCAATATACATCCCTCATACTCAGCTGTGTTGTTCGAGTTACTGAACTGCAATTTAGTGGCTACGGGGTATTGCTCTCCTGTGATAGAGACCAGGACTGCTCCGGCTCCTGCCCCCTCCGCATTCATGGCACCATCAAAATACAATTTCCAGAACTGTCCCTCGTTATCTCCTCTCGCGCGCAAGATCCAGAATACATCTTCGCCCGGCAAAGGAGTGTCTAAAGGCTCCATTCCCCCTGATGGCGTTTCTGCCAATTGATCTGCAATTCCCTGCCCCTTCATGGCTTTCTGAGTTACGTATACAATGTCGAACTGATGTAAGATTAACTGCCATCTTGAAAGTCGACAGTTCAGCATGGGCCTTTCAAAGATATATTTCAGGGGATCCATCCTTGATATCAGGTACGTGGTGTGCCCATGGAGATAATGCTGTAATCTCATTGCAGCCCACGCCAAAGCACAACAGGTCCTTTCGATAGGGGTGTAATTCTGTTAACATCGGCTAAATCTCTTGCTGAGGTAATAAATGGCCTGCTCTTTACCTGATTCATTCTTCTGCCCCAGCATACAGCCCATCGCAATGTCATTGACTGATATATATATAAATAGAGGGATCCCATCCTTCGGGGGTAACAACACTGGTGCTTCCGTTAGCTACTTCTTAATGACTTGAAAGGCTTCCTGGCATTGCTCATTCCATTATTGGGAGACATCCTTTCTTAACAGCTTGAAAATTGGCTCGCACGTGGTTGTTAAATGGGATATGAAGCGGCTGATGAAATTTATTCTTCCCAGAAATCCTCTTATCTCCTTTTCAGTGCGGGGTGTCGACATATCCACAATGGCCTTAATCTTGGCCGGATCCAACTCGATGCCACGATCACTAACCAGGAATCCCAAGAGTTTGCCCGATTGCACTCCGAAAGCACACTTTGTCGGATTGAGCCTTAAATTGTATTTTCTGAGCCGGTCAAATAGCTTTTGGAGATGGGTCACATGATCAGATTCTATCTTTGACTTCACGATAATGTCATCCACGTAGACCTCTATCTCCTTGTGCATCATATCGTGGAACAGGGCCATCATAGCTCTCTGATAAGTAGCCCCTGCATTTGTGAAACCGAAAGCCAACCGTCTATAGCAGAAAGTGCCCCAAGGGGTGATGAAGGCTGTTTTCTCCCGGCCCTCCTCTGCCACCATTATCTGATGATACCCCGCAAAGCAATTGACGAAAGAGTACATCTCGTATTGGGCTGTGTTATCCACCAATATGTGTATAAAAGGTACTGGGAAATTATCCTTGAGACTGGCCTTGTTCAGATCTCTATAGTCAACACATACCCTTACCTTTCCTCCAGGCTTAGCCACTGGGACTACATTGGACAGCCATTCTGGGTAGGTGGACACCATGATGATTCCAGCCCTGAACTGTTTTATGATCTCCTCCTTTACCTTCAAGCTCCATTCCGGTTTTAGCTTTTGTAGTTTTTGCTTGACAGGCTTGAAACGCTCTTTGATGGGCAGCTGGTGTACCACAATGTCGGTGGATAATCCGATCATGTCCTCATGAGACCAGGCGAACACATCCTCATACTGGCGTAGCAACTTGGTCATTTCTGCTTTCTGGTTAGGGGTCAGGTCTGTCCCTATCTTGAGCTCTTTGGGTTGGTCAGGGGTTCCGATATTTATGGTGACAGTTTGGTCTAAGTTGGGTTTGGGTTTATCCTCGACCCATCCTTTGATCTCGTCAGGCGCGTCGTCGTAATCTGTCTCGTCCTGCTCAATGCCCATTAAATCAAAATCCAGCTCAATATCAAAATCATAGTCATCTTTCAAATTTGAGGGATCGTTTGTTAAGCAAGGAATACTCAAATTGGTACACCTGACATTGAAACAAAATACTGTCATATATATAATTCATCTTTCCACAATGATCGTTCTTAAAAATAACATGACAAACTAAGATAGTTATGCAAAATATAAAATAAAGAACCAAAACTGGTAGACATTCATCCCCCATCCTCCAGGGTCTACCACTCCGACACCGTGTTTTACCCTTGTCTGGATATTATTGGCTCCACCGTCCAGTTATCGGTGGTCAGATCGGCCGGGATGCGACATATGACAGGCGGCTGCGCACCAGAGACTTCCTTGACGACTACCGCCACATCGTATCGGTCTTCCCTCATAGCCTTGTTAGGGATAACTAACCCTGCCCAATCGATGACAGGCATACTCTGTTGGGCTCCTGACGTTGCGGCCGTATCCTTCCCCTCTCCAATGTTTATTGATGGTCCAGAGATATGCATTTGGTTTCGAACTGTTGCATGACCTCCCGCAGGAAACTCTTCCTTTTGACTGACTCATCATCCGCAGGAGTCAATTCTTTACCTTCTAATTCGGACACGGGCTTGTCCGTCCCTTGTGCATTGTGGATCTTTGGCATTAGGATTCCGGTCGATCGAAATGGGGTTTCCCTTTGAGAGTGGTTCCGCTCTATGCCTCCATGATATCCCAACCCTGCCCTACCTATCTGGTTGGGCAGTTGAATAGGCGTGGAAATTCCTTGGCTGTCTTTTCCCAACCCCTGCCCAGGTTGAAATTTCATCTTCATCATTTCTCTAGCAATGAAGGTGAGTGTCGACGCCGGTTTCTCGCCTCTGATGCGATTGTTTGTCCTTTTCCAATTTTTGGCCTTTTGATTAGATGATTTTTAGAAAAGGGTCGGCTTTGATGTCGACGGGGTTTTGAAATATCGTTTTATGATGAGCCAATTGACCAGAGTCGCCAGTTAGTATATTTGAAATGGATGTACCAACTCATCCGAGTTTCATTTTTTTATAAATCGATGGCTCATGTGTGACTCCGAATTAATTGGTCTGCGAACCGAGATTCATAGAGTTCGGGGGCTTACTTAAGCGAGGGGAAGGTGTTAGGCACCCCCCGACTTCCGTGAAACACGGTTACCGCAATCTTGATGCTTTCCTATCCTTTAATTCATGAAATGTGTGTGTATGTGCGCGCGCGTGTGTGTGTGTGCTTATGTGAATGTTGTGGTGAGCTTGTATGAAAGAATCATTTGGATTTTAGGGAAAGTCATGCTTTAATTTGAGAACACTTCAGAATGTCTTTCGATTTATACGAGAAAGCTTGATTCTTTATGAGAAAGATTTGATTTTAATTATCAAAAACTACGAGATTTTCATTAGGTGTCGTTTTGGCAAAATAAGAGTTTTAAACCTTCGTCAAAATAGGAATCGAGATCTATTCGTTGCTTTCGTAACTCAAACGATGGGCAACTTCTAGAATCTCTTTAACCCTATGCACAACGGCTTAATAAAACGTCAATTATTTGACAAAATCATTCCTTGTGATATTTGAAAACGATTTTCTTTAGCTTTCTCATTTGAAATAGAAATCGACATTCATTAGCACTTCCCATTTATTAACCTCGTGATGCTAATAACCTAGTTTGATTGATTTTATGAAAATCTTATCATTTAGCTTTGAAATCAATTTCGTGTCATAAATCAAATCAAGCATAAACACGCGTCGGAGCTATTCATGGGCATGTAAGCCATCCAAATAACCCCAAACGCCTACAATCACAGGTTTCACTATTTCGGGGCCTTAAACACGATTCTCGCCTTGGCGTCGTTTTAAGGCCCGACGATTACATATTTACAATGAAAGGTACATCGAATTTATTACATATATCAAAAGATGTCCATCATCGGATTTGGACCACGGGGTCGCGCTCCTAGGCTCACATCCAAAATCGCTATACACCCACAAGATCCTAAAAATAACAATCTAAATAAACTATGCATAATACACTATTACAACGAGCTAAAATTCACCAAATGGATATCATCGGGCTATTAGGAGGAATTTCGTTCCATTTGGAACCCTCAATAATAATCCTCAATCCATGGATTCACCATAATATACAAGAAATATTACATTTAATGGAATCCAAACAACAAAAGCTTAACAAAATGCTATAAATCAAAAGATTTTCACCTTGCAAATGACACCACCATGCGTATAAACTTTGTAGATTAATTGGTAGAAATTTTATGTGATACAAACTCACAAAAGGGTACAAATCATCACTAGTTTTCTCTCTTTTCTCTCTATTTTCTGCAGTTTTTTCCTCTCCTTGAGCTTCTGCCGCCGCCCTCTTTTTTTCTCTCTTCTCCCTGTTTCTGTATGCAAAATGGCCTGATAAGGGGCTGCTCTAGGCAGCCGCAGATTGATCTGCGGCTGGCCTCGGTTTCCCCGCGCTCACCGCGCACTTCAGCCGTCTCGCGCACTACCATTATTTTAATCGTTTGGCCGCAGATCAATCCGCGGCTGGGTGGGCTGAGTTTCTCATTTTCTGAACCGCACCTCGATTCTCGTGCCGGATCATCGGTTTCTGCTGAAAGGCTTGCATTTTGTAGTCCGGGAACCGCTGGGAAAAGCGCCACATCATTTATGGGTGTTTGCTTCGCCCGTCGTCGTGTCAACCTTGATCACAAGTCGTCGTGGCGTTTCATTTGACGGATTTGCCCTCCTGTCAGGGTTAGTATACAAAGTGCAAAATTTGGGTGTCTACAGCTGCCCCTCTTTATCATGTTTATGAAATGTTAAATGAAATGAACATGATAAAGAAATAGACACCCGATGTATGAATGACAGTGTTTAAGAATGACAGTACATACATGATGCAACACATGTAGCTTATGATGCAACACAAGATGTAATGCATGCAAAACATTCGTAAGAGTGTCAATGCATCAACCTCCTGACCGTATTTGTTAGTCGTTGGGTTCACTCTTCTAATCTATCGTCTCGTTCGGGGCCGGGTTTCGTCGTCGGTCACCCATCTCGTAACCATTGGGTATCGTCGCCGGTTGGTTGTCTTGTCGGGGCCGGGTTTCGTCGCCGGTCACCCATCTCGTAATCGCCGGTTATCGTCGCCGTCGATTGTCTTGTCGGGGCCGGATTTCGTCGTCGGTCACCCATCTCGTAACCCCCGGGTATCGTCGCCGGTTGGTTGTCTTGTCGGGGCCGGGTTTCGTCGCCGGTCACCCATCTTGTGATCGCCGGGTATCGTCGCCGGTTGGTTGTCTTCTCGGGGCCGGGTTTCGTCGCCGGTTGACTAGAATAAAATATGTTATATTTTTATCCCTTAATACTTAATCTTTTGTATTTATTTTGTACCTAAATATACTCATTATTCTTACATTTTTATTTTAGGTACAATTAAAGGGTTCGTGACTTTGAAAATAATTTGGAGACAAATTAAGGGTTATTGGGCTGACCCAATTCAGTCCAATTCTAATTTACGTGGGCTTACATGCATGCTTCTTAAGTTACTTAATTGATAATAACATGTTCAGGTCATGTTATCTAATTCACGTGGGCCACGAACTGCAAAAATCTAACTACTTATATATTATATGGCCAGTGCACGGATTATTAGGAACCAAAGTAATATGTTCAGCTTATCCTAATTTGCATGGAATTCCATTTAATCTCACGCGGCAATTCTAATCCGAACGCGGCACGGAAAAGGATTATATGGAAAGTCACGCAACTTTACATGATGCGGTCTAATTTCTTGGATTTTAGAACTGATTTTTAATATTAATTTTTATACTAATGTTATTAGGATTTTATTTAGTTAGAATTTTAATTCCAATTTTAAGTTGGATTGTTATTGTTTCTATTATTATTAGGGTTAGGGTTACTTTTGAGTAGTATAAATAAGGGGTCAAGGTTGATGTAATGGACACAACACTTCATTCAATAAAAAAATATTTCTCTCTCTATTATTCTTTGGTGTTTTTCATAGCTACGAGTAGCTAAATTTCTGTTCTTGGATTAAGGAGACGGAAGCCTCAGAAGTATTACACTGTGAGATCTAATTGATTTTAATTGTTCAATTATTATTTTGAGTATTGATTATTCTTCTGTGCTTGAATTTTATGATTGATATGTTTAATTACTAGAGTGCACGCTAGTTTATTATTCGTAGAAATCTACTGCTAAATTAGATATCAAATCCGTAATTGTATGGTCACTCTAATTTGTGAAGCAACTAAGGTTAATAATTGACTGCAGATAACGAGATTATTATATCTTAGGGAGAATACTCAACTAAATTAAATACAACCGCTTGTGCTTGTGTTGTTTAGCTTCATCGGTTTTTCTAATTCTTAAAGCATCTACTAGATTAAACTTTTAGCGCTTGTCTGGAGTTGTTTAGTAGTTAGGGTTATTTAGATCGCTTGTTTCTATCTAACTAAAATTAAGGAAAGACACGGAATAATTCAGAATGGTGAGTTGATTCTAACGGTGAATATTCAAAATATTAATTGATTATACTTGAGTCAATGATCAGTGTAAGTTTCTGAGGTAGAAGTTGATTTAATCCAAGGTTTGTTTTCTCTGATTTACTTTAATAAATTATCTTGCATTATTTTTAGTTTACTTTAATAATTACATTCAAAACCCCCTTTTCTGGTATACAAAATATAAAAATAGATTAATCATTCTCTGTGGGATCGACTCTTGCTTACACTACTATATAAATATTTTTCGCAGCAAGGTTTTATTTTTGGTTGCCTGCGACAGCACACCACCGGTCACCCATCTCGTAACCCCCAGGTATCGTCGCCGGTTGGTTGTCTTGTCGGGGCCGGGTTTCGTCGCCGGTCACCCATCTCGTAATCGCCGGTTATCGTCGCCGGTCGATTGTTTGGATCTCAGCCTTTCCCAGGGTGGTTAGTTGTTTGGATCTCAGCCCTTCCCAGGGTGGTTAGTTGTTTGGATCTCAGCCCTTCCCAGGGTTTGTTGTTTTTTGTCTTTTTTTCTTTTTGTGGATATCAGCCCTTCCCAGGGTTTGTTGTTTTTTGTCTTTTTTTGTGTGGATATCAGCCCTTCCCAGGGTTGCTCGCCATCTTGTCGTGGTTCGCTTGGATCTCAGCCCTTCCCAGGGTTTGATGTTTTTTGTCTTTTTTGTGTTTGTGGATATCAGCCCTTCCCAGGGTTGCTCACCATCTTGTTGTGGTTCGCGTGGATCTCAGCCCTTCCCAGGATTTGTTGTTTTTTTTGTCTTTTTTCTTTTTGTGGATATCAGCCCTTCCCAGGGTTGCTTTTTTATTTGATTTTGAGGGATTTCTTGAAGTGGGATGGGTGATCGGTTTCTGTCCCGGATCTCCCACCAACATCGTCCACGTACTATGCCGCGAAAGCCCTCACGGTCTGATCATTTGTGAGGTTGAAGGCGACGTGCTTGTACTTTCCTGAAGATTTTCATTTTGATCGTACCTGCATGCGTGAAAAAGATGTTACGCATGATCTGGCAGATATGGTATGGAAAGATGCATGTGCAGAACATATGTTTTAGATAGAAATGACCCCTGTTCAGTCAAATGATACGATTTGATGGTCGTTGTTGCTTGCCAACATTTGATTGGATCATGCCTCGTCGTGAAGTGTAGTTTCTAGACTTCAACATTGGTTTTGTACTCTGCCTGTTCTTGGTCGTCTTCATTTCATCGAGTTGAGGCAGTCTGTTTCGCTCTCTGTGATGATCGACAGCTATGTTGGCTCCTTGGCCTTTTGATCATTTCTGCTGGTCGATATGTTGCTGTCCCGCATTATATCATCCTTGTATATACTCATGCATGTGGATCATTTGGATGTCGAGGCAGTGATAGTCAGGATTGGGGAGAGGCCCAATGACGAGGAGTTCTGCGCAGCCTCAACTTCCTTCCATTTCACAATTCTTAACTGCCTCAGCCTTGGCACGTGTTGTTACCAAGGATTTCTATCGAAAACTTGCGATGTTGATCGTGCTGAGTTATCCACAGCTCTGCAAGATCCTGCATATCAGATGACTAACAAATGCCAAAACTTGAAGGCTCGGGTCGTTAGTGTTAGTTCAACACAAAGATATTATGATCTCGATAAAAATGCAGTTAAAGCACATGAAATTTAATATCTATTGATCGCACAATCTAGCAGGTTGTGAACCGTGAATGTACTAGATTAGAAGTTTTTTTTTTTTTAATCCCTCTTGAGTTGATGATTTTCTATTTGACGAGTTATGAAATCGTAAGAACACCTTCAAGCATTCATGGTCATTGTACGTGAGTGAGGTCGAATTCAAAAGAACTACCTTCCCTCGTCAAAGGCATTCTGTCTCCATTCTCGACAATGTCCCTAGCAGGATTGACGTCATATGACAAATGCACTGTGCGATGCAGCATTCAGTAGGGGTTTCTCTTTCATGACTTCTTGTTTAAGGTCGAGAGTTTTTTTTCGTATTATCCTTTCTTTTTATTAGCCCACTTCACTTGTCTCGTTTTCTTAGGCTACTCAAAGTTACCCATTTAACGAGTTTTGGACCAATGACTCCCGAACCAGACGGTTTTAGGGCATTAGGTGTGTAGACACCCCTTCGGGTTTATTTACTCGAGTAACAAAGGCCACGGTTCGAGACAAGCTGGTGGTTTGCACCATTCACTCCTTGCTTGACCTTGCGCAAGATTCGTTTTCTTAGGCTTGAGTTACCCATGTAGCGAGTGTTAGGCCGGTGACTCCCAAACCAGACGGCTTTAGGGCACCAGATGCACAGACACCCCTTAGGCTTAATTACTCGAGTAGCCCATGCCATGATTCGAATCTGCTCGGGCCTCCTCTACTGTAATACTCGTTTTCTTAGGCTCTGAGTTACCCATGTAACGAGTGTTGGGCCAGCGACTCCCAAACCAGATGGCTTTAGGGCACCAGGTGTAGAGACACCCCTCGGGCTTAATTACTCGAATAACCCAGGCCACGATTCGAGACATTATCTTGATGATCATTTATCGTCTGACTTCTCGATTTTAGCTTGATAATTATTGACTGTCTGACTACGTGTTAATCGCCATCAACGTCGTCATAGTTTTATACCCCACAACTGAAAGTTTGTGCAAATGCAAAGTGAAGGTTGTCACATGAGGTCGATCCTATCGCAAACGTTGCTTTGAATTAAGGCTTTGTACCCGATCAAAAGGTTGAATAGCCTTCTTCGTCTAATCATACTCACGATCGTGCTCCACGGTTGCTTGTCAGAATTAATCCGATTCCTATCAAGCCAAATAAAATCCCCTTTCACGCGGGTTATTGTCTCCCGGGAAAACTATGCTTGACAAATGTCAGATGATCGTACCTTTGAAGATTGAATTGCCATGAGGTAGCATTTGATGATGATGGTGCATGCTGATGGGATTGTTGCATGGGTGCCAATTTGCATGTCATCATTTCCTGGGTAGTTGACAAATGCCCCAGTGTTAACTTGCTTTTCTCGTGATCTCCCTCGTACTGGTTGCATCGGTATCTCACTGGGCTGACAAAAGATCCGGTCCTTTGACTGGTTGAAAGGTTTGGGGGATTTTTGATTTTATTTTTTTTGATTTTTGAGATTTTTTTTATTTATTTTTTTTTTGTTTTTTTTTTGTTTGCCCCTACTCGTGGTTCTTTATGACCGTCAGAGGTTCTGATATTTGATGGCGAAGGTTCGGTCTAAGCCGGGTTTGGGTTTACCTTCGACCCATCCTTTGATCTCGTCATTCGTATTGTCGATATCTGTCTCGTCCTGCTGAATCCCCATCAGATCGAAATCTAGCTTTATACCAAAATCGTGATCCTGCTTCAAATTTGGCCTATCGTTTGTCCGGCTAGAATGCCTCAAATCGGGGTACCCATTGATCTTCTACTGGCCGGGATTTACTGCCATACTCCTGGATTTATCCTTTCCTGGATATCACCTGTTGCACGGTCCAACTGGCCACGGTGAGGTCAAGCAATGGAGCTCATTAGGAGGTACATGGATCGCATTGGCATGGATCTGGTATTGATGGCATTTCCTGACATGAGCATCGCAGTCAGTTTCCATGGTTAGCCAGTAGTGACCCGTTCACATGATTTTTCTTTGCCGAAAATGTTTTGCTCATATGGCTCCACACATATTGCCATGTATTTCGTTCATTAATCTGTGGGCTTCTTCGGCCTTCCGGCTATCTCAGCAGTTCCGTAGCTTAGGAAGAATTTCACTGCCCATCATTGGATTCTCTTTCCCAGGTCAGATCTGCATTTTCGGGAGAGGATTTGTCTCGAAGGCACTCTTTAATGTTTTGATACCAAGCCCATTCAGGGAGGGCATCACTATGGGAGATCTCTTCGATCTGATCCTCATAGGCCGAACAAGTCTGTACCGCAATTTCCCCTTTAAAGCTCATCTCGTACCGTGATGTGTGAATTAGGGAAACCAGTGTGTTTCATGGCTACCGGCTTCTGCCATTTGGATGGATGGAGTATGGGCTTTTAGTTGGGCCTTAGGGGCAATCTCACAAAACAAACAAGGGCCGTATTTTAGTACTGTGCCAGTTGCATGTCAACACTGATGCATGATTTTTATTTTTTCTCTTTTTATCTTTTTTTTGGTGGTCGAATATACCCCTACTCCGGGTTCTTTGTGATCGTTATGCCACGCTTCCACGGTTCTCTAATCTTATCCTGCAAAACAAGGTCAGTGTTTGATGACAGGATAGTATTTAGAAGTTTTTTTTTTTTTTTTAAAACCTTGGTACGTGGTATGGATGGCATTCCTGCAAAACCATGTCAGTATTCTCTATGTAATCACATGATACAGGACATATTTATTACGATGATGACGGTATGACAGTTGTATGTCCTTTACATGACATTTATTTGACTGAATGATAAAAGGGCATGAAGAAGCTCCCCTTTCGTTAGGTTTATTAGAGGTTGACCTACCCTAGGGTTACTCTCGCGGGCTTTTCGGCATGAAGGTCCCCATATCTTCGCAATCTACTCGTCTGAATCCTTTCGATTGGAGCGGATATGGGTGGTGCGTTTCCTGAGCCATCTCCGGGGAGCAGCCCCTTCGAGTCCAGTAATAGGCAACCGACAGGTTCGCCTCACGAGGAGGTACTCTCTCAACATACAATCACATTCATCGTCCTCACCGTATGCAAATGATTACTTTAAAGTAAAGTCATTCCATTCAATCATTCATTCATTGGAAAACACACATTCACACAACAATAAGTAAAACAGGTCAAAATATCGCACGCACATACACATTCATGAATTTTAAAGGATAGGACAGCATCA
The DNA here is from genome assembly GCA_034770075.1 of Aralia elata. Taxonomy (NCBI): domain Eukaryota; kingdom Viridiplantae; phylum Streptophyta; class Magnoliopsida; order Apiales; family Araliaceae; genus Aralia; species Aralia elata. The sequence goes on from JAVJAP010000078.1 coordinate 30,953, forward strand.
AGAAATGAACGCGGCTTAAGCCCTCTAATGTTCCCCAGCAGAGTCGCCAGCTGTCGACGCCGGTTTCTCGCCTCTGATGCGATTGTTTGTCCTTTTCCAACTTTTGGCCTTTTGATTAGATGATTTTTGGAAAAGGGTCGGCTTTGATGTCGACGGGGTTTTGAAATATCGTTTTATGATGAGCCAATTGACCAGAGTCGCCAGTTGGTATATTTGAAATGGATGTACCAACTCATCCGAGTATCGTTTTTTTATAAATCGATGGCTCATGTGTGACTCCGAATTAATTGGTCTGCGAACCGAGATTCATAGAGTTCGGGGGCTTGCTTAAGCGAGGGGAAGGTGTTAGGCACCCCCCGACTTCCGTGAAACACGGTTACCGCAATCTTGATGCTTTCCTATCCTTTAATTCATGAAATGTGTGTGTATGCGCGCGCGTGTGTGTGTGTGTGCTTATGTGAATGTTGTGGTGAGTTTGTATGAAAGAATCATTTGGATTTTAGGGAAAGTCATGCTTTAATTTGAGAACACTTCAGAATGTCTTTCGATTTATACGAGAAAGCTTGATTCTTTATGAGAAAGATTTGATTTTAATTGTCAAAAACTATGAGATTTTCATTAGGTGTCGTTTTGGCAAAACAAGAGTTTTAAACCTTCGTCAAAATAGGAATCGAGATCTATACGTTGCTTTCGTAACTCAAACGATGGGCAACTTCTAGAATCTCTTTAACCCTATGCACAACGGTTTAATAAAACGTCAATTATTTGACAAAATCATTCCTTGTGATATTTGAAAACGATTTTCTTTAGCTTTCTCATTTGAAATAGAAATCGACATTCATTAGCACTTCCCATTTATTAACCTCGTGATGCTAATAACCTAGTTTGATTGATTTTATGAAAATCTTATCATTTAGCTTTGAAATCAATTTCTTGTCATAAATCAAATCAAGCATAAACACGCGTCGGAGCTATTCATGGGCATGTAAGCCATCCAAATAACCCCAAACGCCTACAATCACAGGTTTCACTATTTCGGGGCCTTAAACACGATTCTCGCCTTGGCGTCGTTTTAAGGCCCGACGATTACATATTTACAATGAAAGGTACATCGAATTTATTACATATATCAAAAGATGTCCATCATCGGATTTGGACCACGGGGTCACGCTCCTAGGCTCACATCCAAAATCGCTATACACCCACAAGATCCTAAAAATAACAATCTAAATAAACTATGCATAATACACTATTACAACGAGCTAAAATTCACCAAATGGATATCATCGGGCTATTAGGAGGAATTTCGTTCCATTTGGAACCCTCAATAATAATCCTCAATCCATGGATTCACCATAATATACAAGAAATATTACATTTAATGGAATCCAAACAACAAAAGCTTAACAAAAATGATATAACAAAATGCTATAAATCAAAAGATTTTCACCTTGCAAATGACACCACCATGCGTATAAACTTTGTAGATTAATTGGTAGAAATTTTATGTGATACAAACTCACAAAAGGGTACAAATCATCACTATTTTTCTCTCTTTTCTCTCTATTTTCTGCAGTTTTTTCCTCTCCTTGAGCTTCTGCCGCCGCCCTCTTTTTTTCTCTCTTCTCCCTGTTTCTGTATGCAAAATGGCCTGATAAGGGGCTGCCCTAGGCAGCCGCAGATTGATCTGTGGCTGGCCGCAGATCAATCTGCGGCTGGCCTCGGTTTCCCCGCGCCCACCGCGCACTTCAGCCGTCTCGCGCACTACCATTATTTTAATCGTTTGGTCGCAGATCAATCCGCGGCTGGGTGGGCTGAGTTTCTCATTTTCTGAACCGCACCTCGATTCTCGTGCCGGATCATCGGTTTCTGCTGAAAGGCTTGCATTTTGTAGTCCGGGAACCGCTGGGAAAAGCGCCACATCATTTATGGGTGTTTGCTTCGCCCGTCGTCGTGTCAACCTTGATCACAAGTCGTCGTGGCGGTTCATTTGACGGATTTGCCCTCCTGTCAGGGTTAGTATACAAAGTGCAAAATTTGGGTGTCTATAGTGAGCTCAGGGGAGGCTTTCGATTTTATGGCTGGGGCTCCCAGACTTCTATAGTGGGGAGTGCTGATTTCCAGTGCTTGAAAACTGGCAGGCGCCGCGGATTCTTCCACATTGATTACTGGCAGACCATTCTTGGACGGGAAAGGGTCATTACACTCTGCGGAGATTGTTACCAGATTCCCGCTGACGATGAACTTGATTTGTTGGTGTAGTGTAGAGGGAACTGCCCCAGCCATATGTATCCATGGTCTTCCCAATAACATGTTATAACTGGCCGAGATATCCAGGACCTGAAAGGAAATATCGAAAGTACACGGCCCTATCTCCACGGGCAACTCTATTTCTCCCATTGTATCCTTCCGGGATCCATCGAAGGCTCGCACCACCACATGACTAGCCCGCAGGCGCTTGGGATTGATGTTCATTTTCCTCAAAGTACTGAGGGGACAAATATTCAGTGCTGATCCCCCATCAATCAGCACCCCATTCATGACATACCCTGATGAGATCACTGCGATGTGCAGCGGTCTCCGATGCCCCCTTCCCTCTTTTGGGATATCATCATCTGTGAATGATAGCACTTTGTTCTCTAGCAGATGGTGCACTACGCGGCCGAAACTTTCTTGGCTAATTGTCTTGGGAATGTGAGCCTCCCCTAGGACTTTGGCCAAGATTCTGCAGTGGTCGCTGGAAGATAACACCAAATCCATGATCGACGTTAGAGTCGATTCCTCGCTCACCGTCTTGATCCCCCTTACTTCCGGATGATCCATCTTTTCCAAGAACTCCACGGCTTTCTCCTCGGATATCCTCTCGTTCTCCTTTCTCTTACTCTTGAGGATTCTTCCTGGAAGATACAAGGGATTCCCCTTTGATGCTACGGAAGCACAACTGGCCGCCTCCTCTAATACGCCCCCGTAGTTCCACGGTACTGTTTTTAGATTGCAAATAGGGATCTGTGGTCTTACTGCGATGATGAGAGGTTTTGGAGTCGCTAACTTGATAAGCCCCCCTGTGGTACTCCGGCTCGCACCCGTCAACCTAACCGGTGCCCCTTGCATATTCTCCTGACTACCCGTCATGCCAACCATCTCATCAATCCTTGTCATATAATCTCGCCTTGGCGGTCCTTCGGTTTCGATGGCTTCCACCACATTGACCCCTCCCCCATCATGCTTCGGTAGGGGATTGATTTTAACATTTGGCGGCTGTTGGGATATTTATATGTATAACAAATAAATCTCATACACACAAGTGCACGTGATCCACAAGTAATATAAAGTAAGTAAAGTATCGATCCCACGAGGAATTGGATTGCATTTATGACTGCAAACACCGATTTTATAATTAATTCGGTCTCTTTAAACAAACGATTTGAGTGATGGAGTTATCTAATGATTACTAATGAAGCAATTAAAACAGATTTTTGGTTGTAAAAATATAGATTTTATAGGCTTGGGATTATAATTTCACTTAATGCAGATTTATATTTCCATGCTTCCTATTGTTGCTAGTTGGTTATTATAGAATGTTGGTCGAAAACACGAAAGTAAAATATGGCCATCTCTCGATGCACCATACCCATATCACACTAAATCCACAATTGATAGAATGAATGTGAACACCCTAGATGACTAACGCACTATATTCCTATGTGAATTACAATCAAAAGGGTTTAAGAATAACTTTTCCATTGACCACATATGGTGCTTCGGTATATCTCTATCCTAAGCACGAAACATAATTTCACGAGGAATGTAATAATTATGAACATATGCTAGCATAATGAGATCTTAATTCATACTTCCTTTCCCAATTCCATATAAATTATCATAGTAATTGGTGATCAAGCAATTAAACATGGAGTATAGATTATGCTAGACATTCATTTCACAACCAACCAGTAAAAATAAGGAAACACTTCAATTCTTAGTCATGCAAAAGATCCATTATAATCCCAAGAATTAAATTTAGTTCATAATAAAAATACTAGAGTTCACCATGCACAATTGGTTCATCATCATAATTACAGAAATAGGAAAATTAATCAAACACATAAAATATTTAAGCTCCCTGTTTCGGTTCTGCAACTTCTGGTGAATTTCCAAGTTGTGTAGAATGTTGATTTCTTGCTCCCAATCTCCAATTCAGCATCCATATAGCTCCATTCTTCAGTTCCCAAGTGCAAATTAAACTCAGCTGATGGTTTCCAAGTTTGAAGCTAGAATGCAGTAACTATTCTAATTTTCGTGTAGGAGTTCTCTCCCAAAATTGAATTCTCAATTGGCTAATAATACATGCATAAATTGTCTTCTTTTGACTTATTTTGATTCCCACTAATAAAAGCTAAACCCACTGATCCCTCAAAATCTGGCATTGCATGAATTCTGGATAATGCTGCTTCGCTGGATGGAACGTGTTGCATGGCTGGTAGGCGACAGGCGCAGCTGTGCCGCCCTCCTTTGCAATAGGGGCGCAGCTGCGCAGGAGAGGCACGGCAGGAATAGGACGGGCGCAGCTGCGCTGGTGCCCTTTATAAAAGGGGCGCAGCTGCGCCGGTTGTCAGTCTGCTGCTGTACTGCTAAAGTTTTGATATCTCGATTCTTGTGTCCTGTACAAGCAACAAATAACCAAAAAGTCCCCAAACAACCAATGCAATAAAACCGTGTCAAATCCACCCAAAAATCATGCAAAAACCATACAATGATGATAGTGAATCGAAACCAAAGGAAAGGGAAAAATGCATGAAAACGTGCTAAGTAGCTATTAGATAAGCAACAAATGAAACCAATTAGTACCCAATAAGTAGGTACAAAACCTACTTATCAAATACCCCCAAACTTGAATTGTTGCTTGTCCTCAAGCAAATATAACGAAATGAATGCAAATATGAGTGCAATGTAATGCTATAAGAATGCACTATGACCCTCATCAATTAGTAAACAATCCAAAAGATTTTGCCTCAGAAAAATTTAGCGCCACCTCAAAACTTGGTCCGTGTACCATGAAAGTCATGCAACTCTAATCTGTAGTGAACGATAAAGTGTGTGTGTGTAGTAATCATCAAACTTGTAGCAACCCAAATGATTCTCATAATATGTTTCTTAGGGGAAATTTATATACTCACACTTTCATAATAAAATGGGTATATATAGATAAAACCACGCTATCTCCAAGTTGAGTACCGACTTAGAGTTTATTCGAACTATGACGCTTGGTTGTGCAATGCCTAGTTCCCTTAGGCTATTCAATGATACCCATGTAGCGAGTTTTCAACCAACGACTCCCAAACCAATTGGTCTTAGGGCGCTAGGTGTAGAGACATCCCCTAGGGTGTACTTACTCAAATATCAAAGGCCACAAAACTAGGCTAACCAAGCATTTATTTATTTATTTATATATATTTCTCTCTTCTTCTTCTTTTTTTTTATATATATATAGCAACGAATGCGTTTTACGCTCCATTTCGTTGCACAAATACTCTACTAAGTGCTCCCCCAAACTTGAACACGTGTGGTCATGACTAATACTACCCATAATTGGCACAATCATTACCAACACAACAAAGTCCCCCCAGAACCCAATTATGCGAATCTTTAAGCTACTTAGTGAGAGAACTACTAAAACGTGCAAACCGGTTTTATCATGTTCAACACAAGACAAGAGTTACGATATATCATGGCACTCGACCCAAGTCCTAGCAATTAGCAAAAATAAAATTTTCATCATAGGCATGTGAGGATGTATACTAATCAACACGAGAGGATCATGCAACTAAACTACATGATGCGATATGATATGCATGAAAGATGTGCCTTTTTTTTAAAATTAAAATAAGCAAACACACACCTAAACTAACAATAAAGCAAATAACTAATGAAAACAGATTATTTAAAGCATCACAAAATAACTAGGCAAGCCTAATACCCCCAAACTTAAAATATGCAATGTCCTCATTGGAGATAATAGGGTAAAGAGTACTCCCCTAAGAAGCGTCCTAAGCGCCGCTAGGCGGCGTGTCGGGCGGAGGATAAAGAATGCCGGAGCCGAATGTGGGAAACTCAATGTGGACCCCCTGCTGACTGAACGCCTCCGATAGTGCACCTGCGAAGGAGACGCTGTAATCCCTGAAGCTCGTGTGCAACGCGTCCATGCGACGCTGCAGGCGGCACATGTCGCGCTCATGTCCACTGACGCCCCTCTGCGGCACTGGCGGGGCAGGTACGTCCTCCTCACTGGCCTCCTCCTCCTCAGCAGCCAAAATAAAGCCCAACCCATTAGGCCGGGACTCTCCACCGCGCCAAACATTGTACTTTCGGATCTCGCGCAAATGAAGGCATACCACGCCTTGGCGTATCTGTTTAGCACGGTCTGAGGGAAGTGAACCTTCAAGGTGGTGCCAGGTTGAGTCTTCCACTAAGTGCCCGGTTGGCACATCTCCTGAATCAAAGCGTCAAGGTCGGTTTCGTAGCGCTCATGTACCACCTAGTCGGTGGCCTCAGCAGTGGCAGATGGCAGGCGAAAAAGTTCATTGATTGCCTGCGCCGAGTAGGATACCTGCTTGCCCCGCACAAAGGAAATCCCATTATGTGTTTCCCGGGCGTTGGCATAGAACTCCCGAACAATGGCTATCGGGGCTGACTTCGGTGTCTCAATGAATAATAACCAACCCAAACGCCGGATTTGGTCAAGAATACGCCCATCCTGTGCCTTGGGCTTCAAACCCCTCTCTGGTATGAAGGATTTGACGCTAAACACCTCCCAGTAGTAGTGTTGTGCAGAGAGATTGACAAATTTGGTGGCATCCAGAGTATTGATGCCACCCCCAGTAGATTCGGATCCGCTACTGCTGGAAGAAGAAGGTTGGGGAGTGCGCGCACGCTTTGGCATGTTGGTATGTGATTAGGGTTTGATGGAAAGTTGTAGGTAGTTAGGGTTTTGAGAGAGTGGTTAGGGATGAGAGGAGAGGGTTTGTTTTGCTGCTAGAAATTCAGTTAGGTCTAGGGTTGGATGATTGTGACTGATGGGGACCGACCTATTTATAAAAGAAAATATCCGCGATCGGCGTAGCTGCGCCGCAGTTGTATTGGGGAAGGGGCGCAGCTGCGCTGGAGTTCAGACTTGGCTCAGGCAGACATCGGCGCAGCTGCGCCGGAAATGAACTGTTGGCGAGGCGCAGCTGCGCAGCTGCTCAGATGTTGCGTGCAATGGCGGCCCGGCGCAGCTACGCAGGTGCAGCACTGAAGATGTGGCGCAGCTGCGCAGGAGCTCAGGATTCTTGGAAAATTTCTCACTCAACAGATCCAAGTGTTTGCAATGGAATGATGCACCCCCAAACTCAAAGTGTGAGCAAGTCAAACTAATGAGGGCGCGATTGAACACCTGAAGTAAAAACAAACAAGCATGTTAAAATGAAATCACACAAACTAAATAAAAATCACACAAAAATAGAAATAATAAGGGAAAATCTCGGGTTGCCTCCCGAGGAGCACTATGGTTTAACGTCGGTTAGCTCGACCATCATTGGCGCTCAATCCATGACCAGGTCAACTGAGGACTTTTGGCGATCAAATTCGCCTCCCCAATAGTGCTTCAATCTTTGGCCATTAACCTTGAATGGTTGCTCATCGTCCTTTCCAACAATTTCGATGGCTCCATGTGGAAACACAGCAGTGATGGTAAAGGGACACGACCATCGGGATTTGAGCTTTCCCGGGAATAACTTGAGCCTGGAGTTGAATAGTAAGACCGCTTGGCCAGGTTCAAATTTTCTCTCGATGATTTTTCGGTCGTGCCATCTCTTTACCTTTTCTTTGTAGAGTTTAGAATTCTCATAGGCTTGCAATCGGAACTCATCGAGTTCATTTAGCTGTAGAAGTCTCCTTTCACCTGCAGCAGATGGGTCGAAATTCAACTTTTTAATGGCCCAGTAGGCTTTGTGCTCCAATTCGACCGGTAGATGACAAGCCTTGCCATAAACCATGTGGTACGGAGACATGCCGAGAGGTGTCTTATATGCAGTTCTATAAGCCCACAAGGCCTCATCTAGCTTTAGAGACCAATCTTTTCTGGAAGGATTAACAATCATTTCCAGAATTCTTTTTACCTCTCGGTTGGATACTTCGGCCTGACCGTTTGTCTGTGGATGGTAGGCCATGGCAATTCTGTGTCTCACTCTATATTTGGCCAGGAGGGCTGTGATCTGTTTGTTGCAAAAATGGCTGCCCTCATCACTAATGATAGCCCGAGGAGTGCCAAACCTAGTGAAAATGCTCTTCTGTAGGAACCTGAGAACCACCTTAGCATCATTGGTAGGTAAGGCAGACGCTTCCATCTATTTAGACACATAATCAACTGCCAGCAGGATGTAGAGATTGCTGCAGGAAGATGGAAATGGTCCCATAAAATCTATGCCCCAAACGTCAAAGATTTCCACCTCCAAGATCACATTTAGTGGCATTTCATTTCGGTTGGAGATGTTGCCCACCCGTTGGCATCGGTCACAACTCTTTATGAACTGATGGGCATCTTTGAACAAGGTGGGCCAATAAAACCCTGCCTGGTGTACCTTGGCTGCGGTTCTCTGCGTTCCATAATGGCCGCCATACAGAGAAGAATGACATGCATGCATTATACTGGTAGTCTCAACATCGGGAATGCATCTTCGGATCATAAGATCCGTGCATTGTTTGAACAAATAAGGCTCGTCCCACATGTATCTCTTTGTATCATGCAAAAATTTCTTCTTCTGCTGAGAAGTGAGATCTGGTGGTAGTACATGACTCACGAGATAGTTGACAATATCAGCGAACCATGGAATCTCATATGTGATTGCAAATAGTTGCTCATCAGGGAAACAATCATTGATATCAACCTTCTCTTTGCTCTCCAACTCCGGATGGTCTAATCTGGAAAGATGATCAGCAACTAGATTCTCCGTGCCTTTCTTGTCCTTGATTTCCAAATCAAATTCTTGGAGCAAAAGGATCCATCTGATTAATCTTGGCTTGGCATCTTTCTTTGAGATTAAATACCGAATAGCTGCATGATCAGTGTACACCACTACCTTTGTCCCAATGAGATAGGATCGGAACTTGTCGAATGCATAAACAACCGCGAGTAGTTCCTTCTCGGTGGTGGTGTAATTCATTTGGGCCTCTGAAAGTGTTTTGCTGGCATAGTAGACTGCATGTAAAACTTTGTCTCTGCGCTGTCCCAATACCACGCCCACATCGTAATCACTAGCGTCACACATAAGCTCGAATGGAAGAGACCAATTCGGTGCCACTATCACAGGTGCGGTTGTCAATTTCTGTTTCAACAACTCAAAGGCCGCTAAGCAATTATCATCGAATAGAAATGGGACATCTTTCTCCAACAGATTGCACAGGGGTTTCGTGATTTTAGAGAAGTCTTTGATAAATCTCCGATAGAAACCCGCATGGCCCAAAAAGCTTCGAACTCCCTTTACAGAAGTCGGTGGAGGCAATTTCTCGATAGTTTCTAACTTTGCTTTATCCACCTCCAAACCCTTGGCTGAGACTTTGAGACCCAAAATTATTCCTTCATGAACCATGAAATGACATTTCTCCCAATTAAGCACAAGATTTGTTTCCACGCATCTCTTCAATACCATGACTAAATTCTCTAGACAGTTGTCAAAGGAATTTCTGAACACTGAGAAGTCATCCATGAAGACCTCCATGTTGTTTTCCACCATGTCAGAAAATATTGCCATCATACACCGCTGGAATGTGGCAGGAGCATTACATAGACCGAAAGACATTCGCCTGAAAGCAAAAGTTCCATAAGGGCAAGTAAAAGTGGTCTTCTCTTGATCCTCTGGAGCAATTGCAATTTGATTATAACCAGAATATCCATCAAGCAAACAATAATACTCATGCCCTGCGAGTCGGTCCAGCATATGATCAATGAATGGGAGTGGGAAGTGATCTTTCCTTGTGGCTTTGTTGAGCTTTCGATAATCCATGCAAACTCTCCACCCCGTGACTGTTCGGGTTGGTATTAGCTCGTTATTCTCATTTTTTACCACAATTATTCCTCCCTTCTTGGGCACACACTGCACTGGGCTCACCCATGGGCTGTCAGAAATTGGATAAATGATCCCGGCGTCTAGCCATTTCAGAATTTCTGCTTTAACTTACTCCTTCATGATGGGATTTAGCCTTCTTTGATGCTCTATGGTAGGCTTGCTGTCATCTTCCATCAGGATTTTGTGCATGCAAAATGCGGGGCTGATTCCTTTTATGTCTGCAATGGTCCATCCAATAGCCCCTTGAAATTCTCTGAGGATTCTTATCAGCTTGCCTTCCTGCAAAGATGTTAGTGCAGAGGAAATAATGACAGGTAGAGTGTCTGAAGTGCCTAGATATGCATACCTGAGGTGACTAGGTAAGGGTTTTAGATCAAGCTTAGGAGGTACCTCTCTAGATGGTTTTAAATGAGATGAGGCATCATTTGAGCTTTTCAAGGGCTCAATAGGTACCTTGAACTTTGCCATCCTGGGTACTGCATCTAGAAAATGAACATACTCACAGTTCTCGGGTTCGTCCAAATCGATGTCTCCTGTTAGTGTCATCTCAAGCAAGTCCCTTTGTGTGGCCTTAATGAATACCTCGGTCACTGCCTCTTCAATAATGTCAACTCGGAAACACTCTTCCTCTTCAGTTGGAAATTTCATAGCCTTGAAGACATTAAAGGTAACTTCTTGGTCTTGAACCCTCATTGTCAATTCTCCTTTTTGCACATCAATGAGAGTTCTTCCGGTGGCTAGAAATGGCCTCCCAAGTATAATGGGGATGTCCTTGTCCTCCTCAAAGTCTAGGATTATGAAATCAGCTGGGAAAATGAACTTATCAACCTTAACAAGGACATCCTCCACAATGCCTCTTGGATAAGTGACAGAACGATCTGCTAGCTGAAGAGAGACATTTGTTGGCTTGGGAGCTGGTAATCCCAACTGAGTAAAAACGGACAATGGCATGAGATTAATGCTTGCACCAAGATCACACAAGCATTTTTTGAATGATAAGTTTCCAATGGTGCAAGGAATGGTGAAACTGCCAGGATCTTTTAATTTTGGAGGTAGCTTCCTTTGTAATACCGCACTGCATTCCTCTGTTAAAGCTACAATTTCGAAGTCTTGCAGTTTCTTCTTTCTTGACAGAATACTCTTCATGAACTTGGCATAACTCGGCATTTGTTCTAAAGCTTCTGCAAATGGTATATTGATTTGAAGCTTTTTGAAAACCTCAAGAAACTTAGAAAATTGCTTGTCCATTTTTTGCTTTTGCTGCCTTTGAGGGTATGGAACTGGTGGGTAGTACCTGGTGGGAGGGGGTTGAATTTTCTCAGTGCTTTTTGCTGGTGTGGGTTCAGATCTCTCAAGTCTATCCTCTTCCACAAAAATTTCAGCAGTGGCAGTTTCTGGGGAGGGGCGCAGCTGCTCCGGCTCCCTTTGCAATCTTGGCGCAGCTGCGCCGTTTGGTTCTGGTGCTGGAGTGGGGCGCAGCTGCGCTGTCTGCTCGTGTGACAGTGGCGCAGCTGGTCTGTCTGGCAGGGTCTTTTTCCCACTTCTGGTGGTGATAACTTGGCATTGCTCCTTCCCATTTCTCCTTGGATTAATCTCCGTGTCGCTAGGAAGAGCACCCTGAGGTCTACTAGACAACAAACTGAATATTTGACTCATTTGATTTTCCAAATTCTTGAAGCCTAATGTTTGGCCCTGCTCCAACCTATCAGTTTTGGCCATGTATTTCTCCAAATTTTCACTTAGTTCGGCAACCTTTTTATCAGTAGCCGAGATTTGTTGCTGAATGGGGAACCCCGGAGGATGGCTAGGTTTTGGAGCTTGTTGTTGGTCTTGTCGGTTGCTCCACGAGAAGTTGGGGTGATTCCTATTCCCAGGAGTGTAGTTGTTCTGGTATTGGTTTGTTGGCCTCTGGTAGTTGCTTACAAATTGCACTGATTCCGCATTGATGGCACATTGTTCAGAAGAGTGTGATCCTGCACAAAGCTCACAGATCATGGAGACTTGCTGCCCTTTTCCTTCACATATGTTGTCAAGCTTTTTGACTATAGCTGAGATCTGGGCTTGAAGTGAAGTGGCTGTGTCAACCTCTATTATCCCCGCTACTTTTGGTTGGCTAGATCTGGAGGATGGCCATTGATAGTTGTTTGCAGCCATAGTCTCCAAAAGTTCATAAGCTTCGTCATAGTTTTTACCCATGAATGCTCCACCCGCAGCTGCATCAATGCCTGCCCGTGTTTGAATATTCAACCCATTGTAAAATGTGTTAAGCTGCATCCATTGGGGCAAACCGTGATGTGGACACTTTCTCAATAGTTCCTTGTATCACTCCCATGTCTCGTACAAGGATTCTCCATGATGTTGCTCATAAGAAGATATGTCATTTCGCAACTTGGCAGTTTTAGCCGGTGGGAAGAATTTTGCTAAGAATTTCTGGGCCAAATCTTGCCAAGTAGTAATAGATCCAGGTGGTAGTGAGTGTAGCCAACTCTTTGCTTTATCCCTCAATGTGAATGGGAATAATCGCAGTCTCACTGCATCTTCCAAAATCCCGCTGAATTTGAAAGTATCACAAATTTCCAAAAAATTTATCAAGTGCTCATTTGGGTCATCGACCACCATTCCTCCAAATTGGACGGAATTTTGGATCATATGGATTGTCCCTGGTTTGATTTCAAAGGAATTGGCTGTTATGGCAGGCCTTGAGATACTTGATTGCAAATCATTGATTCTTGGCGTGGCATAATCCCTTAAGGCTTTTTGTGCTTCTCCCGCCATTGGTTGAGGTTGTTCTAGATCCTCCAGAGTATTTTTAGCACACTTCCTTGATTGTTGAACCCTTTTCTCAATGTTATCCACAAAAGGCAATAGGTCAGGATTCTTCGACCGAGTATGAATACACTACTCAAGAGTACCTATCACAATGTAGAAGAAAATAAAACAGAATTAGGATAAGAACAAATTTGTTTAACTAAAACCAATCCAATTTAAATTGATGATGAAAGTTATAAACGCAATTGCAAATCCCCAGCAACGGCGCCAAAAACTTGTTGGGATATTTGTATGTATAACAAATAAATCTCATACACGCAAGTGCACGTGATCCACAAGTAATATAAAGTAAGTAAAGTATCGATCCCACGAGGAATTGGATTGCATTTATGACTGCAAACACCGATTTTATAATTAGTTCGGTCTCTTTAAACAAACGATTTGAGTGATGGAGTTATCTAATGATTACTAATGAAGCAATTAAAACAGATTTTTGGTTGTAAAAATATAGATTTTATAGGCTTGGGATTATAATTTCACTTAATGCAGATTTAGATTTCCATGCTTCCTATTGTTGCTAGTTGGTTATTATAGAATGTTGGTCGAAAACACGAAAGTAAAATATGGCCATCTCTCGATGCACCATACCCATATCACACTAAATCCACAATTGATAGAATGAATGTGAACACCCTAGATGACTAACGCACTATATTCCTATGTGAATTACAATCAAAAGGGTTTAAGAATAAGTTTTCCATTGACCACATATCGTGCTTCGGTATATCTCTATCCTAAGCACGAAACATAATTTCACGAGGAATGTAATAATTATGAACATATGCTAGCATAATGAGATCTTAATTCATACTTCCTTTCCCAATTCCATATAAATTATCACAGTAATTGGTGATCAAGCAATTAAACATGGAGTATAGATTATACTAGACATTCATTTCACAACCGACCAGTAAAAATAAGGAAGCACTTCAATTCTTAGTCATGCAAAAGATCCATTATAATCCCAAGAATTAAATTTAGTTCATAATAACAATACTAGAGTTCATCATGCACAATTGGTTCATCATCATAATTACAGAAATAGGAAAATTAATCAAACACATAAAATATTTAAGCTCCCTGTTTCCGTTCTGCAACTTCTGGTGAATTTCCAAGTTGTGTAGAATGTTGATTTCTTGCTCCCAATCTCCAATTCAGCATCCATATAGCTCCATTCTTCAGTTCCCAAGTGCAAATTATGCTCAGCTAATGGTTTCCAAGTTTGAAGCTAGAATGCAGTAACTATTCTAATTTTCGTGTAGGAGCAATGCCTCCAAAATGCAATTCTCAATTGGCTAATAATACATTCATAAATTGTCTTCTTTTGACTTATTTTGATTCCCATTAATAAAAGCTAAACCCACTGATCCCTCAAAATCTGGCATTGCATGAATTCTGGATAATGTTGTTTCGCTGGATGGAACGTGCTGCATGGCTGGCAGGCGACAGGCGCAGCTGCACCGCCCTCCTTTGCAATAGGGGCGCAGCTGCGCAGGAGAGGCACGACAGGAATAGGAGGGGCGCAGCTGCGCCGGTGCCCTTTATAAAAGGGGCGCAGCTGCGCCGGTTGTCAGAGTGCTGCTGTACTGCTAAAGTTTTGATTTCTCGATTCTCGTGTCCTATACAAGCAACAAATAACCAAAAAGTCCCCAAACAACCAATGCAATAAAACCGTGTCAAATCTACCCAAAAATCATGCAAAAACCATACAATGATGATAGTGAATCGAAACCAAAGGAAAGGGAAAAATGCATGAAAACGTGCTAAGTAGCTATTAGATAAGCAACAAATGAAACCAATTAGTACCCAATAAGTAGGTACAAAACCTACTTATCAGCGGCTCGGGCTGTTTCACCACGATTTCCCCGCTATCAATCATGTTTTGAATTATGTGTTTCAGTGTCCAACATTCCTGAGTGTCATGACTCGGGGAACCCGAATGATATGCACACTTTTTACTAGGGTCAAATTTTCTCCCCTTCGGGTTACTTGGAGGTGCCAAATCGACAATCTTCCTCTGTGATATCAATATTGCCAAAATCTGCTCAAGAGGATCCCCAAGCGGGGTGAATACCCGCTTTTGTGTAGTCTCAAACCTCCTTCGTCCGTCCGTTCTGGGATTATCAAAATTAGGTAGTCGGGGCGGCACAAATCTCTGTATTTGTACAGGAGGGCTATTCTCCACTTTCCTGGATGATCCCTGCAGTACGAGAGAGACATCTTCCTCTTTTCGCTTTTGGGGCCTGCGGGAAGTACTGCCATAATTCCCACTTTGGATTTGTTCCGCATCCGTTTCAAGAGCTGTGAAGTCCCGGATTTTACTAGATTTCAACCCCATATCCACCATTTCTCCGTGTTTTATCATCTCGGCGAAAGGTCTTCCAATCCCCGATATGACCCGCTCATAATAAGGTGCTTCCTGTATATCCACGAAGGTCATCACCATCTCTGACTCACTCATTGGAGGATTCACTTGTGTGGCCATACCTCTCCATCGTTGGGCATAGTCCCTGAAGGTTTCCCTTGGTTGCTTCTTGATTTTTGTCATTTGATATCTATCAGGGGCCATCTGTGCCTGAAAGCTATACTGTGTCAAGAAGGTATGGGCCAGCTCCTCCCAATTATGAATCCGGGCATTATCGAGACGGGCATACCAGATCCTCGCCTCCCCCATCAAGCTTTTCTGGAATAATTGCATCCTTAGTCCTTCGTCTTCCGCATAGGACCCCAGTTCTCCAATATATATTTTCAGGTGAGTGTAAGGATCCCCTTTCCCATTGTATTTCTCGAATTCGGGGATCTTAAATTTCTCTGGATATCTGGTTCCGGGGAAGACACACAAATCTGCATAATTAACCCTACCCAGGGAGCCTATGCCTTTTAGAGATTGGATGGTCTCCTCCATCTGCTTCATTTTCCTGCGAAGGTCATCAGTATCTCCCTCCTCTGGAATCGTGATTACTGTCTTGTTGAGGGCAGGAATGACCTTTGGGAGGACCGGCTCGTCCTTAAGCTGATGTTGGTTATTTTTAAATAGGATTGCATCATCCTTAGGAGGATTCTGGTCACCCCCTGGCGGTGGTACGTTATGCGGTCCCTGGTTTGGCGGATCCTGTCTGATTATGAACTGTTCTTTTAGCATTGTGGCCATTTCCATCATCTACTTTTTAAAGTCATCAAACTCTTCCCGAGATATGGAACTATGATTGGGGAGCTCAGCCATTTCAAAGGTAGAGACCTGGGCCTTTTTAGACTGCAAACGCGTTTGAGGAGTAATCCTACAGGGGAAAATGGTTTAAAGTTTAGTCTAGGGAAATGAGAGATGTGGATGCATGCTCAAACTGTAAATTTTGTGTTTTTAGGGTCTTTTAATCTTTCCCTGCAAAACCAAATGTTAGCAGTTTTTTATTGCAATAATCAATGCTAGACGCGAATTAGGAAGTTTTCCCACCTGTTCCCTGCAAACATAGAGGTCAGTACCTTCTTTTAGCAACAGGGGATGTAAATGATATTGCATTGGATCATGACATTTAATACGTGTAAACGTAAAAGGGCATGAAGAGACTTTTCCTGCGTTGGGTTAATCTGAGGCTGACCTATCCTAAGGTTACTCTCACGGGCTTTTTCGGCATAAAGGTCCCCAAATCTTCGCAATCTACTCGTCTGAAACCTTTCGATTGGAGCGGATTTGGGTGGTGCGTTTCCTGAGCCATCTCCGGGGAGCAGCCCCTTCGAGTCCAGTAATAAGCAACCGACAGGTTCGCCTCAGGAGGAGGTACTCTCTCAACATACATTCACATTCATCGTCCTCACCGCATGCAAATGATTACTTTGAAGTAAAGAGAAACCCATTCAATCATTCATTCATTGGACAACAACACACATTTACACAACAATAAATAAAAGACGTCAAAATGTCGTACGCACATACACATTTATAAATTTTAAAGGATAGGATAGCATCAAGATTTGAATGCGGCTTAAACCCTCTAAAGTCCCCAGCAGAGTCACCAGCTGTCGACGCCGGGAGGAATCGCTTATGCAGTGATTATTACCCTTTCCAATTTTAGCCTTTTCATTAGATGATTTTTTTTGGAAAAGGTTGGCATTAATGTCGACGGTGTTTTTAAAGATTGTTTTTTATGATGAGCCAATTTAACCAGAGTCGCCAGTTGGTATATTTGAAATGGATGTACCAACTCATCCGAGTTTCGTTTTCGTAAATCGCTGGCTCATATGCGACTCCGAGTTAATTGGTCTGCGAATCGAGATTCATAGAGTTCGGGGGCTTGCTTAAGTGAGGGGAAGGTGTTAGGCACCCCTCGACTTTCGTGAAACACGGTTACCGCAATCTTGATGCTTTTCCTATCCTTTAATTCATGAAGTGTGTGTGTGTGCACGCGTATGTGTGTGTTGTGGTGAGTTTGTATGAAAGAATCATTTGGATTTTAGGGGAAAACGTGTTTTCCTTTTGAGCATGCCTTAGAATGTCCATCGGTTTAAACGGGAAAGCTTTATGAGAAAGGTTTGATTTTAATTGTCAAAAACTATGAGATTTTCCTTAGGTGTCGTTTTGACAAAACAAGAGTTTTAAACCTTCGTCAAAATAGGAATTGAGATCTATACGTTGCTTTTATGAATGATGGGCAATTTCTAGGATCTCTTTCACCCTATGTATCAAGGTTTAATAAAACGTTTATTTATTTTATAAAACCATTTTTTGTGACATTTGAAAACGACCTTCTTTAGCCTTCTCGTTTAATAAGAACCGACATTCATTAACACTTCCAATTTTTTAGCTACGTGATGCTAACCCCCTAGTTTGCTTGATTTTAATGGAAAAGCCTTCATCGTTTAATCTTTGAAATCATTTTTCGTGTCACAAAATCAAATCAAGCATAAACACGCGTCGGGGCTATTCATGGGCATGTAAGCCATCAAAATAACCCCGAACGCCAACAATCGCATACTTTCACTATGACGGGGCCTTAAACACGATCCTCGCCTTAGCGTCGTTTTAAGGCCCGACGATTACATATTTACAATGACGAATACATCCACCCGATTACATACATTCAAAGATGTCCATCATCGGATTTGGACCACGGGGTCGCGTTCCTAGGCTCACATCTGAACTTATTGCACAAACACCAAATGGATATAACGAAAATAAACAACAACGGGATGCCTAACACTCTAGGATATCTTACAATGACGATTGAAATACACTACGAATGATACATTACCATAATAGCTAAAATTTGCGCCAAACGGATATCATCGGGCTATTAGGGGGAATTTCATTCCGATGAGCCCCTCACTAATAATCCCTAATCCATGGCTTCACAATAACATGTAAGAAAAAACTACGTTTAAGGTAATTCGGATGATCAAAAGCTTAAAAAATAATATAACAAAATGCTAAGAACAAAGGGTTTTTCACCTTGCAATTAATCCCCACAATATGTACGAATTTGTGTATTGAGTAGAGTAGAAAATATGAGATGTAATCTCACAAAAATTGATACAATTCCTCACTCTTTTCACTCTTTTTCTCTCCTAATTGCTCTTGTTTTTCTTGCTGTTTTTCTTCTTCTCCTGAAACTGTTGTTGCTGCTGTATCTCCCTCTTCTCCCTGTATGCGAAACTGGCATAATAAGGCACTACCAAGGGGCCCTTGGTTCTCCCCCCAGCCGCGCTCGAGTCCCGTACGCTTCGAGTCCCGTGTTGCCTCGAGTTCCGTCCTTGGCCGCGGATTGATCTGCGGTTGACTGTGCTGATTTTCTCGTTTTTTGTGCCTCGTCTCGATTTTCGGGTCGTACCGTTGGTTTTCGCTGACGGGTTTGCGTTCTGCAGTCCGGGAACCGTCGGGAAACGTGCCACGTCATCCGGGTAAGTACAGTGATCAGTAACTGACTCTCGACATTCGCTTGTTGTCGTGTCGGCTTCAATCTCATCCCGTCGTGATGGCTTTGAGGGTTCGTCTTTATGTCCACCTTTTATTCTCGTGTGCCGGGTCAATTGACGGTTTTGCCCTCCTGTCAGGGTTAGTATAGGAAATGCAAAATTCGGGTGTCTACACATAGCAATATTTATCCTTCAATGAAATTAATAGCCCTAGGTAACAACAAGCTCTGCTACCCGAAACTCCCCTTAATTATCACTCAATGAAACAAGCTCTTCACAAGATTCTAACCATTATACAACCTAGAACAAGCTCTCTAGATTTAATATAATAGCAGCATTAAGAACTAGGGAATTAGACTATTCCAAGCAACAATCACACAAGCTTGGATTATTTAACCTGTCTTCCAATAATCCTAGCAATACTCAAAAGCTTGACCACAATCATGTATCACTAATTGCTACTTGTGATTAGGAACAATATCAATTACACGTAATATTATCCCTTAATATAGCAAATGATATTAATCAAATTAACTTAACTGATCACATTAAATCAATCGGAATAAATATCATTCAACAGTTAAAACAGATTATCGAGAATAAACTTCATATAAGAAGGAACAAATAATGTATAAAAAGTTCATCATCCCATTGGAACTAAATAAAAGAAGAGAGAAGAGTTCATAGCAAATATGAAAATATAATTTACAAGATATTCAACAATAATAGAATATAAAAAATAAAGGAAGTGTTTATAGAAGAAAAAACTATGTTTTAACATCCGACTATCACTTCGAATCACAATCTTCAATCTCCAAACCTTCGCCTTTGATTCTTCGCTTCCATAAATGTTGATCTCTTGTTTGCTCTTGAACTATAAAAATGAAGAGGAGAGTAGCCTCCCCTTGGAGGTCTGCTTCCTCTCCCTACTCCTATACTAACAAACTAATGTGGAGAATGGATACAAGGAATTGGTGTATGAATTTGTGGTGAATTAGTGTGTGAATTGGCAAAATACAAGCCTAACTTCACTTGGTATTTATAGGAACTCATGGTGTGCTAACCTATCATCATAAGTCAAGATCAAACACCCAATCATCACATGTGCATCAGCCAACCAAGGAAGAATCCACCAAAAAACGTGCCCATGTGATGTGCTAAAAATCCAAATCTGTCAACTAACTGATCAGCACCTTGTAAGACAATTTTGAATTAGCAAACCACCGAATTTGGACTTGGGCAAAGAACAAACGTTGTATCCCTAGAGTTTCTAATGAATTTGGGCTTTTGAATCACCTGATTTGGAGTTGGGAAGCTCAAGTTATGGTCCAAATACTCCAACTGGTCCGAACAGGAATCCAGTCCATGCGGGATTCGGATTAGCTATCTAAAAATCAATATTTGGAGGCCCAAATGAACTCGAAATTTTGCCCACCATACCTTTCCAGAAAGCTTGAGAAGTCTACTAAAATCTCCAAGAAGAACACATTCTCAATTGGAAACTTTAACACCATTGAAATTATAAATGAAGCTCCAGAGGTCAATCTGTCCAACCGAGTAATTTCCTGGAATATTCAGCTTCGACGTTCGTTGGTAAAATAGTCATAACTCTCTCATCCAAACTTCGATTTAGGCGTTTCAAGATGATTCAGATAGCTAAGAAATAGATCTACAACTTTTCTTCTTTGAGCGTTGAGAGATAAAGGCTGGACCAAGGACGAAATTGGGCCTCAATGGGCTGCTATGTCAATGATAAATTATGGACATTGATCCAAATACCCTTTTATTCTTTTTCCTGTAAAATAAAGTAAAAATACATAAAAGTGATACAAAGACATATTTCATAACAATACGATAAAAACACATAAAAAAGAATATAAATTACTCAAAGACTCACAAATCATCAAGCTAAAAATACTCAATTTATAGGTATAAAATTGACTCATCAAATACCCCCAAACTTGAATCTTTGCTTGTCCTCAAGCAAAACAAATACAAAAATAAGACTTAAAACTCTTCTAATAAAACCTAACTTGAGCAATGAGACATAAAGTTTGAAAAATGACCTCAAAGATGTCAACACATTATAACTTTAGAAAAACTTTCAAAATATCGCAACGTCTAGGATTTTAACTTGCTTGTTAGTCATACCTCACTTTAAATCCTTTCCGTGTGTGTGTGTATCCAATTGCACTAAACCAAGTATAACTCGGATGAACTTATCGAACCACATTACCTTATGAAGGAAAATAAACTCCAACAACTACATGCTTAACACATCACTCACCGCTAATGTAGACAAATCAGAAATTACAAAAATTGAGATCAAAAGACTCTAGGTAAGTGCATTTTATGCTCCATCTTATCATAAGTCATCTCTTATGGGCAAGTGCGTTTTACGCTCCATCTCATCCTATTGCAAGATTTGCTATTAATTGCTTCTTCATCCTTTTTTTCTTTTTTTTTATATATAGGTGAGTGCGTTTTACGCTCCATCTCCCCTAAGCACGTGTTTATGAGTGAGTGCGCTTTACGCTCCATCTTAACTCACCACATGACCAACAAATCAAATTTGAGTACATTGCTTTGAGTGATGTTTAAACGAGTTCTAGAGCTTATTGATCTCTCCCATAAGCATTAGGTCATATATAAGCCTTCTCTAAGTGTATCATTAGTTCATTACAAATAGATAAGTGCTCAAATGTAGTAGGGATTCAGACAATGTAATAACCAACAAAAAAGTTAAACACATAGACTAAACAACATTTGTCCATATTTCATGAGTTACATTTATTCAAATCAATTTTTTTTTTATTTTTTGTCATTGGCCATAGTTCAAAATCAAGTCAATGCTCAAGAAACACATTTTAAAAATAACGAGCCTTAAAAAATCATATTTTTTTATAAAAACACACAAATACTAAATACCATAAAAAACACAAATATTAAATACTACCCCCAAACTTAAAACTGACATTGTCCTCAATGTAAGCAATAAACGAATCAAATGCAAAGGACTTCCCTGAAATTATGTCAATTATCGTGGGGCATTAGAACTGTAGAATGACCTAACACGAAAGATAAAACTAAATAGAAATAAAATCAAGTGAAATAAAATTAGATTAAAAGGATGCGAAATTTGGGTTGCCTCCCGAGTAGCGCTTGGTTTATAGTCGTCGGCCCGACTTCTTTATTTTTCTTATTTGAGATCTTGAGATCAACGCAAATAAATCAAGAGTCCCTGCAAAATTAAAAAGCAATACGATTTTAAATTAAGATAGAAAATTGATAAAATGAAATAAGATTCACAAAATAAAACTAAAATCATTCCCCGGCAACGGCGCCAAAATTTGGTGTGCTGTCACAAGCACCCAAAAATAAAACCTTACTGCAAAAGATATTAATGTAGTAGTGCAAGTAAGAGTCGATCCCACATAGAATAATTAGTCTAAATTTATACTTTGTGAACCAAAGGTGGGTTGGAATTTTATTTAACTAATTAACTGAAACAGATTAAAGTAATAAGAATAAAATAAAAACTCTAGTTCTTCCGTTCAATATCACCTTATCATAGCAATATTTATCCTTCAATGAAATTAATAGCCCTAGGTAACAACAAGCTCTCCTACCCGAAACTCCCCTTAATTATCACTCAATGAAACAAGCTCTTCACAAGATTCTAACCATTATACAACCTAGAACAAGCTCTCTAGATTTAATATAATAGCAGCATTAAGAACTAGGGAATTAGACTATTCCAAGCAACAATCACACAAGCTTGGATTATTTAACCTGTCTTCTAATAATCATAGCAATACTCAAAAGCTTGACCACAATCATGTATCACTAATTGCTACTTGTGATTAGGAACAATATCAATTACACGTAATATTATCCCTTAATCTAGCAAATGATATTAATCAAATTAACTTAACTGATCACATTAAATCAATCGGAATAAATATCATTCAACAGTTAAAACAGATTATCGAGAATAAACTTCATATAAGAAGGAACAAATAATGTATAAAAAGTTCAACATCCCATTGGAACTAAATAAAAGAAGAGAGAAGAGTTCATAGCAAATATGAAAATATAATTTACAAGATATTCAACAATAATAGAATATAAAAAATAAAGGAAGAGTTTAGAGAAGAAAAAACTATGTTTTAACATCCGACTGTCACTTCGGATCACAATCTTCAATCTCCAAACCTTCGCCTTTGATTCTTCGCTTCCATAAATGTTGATCTCTTGTTTGCTCTTGAACTATAAAAATGGAGAGAAGAGTAGCCTCCCCTTGGAGGTCTACTTCCTCTCCCTACTCCTATACTAACGAACTAATGTGGAGAATGGATACAAGGAATTGGTGTATGAATTTGTGGTGAATTAGTGTGTGAATTGGCAAAATACAAGCCTAACTTCACTTGGTATTTATAGGAACTCATGGTGTGCTAACCTATCATCATAAGTCAAGATCAAACACCCAATCAACACATGTGCATCAGCCAACCAAGGAAGAATCCACCAAAAAACGTGCCCATGTGATGTGCTAAAAATCCAAATCTGTCAACTAACTGATCATCACCTTGTAAGCCAATTTTGAATTAGCAAACCACCGAATTGGGACTTGGGCAAAGAACAAAAGTTATATCCCTGGAGTTTCTAATGAATTTGGGCTTTTGAATCACCTGATTTGGAGTTGGTAAGCTCAAGTTATGGTCCAAATACTCCAACTGGTCCGAACAGGAATCCAGTCCATGCGGGATTCGGATTAGCTATCTAAAAATCAATATTTGGAGGCCCAAATGAACTCGAAATTTTGCCCACCATACCTTTCCAGAAAGCTTGAGAAGTCTACTAAAATCTTCAAGAAGAACACATTCTCAATTGGAAACTTTAACACCATTGAAATTGTAAATGAAGCTCTAGAGGTCAATCTGTCCAACCGAGTAATTTCCTGGAATATTCAGCTTCGATGTTCGTTGGTAAAATAGTCATAACTCTCTCATCCAAACTTCGATTTAGGCGTTTCAAGATGATTCAGAATGCTAAGAAACAGATCTACAACTTTCCTTCTTTGAGCATTGAGAGATAAAGGCTGGACCAAGGACGAAATTGGGCCTCAATGGGCTGCTATGTCAATGATAAATTATGGACATTGATCCAAATACCCTTTTATTCTTTTTCCTGCAAAATAAAGTAAAAATACATAAAAGTGATACAAAGACATATTTCATAACAATACGATAAAAACACATAAAAAAGAATATAAATTACTCAAAGACTCACAAATCATCAAGCTAAAAATACTCAATTTATAGGTATAAAATTGACTCATCAATTTCATAAGAGATCATGTGCAAAGTGGAAATATAACATTGCATTATATTCCTACTGAAAATCAGCTTGCTAATGTATTTACAAAACCCCTAGATGAATCTAGATTCAACATGCTGATAAGTGAACTAGGAATGCTAAATTTACATCCATAATATTATGCTTTGAGATCTACTAACTTTGCAGAAAGTTGGTTTGAAGAATAACGAAAACTGGAAAAACGGCTCAAAGGAAACCAAACTGCCAAGACGTACTCTACGATCGTTGAAGAATGAAGGTCGTAGAGAAGAAAGGGCTTTACGATCGCCGAGATGTACTCTACGATCGTCGAGAAAAGATGAAGGTCGTAGAAAGGGCAAAGAAACAAGGCATAGTGCTCAAAATAAACTAAAGGGAAAAACAGTCTTTTTCTTTCAGTCTAAAAAGAGCACGTACCAAACACGTGAATCTTAGTCCACTCAGCAGAAAAAGAAGGAAGTTTTTCACTAACTCATTTCAAATTATTTTCTTCTGAAAAACTCTTCCTCTCCATCTTCGCTGAAACCCTAGCTCTCAGCTTTAATCAAACTCTGAGCAAAGTTCGTCCCTGTGCAGCAAAATCAAAGAAATTCTCAAATGGCACTCTCACCAGTAATCTCAGGGACCTCCCTCGATTTTGAAGATTTTGCTTCAGCTGAAACAAAGTACAAGAGAATCATCTCCTTGCTACGACGATCAGGACTCTACGAAGCCCTCGACACCAACACTCTGATATATGCAGCATTGGTGAGAGAATTCTGTTCAAATGGAATTATCGGAGACGGACTCCTGTCCACGAAGGTCAAAGGAATCCCACTTCAGCTATATGCCTCAGAGATCAATGTAGCCCTAGGTTTCAAAAATGACGGGCTCACTACTATCCAGTTCATCAAAACATAAGAAGGGCTGAAGCGAATGCATCATGAGAACAACCCAAAGCTGAGGGGATTAAAGAAAAAGTAATTCCCTCAAAAGTATGAGTTCCTTGCTGACATTGTGGGTAAATATATTCTTTGCAAAGACTCAGCTCATGATTCTGTCAACGACATTCAGCTCAGAATCATGACGGCTATTGTGAAAAAGGTTCAATTGACTTATGGTGCCCTTCTCTTAGAATGGATTGGAAACTGGATATCAAATGATGGAGAAACCCAAGGAGCAAGGAAAATGTTTTATGGCAGATTCATCAGTATTATCATTCAAAAAGCATTGGGAGATCGCATTGGGGATGATGAAGGAGAGGCTATAAATTTCCACAAAAGGATAACTCAAAGGTTATTTGTAAATTGGAAAAAGAATCCAGCTGGAAATTTGAAATCAGCTCAGACAGAAGACAGTGAGAAGACTCAGAGTGAAGTGAGAAAGCCTTCTATGAAAAATATGTCTGTTGTTGCAGAAACTGATGAAGTAGAACAGGAGATGCCAGCACTAACCAGGAAAAGCAAAGGGAAAAAGAAGGCAGTATCCCAAACTGAAGAAGAACCACAAGGGTCATCGAATGAAGGACCCACATCACCGTTTGCTCAAGCAAGGCCCTCTCTATCTTCTGAAGCAGAGAAGAAGAAGAGAAAGCAACTAGAAGAATGCAGTGGAGAATCATAACCAACCTTGAAGGTATACCATAAGAAGGGAAAACGCAGCTCCAAACAAAGCCTTCCTACGATCGCTGAGGATACTCTTTCTACGTTCGTAGAGTTGAGAACTGAAAAAGCTACTGAAGATGCTGGTCAGCCTAGCACTATGGCCACTTTCGCTGAACCATTGGCCGGGAAGGTTGCTGAACCCAAGCCAAAGAACATGAAGAAGAAACTGATGACCTTAGCTCAAAAAGAGCTTGAGGAAGCAATGCTAAGGATCAAGGAGGAAGAAATGAGACTGGTAGATCAAACCACCGCTCCAACTGAGGGGGCGCGAGAAGAAATTAATGATCAAGACACCTAATGCACAGATTGAGGGGGAGCAATCTAAAGATCAATATGAAGATCCCTCCATCCCTGAAGGAATTGATGCCCATGCTGATCAACAAGAAGAAGAGGAAGAAAGAATAATTGATCAGAATGAGGCTGTGGAAATCAGTGATAGAACAAATGATGAAGATGAGGATGACAGCCTCGAAATCATTGTTGAAGGAAGAAATAGAGAAAGGCATTACACCTATAACTGCATTTTCAACTACTTACCAAGAATGCCGCTCCATCAAGCTCTTATACTCAACTCATGGGATCACATGTTCTGGGCCTTCAAGACCTATCCAGCCATTTCAGTGCTTGCCCAGCAATACCCCAGCATTGAATCCTTTGCTCAAAAGCTGTTGACCAACCATCCGTGTCAAGTCAACGAGCAAAAGGTGTACTTCATTCCCTCCTCATTCAAATTAAAACACTATCCATTACCATTTTACTATAGTTTTGGTGAGATACCAAGATGGAATGAGGTAATTTGTGACCTAAGGAATCCTATTCCAGTTACAGGGTCTCAAAACTCTGTCTCTGATGAACCAGATACTCAACTCTCTCCAGTCGTAGAGTCTCTAAACCCTATGACAAATACTGAGCCCACTCTCCATACACAAAATGTAGAGTCAACCCACTCTACGATCAACTCTACGATCGTAGAGTGTGCTAACTCTATAGATACCAATCAAACTACTTCCTCTCCATCACTTCAAGCAGCTACCCAAAATATTCCCACTGACATACCATCCTCCTCCCATAATGAATACTTTGACCTGTCCATTGCTTTGGCAAATCTCCAAGATTGCCACAAGGGAGAATCGTTGTTGGTCGATTTCGCAACCGATAAATACGCGCAAGTATACGCGGTCAACAAGTAATAAAGTGATAAGAGAGTTGTCGAACCCACAGGGAATTGTTCTAGTGTATCCCAAGTACCAACTATATATCGTCTCGATTTTATTTAAACAATTGATGATTTGATGTTTTTTTGTTGTTTGATAATAATTAAGAGATATGAAAAGCATTAAAATAATTAAACTCTAATATTAACAAGTCTAAGATTGCAATTTCCCCCAACACTTCGTTTGAATCTCCTAACTCTCTCTTTTCAATCAGTTATAACATACGAATTAACAACCGAGAAATCAAAACGACATAAGAGCCTCTGTCGATGGTCAATCACGAATCTTCCTAAGCGGTGCATAGGTATATGTCTATCCTATGCACTATCAAGAGACTAATTTCAGGAATGATTAATAGACACGTGTCACCAAATCTAATTAATCCTCCCCTCAATTACCAACTTTCACATCGGAAGTCATTAAGACTAGATTCTCAATTGGTTACATGCGGTAATTAGGTATATATCTATCCCAACTACTATCAAGATATCTATTATTGCAAATAATTAATAAGACACACGTCACTTAATCCAATTAATAACCCACAACAATCTATACTCTCGCATGTTATCATAACTAGGTCTTAACCTATAATCCGTTCGTCAAGTTCATATAGGTTCCCAAGGCAATTACGGGCCAATCAATTAATCTAGAAAGCAAAGGTTATGACAATCAATTCACAAATGAATAACTAAAATCAATAGAGAGAGAATTCAATTCAAACTATTTGTTGGGTTCCATTGAAATCTTAGAAATTAAGGTCTAGTTCATGGTAGCTAAGCAAAACATCAAACACATGGTGTTCATCATAAATTCGAGTTAAAATTCAAAGGAAAATAAGAGATGATAAAACCCATTTAGAAGATCTTCATATGTTGCTTGCTTGGTTGATGTCAATCTCTAGCTTTTCTTCTGCCTTTGACACTCTTTTCTCTTTTTGCTCCTTGGCTTTTTACTGGAAATCTTCTTCAATTGCAGCCCTCAAGCCCTTCTTGATGATGCATGTGCAGCCTCCCAAGGTCTAGATATGCCTTTGACAATCCTTTCCTTCTTGGTTCTTTTGATTTTGCTGAGTTTTCCTTGTATTGCAGCACATTTGGCTCTCAAATTGGTGTTTTTGTTGTAGCCTCCCAAACCCTAGATATGAAATATGAAGCCCCAATCAGATATTATATAGTGCCTCCATGAAAAACCCTAGCCAAACATCAGATTTTGGGTCAAAAGTGAGCTGGAATCGCACTAGGAGCTCAAAAGATCGCACTCAGCACGCCCAGATGCGCCCACACGCCGCCTGGTGCGCCCGCACGCTGCCCCCTGGCCATGCCGCACACCCATGGCACGCCCACGCCGCGTGCGCGCGCACGCTGGCTGCCTGGTGCCAAGCGCCGTGCACCCGCACACAATTCCGCGCGCCCGCGCCAAGGCTGCTGTAGCCAGACTAAGCTTTGACCTCTGTTGGTAAAATGGCCATAACGTCTTCATCCGAACTCGGATTAAGGCGTGTAAATAGGCTATGGAAAGCGGAGAAAGAACTCTACAACTTTCATAACTGGAGCATGACAATAAAATGTCCGGAGAAAGGCTCAAATTGAGCCCGAAGCAACTGCTGTGTAAAATATATGCCAAATCCGATGGTAAAATAGCCATAACTCTCTCATACGAACTTCAAATTGGATGGTTCAAGATGCTCTGGAAAGCTAAGACAAATATCTACAACTTTCATGCTTTGAGTTTTGAGAGATTCGAATTGTATCATGGGTGAAATTTGGAAACAAGCAGCTACAGTACCTAAAAGCAAGTTATGGGTATTGATTCCAAGGAGCTTTTATTTTAATTCCTACAAAACAACATAAAAACACATAAAAGGATACAAAAACATATAAAACCAATACAAAACTACATTACATAACAATAAGATAAAATCACATAAAACCAACCGAAATGACTTAGGATTTACAAATTATCAAGGCCAAAAGTACCCAAATTGTGTATATAAAACACACTCATCAAATACTCCTAAACTTAAATCTTTGCTTGTCCTCAAGCAAAACAAACCTAAACTTTATACTTCAAGCACTTGTAATACGACCTAACTTGAGCAATGAATTAATAAGCCGACAATGGTCTCAAAGGCATCAACACATGGAACTTAAGAGAACAAACGAAACGTTGCAAGTCTAAAATTTCAATTAACTAGTCACACTTTGCTTAAGGCCCCTTCCGTGTGTGTGTGAGTACCCAATAGCACTAAATCACGTGTAGCTCGAATGAACTTATGCAACCACATTACCTTATGAAAGAAATCAAAACAAACTTCAAAAAACCACAAGCTTGACACATCACTCATCGCAAATGTATACAAATCATAAATTTCCAAAAATTTTGAGATCAAAGGATATTGGGTGAGTGCATTTTATGCTCCATCTTACCCTAAGCCCGCTCTTGTGGGTGAGTGCGTTTTACGCTCTATCTCAACCCACCGCAAGATTTGTGGTGGGTTGAGATTTGATTTGAACATTGTTTTAATTTGAGCATTGTTTTAATTTAATTTGAACTATAATCCAGGGTCTATGATAAGGGCTTGTTTGAAGAAATTCTAACTCATGAGAAGTAGACAATTGTTGCTTAGTCCTTGTGCTTATCGTTTATTGGTTATTATTTTGCTTATGCGTCCTTTCACTTTCATGCACTTACCCATGAGTATTAAGCTAGTTGTATGCTTAGAGAAAGCTTTTACAAACCGAATGCTTGTGGGAGATTTCTATAAACACTATAACTCATTTACACATCACTCGAAGCAAGGTGTCTAAATTTGTTATGCTTGAATTGATGGTCATGTGGTGAGTTGAGATGGAGCGTAAACCGCACTCACTCATGGACACATGCGTAGGGGACATAGAGTGTAAAACGCAATCTCTTATAACTGCGAATAAAGAAAGAAAATTGTATATTGCAAATCTTGCGGTGGGTTGAGATGGAGCGTAAAACGTACTCACCCACAAGAGCGGGCTTAGGGTAAGATGGAACATAAAATGCACTCACCCAATGTCCTTTGATCTCAAAATTTTTGGAAATTTATGATTTGTATACATTTGCGATGAGTGATGTGTCAAGCTTGTGGTTTTTTGAAGTTTGTTTTGATTTCTTTCATAAGGTAATGTGGTTGCATAAGTTCATTCGAGCTACACGTGATTTAGTGTTATTGGGTACTCACACACACACGGAAGGGGGCTTAAGCAAAGTGTGACTAGCTAATTGAAATTTTAGACTTGCAACGTTTCGTTTGTTCTCTTAAGTTCCATGTGTTGATGCCTTTGAGACCATTATCGGCTTATTAATTCATTGCTCAAGTTAGGTCGTATTACAAGTGCTTGAAGTATGAAGTTTAGGTTTGTTTTGCTTGAGGACAAGCAAAGATTTAAGTTTGGGGGTATTTGATGAGTGTGTTTTATATACACAATTTGGGTACTTTTGGCCTTGATAATTTGTAAATCCTAAATCATTTCGGTTGGTTTTATGTGATTTTATCTTATTGTTATGTAATGTAGTTTTGTATTGGTTTTATATGTTTTTGTATCCTTTTATATGTTTTTATGTTGTTTTGTAAGAATTGAAATAAAAGCTCCTTGGAATCAATACCCATAACTTGCTTTTCGGTACTGTAGCTGCTTGTTTCCAAATTTCACCCATGATCCAATTCGAATCTCTCAAAATGCAAAGCATGAAAGTTGTAGATATTTTGTCTTAGCTTTTCAGAGCATCTTGAATCATCCAATTTAAAGTTCGTATGAGAGAGTTATGACTATTTTACCATCGGATTTGGCATATATTTTACACAGCAGTTGCTTCGGGCTCAATTTGAGCATTTCGTCGGACATTTTATTGTCATGCTCCAGTTATGAAAGTTGTAGAGCTCTTTCTCAGATTTCCATAGCCTATTTACACGCCTTAATCCGAGTTCGGACAAAGAAGTTATGGCCATTTTACCAACAGAGGTCAAAGTTGAGTCTGGCTACAGCAGCCTTGGCGCGGGCGCGCGGAATTGTGTGCGGGCGCACGGCGCCTGGCACCAGGCAGCCAGCGCGCAGCGTGGGCGTGCCATGGGCGTGCGGCATGGCCAGGGGGCAGCGTGCGGGCGCACCAGGCGGCGTGCGGGCGCATCTGGGCGTGCTGAGTGCGATCTTTTGAGCTCCTAGTGCGATTCCAGCTCATTTTTGACCCAAAATCTGATGTTTGGCTAGGGTTTTTCATGGAGGCACTATATAATATCTCATTGGGGCTTCATATTTCATATCTAGGGTTTGGGAGGCTACAACAAAAACACCAATTTGAGAGCCAAATGTGCTGTAATACAAGGAAAACTCAGCAAAATCAAAAGAACCAAGAAGGAAAGGATTGTGAAAGGCATATCTAGACATTGGGAGGCTGCACATGCATCATCAAGAAGGGCTTGAGGGCTGCAATTGAAGAAGATTTTCAGCAAAAAGCCAAGGAGCAAAAAGAGAAAAGAGTGTCAAAGGAAGAGGAAAAGCTAGAGATTGACATCAACCAAGCAAGCAACATATGAAGATCTTCTAAAAGGGTTTTATCATCTCTTATTTTCCTTTGAATTTGTAACTCGAATTTATGATGCACACCAAGTGTTTGATGTTTTGCTTAGCTACCATGAACTAGACCTTAATTTTTAAGATTTCAATGGAACCCAACAAATAGTTTGAATTGAATTCTCTCTCTATTGATTTTAGTTATTCATTTGTGAATTGATTGTCATAACCTTTGCTTTCTAGATTAATTGCTTGGCCCGTAATTCCCTAGGGAGCCTATATGAACTTGACGAACGGATTATAGGTTAAGACCTAGTTATGATAACATGCGAGAGTATAGATTGTTGTGGGTTATTAATCGGATTAAGTGACGTGTGTCTTATTAATTATTTGCAATAATAGATATCTTGATAGTAGTTGAGATAGATATATACCTAATTACCGCATGCAACCAATTGAGAATCTAGTCTTAATGACTTCCGATGTGAAAGTTGGTAATTGAGGGGAGGATTAATTAGATTTGGTGACACGTGTCTATTAATCATTCCTGAAATTAGTCTCTTGGTAGTGCATAGGATAGACATATACCTATGCACCGCTTAGGAAGATTCATGATTGACCATCGACAGAGGCTCTTATGTAGTTTTGATTTCTCGGTTGTCAATTCGTATGTTATAACTGATTGAAAAGAGAGAGTTAGGAGATTCAAACGAAGTGTTGGGGGAAATTGCAATCTTAGACTTGTTAATATTGGAGTTTAATTATTTTAATGCTTTTCATATCTCTTAATTATTATCAAACAACAAAAAAACATCAAATCATCAATTGTTTAAATAAAATCGAGACGATATATAGTTGGTACTTGGGATACACTAGAACAATTCCCTGTGGGTTCGACAACTCTCTTATCACTTTATTACTTGTTGACCGCGTATACTTGCGCGTATTTATCGGTTGCGAAATCGACCAACAAGTTTTTGGCGCCGTTGCCGGGGAATTGTTCTTCTAGTGTTTTTCCAATATTAATGACAATCGAATTGGTCTTAATTTAGACTTGTAAATAATTTGCTTATTATTTATTTTGTTTTTTTTGTTTTGTTTTCAGTTAATGGATGAGCATAACTATCAATGGGATTATGAGGGGACGACACAACCAAGTTTGTCAAAACTCCTTGAGCAATTGCAAGAACATGTTGCAACGCTTTCAAGGGCTGTTGACACTCTTAAAGGCCAGTCCACTCAAAATGCCTACAGTCAGAATTAAGCTGACTACTACCCAAACTACTATCAACCTGGTTGGCAAGATCATCCAAGCTTTTCATGGGACAACAGTCAAGATCAATGCTTTGATCCAAGTCTCTTATACCATTCAGAATTTTCATTCCAACCTCCACCACACCATGAAGATACATCTAACGTGGAGGAGATTCTTCCCATGTTCATTGAGAAACAAGAATTGTTACGAAACCTCGAGAACCAAATGGCACAACTTGTCGAGGCAGTGCTTATTCACCCGCAAAGCACCTTACCTTGTATTACACAGATTAACCCTATAGAGGAAGGTGAAGAGCAATGTATGGTGAATTCGCATAGATGTGACGAAGAGGAAAGAAGGAGGGAGGAGCTCATGGCTCATATCTCTCAAAATGAGGTTAGGTTGGCAAATATACAAGCTTCAGTGTAGAGCATCATGAACTATGTTGCCAATTCTTATAATATTCACCCACTAAGCACCTTACCTAGCGATACAGAGATCAACCCCATAGAGGAAGGTGAAGAGGAGTGCTTGGTGGATGATCAAGGAAATGGCGCGAAGTCGCACGAAGCTATTAGTGAAAATTTTGAGAGTGAACATCCTGTTGTGGATGATGATTCTGAGGTTGATGAGACGAGGAGCATGAATGGGGATCATGAAAAGGAAATTGAAGACCAAGAAGTTACATTCGAGGTTTTCAAACCCATTGAACACCCATTGGTTCATGAAGAAGATCTTCATGTCGATCTTGACACAAGTGCAATAATTGATGATGCGAATGAGGAAAGCTTCTTCTTGCCATCGGTTGAAACGAAGTTTGAAGGTCACCAACCAGGCATGCATGCCATGCAAATCAAAGAAAGAACAACGAGACGGCATGCAATGGTCAATTTTGCGATTGAGCCGGATTGATGGGAAATAAAGGAGTCGGGCTAATGACTTTAAACCAAGCGCTTCTTGGGAGGCAACCCAAGTTTACTGTTTTGCTTTTATTTCTGTTTGATTGCATTTTAGTGGTTTAATTGCATTTTAATTTCTTTAGTCATTTGCTTTCAGGTACGCTCCAAACTTAGAGGTATTGAAAGATGATATCAATGGCGCTTGACACGGTTTCAGGAAAGTCTTCTATTTTAATTTTTCCTATATCAGACATTGAGGACAATGCCAAGTTTAAGTTTGGAGGTAGTACTTCGTATTTACGTATTTGTGTGTCTTTAATTTAGTTTTTGTATGATTTAAGGATGTCTTTCTTTTTATTCAAAAAAAAAGAAATTTTATTTTTAGGATGTGTCCCTTGAGCATTGTTTTAATTTGATTTGAACTATAATCCAGGGTCTATGATAAGGGCTTGTTTGAAGAAATTCTAACTCGTGAGAAGTAGACAATTGTTGCTTAGTCCTTGTACTTATCGTTTATTGGTTATTATTTTGCTTATGCGTCCTTTCACTTTCATGCACTTACCCATGAGTATTAAGCTAGTTGTATGCTTAGAGAAAGCTTTTACAAACCGATTGCTTGTGGGAGATTTCTATAAACTCTATAACTCGTTTACACATCACTCGAAGCAAGGTGTCTAAATTTGTTATGCTTGAATTGATGGTCATGTGGTGAGTTGAGATGGAGCGTAAACCGCACTCACTCATGGACACATGCGTAGGGGACATAGAGTGTAAAACGCAATCTCTTATAACTGCGAATAAAGAAAGAAAATTGTATATTGCAAATCTTGCGGTGGGTTGAGATGGAGCGTAAAACGCACTCACCCACCAGAGCGGGCTTAGGGTAAGATGGAACATAAAATGCACTCACCCAATGTACTTTGATCTCAAAATTTTTGGAAATTTATGATTTGTATACATTTGCGATGAGTGTTGTGTCAAGCTTGTGGTTTTTTGAAGTTTGTTTTGATTTCTTTCATAAGGTAATGTGGTTGCATAAGTTCATTCGAGCTACACGTGATTTAGTGCTATTGGGTACTCACACACACACGGAAGGGGCCTTAAGCAAAGTGTGACTAGCTAATTGAAATTTTAGACTTGCTACGTTTCGTTTGTTCTCTTAAGTTCCATGTGTTGATGCCTTTGAGACCATTGTCGGCTTATTAATTCATTGCTCAAGTTAGGTCGTATTACAAGTGCTTGAAGTATGAAGTTTAGGTTTGTTTTGCTTGAGGACAAGCAAAGATTTATGTTTGGGGGTATTTGATGAGTGTGTTTTATATACACAATTTGGGTACTTTTGGCCTTGATAATTTGTAAATCCTAAGTCATTTCGGTTGGTTTTATGTGATTTTATCTTATTGTTATGTAATGTAGTTTTGTATTGGTTTTATATGTTTTTGTATCCTTTTATGTGTTTTTATGTTGTTTTGTAGGAATTGAAATAAAAGCTCCTTGGAATCAATACCCATAACTTGCTTTTCGGTACTGTAGCTGCTTGTTTCCAAATTTCACCCATGATCCAATCCGAATCTCTCAAAACTCAAAGCATGAAAATTGTAGATATTTTCATATCGTCTTGATTTTAATTAGACAAATGATGATTTGATATTTTTGTTATTGGTAGTGAATAAGATAATAATAATCAAGTAAAAGATAATGAAATCTAATATTAACAAGTCTAAGATTGCAATTTCCCCCAACACTTCGTAACTGGAGCATGACAATAAAATGTCCGGAGAAAGGCTCAAATTGAGCCCGACGCAACTGCTGTGTAAAATATATGCCAAATCTGATGGTAAAATAGCCATAACTCTCTCATACGAATTTCAAATTGGATGATTCAAGATGCTCTGGAAAGCTAAGACAAATATCTATAACTTTCATGCTTTGAGTTTTGAGAGATTCGGATTGGATCATGGGTGAAATTTGGAAACAAGCAGCTACAGTACCGAAAAGCAAGTTATGGGTATTGATTCCAAGGAGCTTTTATTTCAATTCCTACAAAACAACATAAAAACACATAAAAGGATACAAAAACATATAAAACCAATACAAAACTACATTACATAATAATAAGATAAAATCACATAAAACCAACCGAAATGACTTAGGATTTACAAATTATCAAGGCCAAAAGTACCCAAATCGTGTATATAAAACACACTCATCAATCGTCAAATGAGATCCAGCAAATACTTGAGCGTGTAAAACTCATTCCTACCACGACTGA
Source organism: Aralia elata (assembly GCA_034770075.1). Classification (NCBI taxonomy): domain Eukaryota; kingdom Viridiplantae; phylum Streptophyta; class Magnoliopsida; order Apiales; family Araliaceae; genus Aralia; species Aralia elata. The sequence continues at coordinate 66,977 of JAVJAP010000078.1, forward strand.
ATTGACTGACTTCACTGTTGGAATGGCTCAAGATATGGAAGAGAATCTTGCAGGAAATTTTCTCGTCCTCAATAGAAGGTTCAATGACCTTATTGATGCTGCCAATGCTCACACCAGCAATCTTGGTACTGAATTAACCAAAAGATTGAGGGAAATCATCTAAGAATTAATGAACGGCATTGACAAGAGGGACAACTTCTACCAAAAGGAAATTGCCGCACACAAATCAGCAGTTATCTCCCTTCAACAGACCCAGACAGCTCAAAACAAACTGGTGACTGAGAAACTCTTTGATTTGAGCACTTCCATTAAAAACTTTCAGCGATTATCTCTCCAACAGATGGAAAGGACTGACAATGTTCTAGCCCTTATGCACCAACAACGTGAAAGGACTGAAGCTCAGCTAGTAGAGCAAAGAGCTGATAACACTCAGTTTAGGTCACAAATGCAAGAACTGGTACAAGGTATTGAGAAACTCTCCCAAGACGTTAGAAGGTTGGATGCTGACATAAAGGGGGAGAAATCAAAAGGCAAAGAAAGAGGAGAATCAAGCAGCAGTAGGGGAAGAGAGTAACCAAGGCCAAGGCAGACCAGGCAGCCCGAATCATCAATACCAGGAGAAGAGGAGCCCATCAATGCAATTCCCATAAGGAGTGAAGTTCCTGGATCTTACAGAAGAATGCCTGATGTAACCCCAACAGGAGTTCGCATACCAACAGGAAATCCTGCAGTTTTAAACAGACACTTGCATGGAACTCACCCATATGGTGAAGAAGGAAGTCATGTGCCTTCTTCTGGTCTCAGTCGAGAGCAGATTGAAGAATTCCAGCAGATGACTGAAGAAGGCAGGGAAATCCACAGAAGAAGAACTGCATATGAAAGAGCCAATCCCCCAAGGACCAAGAGAGGAGCAGCACGAGGAAGGAGAAGCTAAGGTTTGAAATCTTTTGTAAACCTTCTCTTTCCCTGTATTGATGAAACTGCCCTACAATGTAATATGCATTCTATCATCAATAAAATTCATGATTTCATCTAGAAATACAGTTGCTCACTGTACTATAAGACATGTTTCTCTCTTTAAGTATCTGCATTAGAACTGATGATATGATTCAACTACTGGTTATGTCAACATCAAATAGGGGGAGATTGTTAGATATCATGGTTTAAATTTGATGTTGTGCTCTTGATGAATATATGTATCAGTAACCAAAATTGTAAAGTCCTTAATGATAGAGAATGTACAAGGACTTAGGAAAGAAAAGATTAAATATGTTAGGATGATCTAAGCTGTATTCAATATCTGTGATATCCTAGCAAATTGTAAAGTCTTTTATTGAAGGTGATGTACAAAGGACTTAGTATAGAAAAGATCAAAGTTGTTAGGTTGATCATATGTGCTGATCGTAGAGTACTGCCATACTCCAAGAAAAAGGACATAGAGATGGCCCGACAGAACACAAAGCTTTCTCGGCAGGACGTAGAGATGGCTTGGCAGGACACAAAGCTTTCTCGACATGACGTAAAGCTTGCCCGGTAGGATGCAGAGCTTCCTCGTCAGGACGTAGAGATAGCTCGGCAGGATGCAGAGCTTGGTCGGCGGGACGTAAAGCTTCCTCGGCAGGACGTACAGCTTTGTCGGCATGACGTAGAGCTTCCCAGTGGGACGTAGAGCCTTCTCGACAAAACAAAGAGTTGTTCCTGCATCACAAGACAAACTTTCAGCTATCATAGAGTTGTCTATGCCAGTGCTAACAATATAAATCAGCACCTCTGAAGAAAAAGGCAAAGCATCAATGCTATCTCAGAATGATCAGAATATGAATATCACAGTGCATATTTACAAGCATCAAATGCCTACATAGCTGCAACTCTTCAGACACACTGGCGACACTACGTCTAAGCAAGAACATAGAGTCAGACGACTGATGAGCAACTCAGATTTGAGAAAGTGTATTCTAAGTTGCCCATAACACATTGACAGTAGAATGACCTACCCAAGACAGTTGCTGAATATTAAACAAATGAGTGGGGAGCAAACAGCTACAATCTGCAGTCGGTCAGAGCACTATCTTAAATCAGACTAATGGAAGCTGACTCACCCCACTTACACAGTCAACAAGGAATAGATTATTCATAGACTCAACAACACATCTCAACGGAAGAATCAAATGTAACGGCCATATTTTCAACGGGAGGATTCTCAAGAGCATCTACATAAGGCAGAAAGATCGAAGCTTCAAGTTAAGCAAGAACAACAAAAAAGAAGATATACTCGAAACACTATCATTCTACAATCCAAGAGGAAACATCTTGCTTCGCTGCTGAGTTTATCAAACCCTATGCTTCAAACAACTCAGTAGCAACAAAATAAATCACTCTTCATCAAGTGAAAGGGTCAATAGGTGACCAACCCAAGACAAGTCTGCTGGACTTGTAGAGTACCAAAGGGTACCAAGGTTTCTACGACTGCTGGTCTTAGATTATAGAGTTCCAAGGCTACTGGCTTTGAAGAATACGTTGAGTACTGGAGTTCCAAGGCTGCTGGCTTTGAAGAGTACGTTGAGTACTGGTGTTCCAAGACTGAGGGTCTTGAAGGAATCTTTGTGATTCAGTTGTAACGATATCCTTAGTGGATTTGCTACTCGAGGAGTAGAACAGTGGAGTAGGAGTCTTGTGTGCTCCGAACCACTTAAAGCCTTGTCTCTATCTCTTTGCACTTAATAACTACCATAACTGCTATAACTGTTTTATCACTGCTTCATTGTATTCCCTACTACCAGTCCATGTATACAAGGGGTTCTTATAAACTATATTCCGCTGTGCTTAGTAATTGAATATATTCGTTAAAACTGTTAAGTCATCTGTTTGAAAAGAAAAAGAAAATACAAAGTTTCAAAAGAATCTATTCCACCCCCCTTCTAGATATCTTTTGTGCCTCTGGAAACTAACACATATTATTCGCACATTATTAATAATAAACGTGGTAAACTCTAAAATATCTCTCGGCGTCGCGTCGTTCGAAAATGTTACGACCCTCATCATCGTCCATACTTATTGGTTTATATTAACCCCATTTCATATCTTATAATGTTTGTTTCATTTGAATCGAAACACTATTTAAGTGCATTAACACTTTACACAGTGTTTCAACGTTTATACGTCACACGCCTAATTCGCCTCCTTTGCACATGCTTAACATGCTCATACACTTATCTATTTATCATTTATTAATGTTAATTATCATTATAATCTATAATTTTCATGTTGTATAACTTAGAACATCATTTTACATTGTCAGGAGCATTACACGTGCTTACGCGCATGCCTGACACCCTTCGATTGCCTCCAATTACACATCAGTCCTACAAATGGTTAATTTGGAAATTGATCCCGACCTCAAATGTTAAAACTTATTAAAATAAAGTTGTAGGTCTACTCTTCCTCATTCCTGATCATCTTGAATCACCTCAATCTGAGTTCATATGAGCAAGTTATGCTCATTTTACTATAGGAGGTCAAAACAGTCCACTCGAGCACGTCTGCGCCTGACACGTGTCCGGCGCCGCCGTGCCCCAATTAAGCCTTATGAATGGCACTGCGGCGCCATTCATCAGAATCCAGATTATGGGACTTTTTCCCAGTTCGCGAATCCGACCTTTCCTCCTTCCGATCTTCATATCTCCTTCTACACACGTTCAAATCAGTCCATTTCAGACTCTATAGACTCCTAATTCATAGGGATACAACATTTCAAAAATTCAGACCTACCCATTAACATTAACTTGACCAAATCTTTGACCAAATCTTAAGTTCTCTATTTTCTAGTGTTCTTGGTGTTCTTCACAAAAATCTTCACCAAATCTTTGTTTTAACTCCTTTTTACTCCATTCCAACTGGGTTAACTTCGTAACCCATGGAATTATATCATCATACCAATAAAAAAATTAACCAAACACGAAATCAAAGCTATATGTCCTCAAAAATTCGTCTAAATGTTCATATTGTCAAAAAATGTCCAAAGTTTCATCCATTAAGCAAATGTACGGATTTTCTTACTTGTTTGGTTTCATTTTAGTGTTATTAGAAAGGTATTTAAGGTATTAATAATTTACAGTCAACCAACAACAACAAAATATACAAAAATCGAACCCACCATAAAAACTTGAAAAACTAAAAAGACTTAAAAATGGAAGAGAAAAGGTTTGAGGTTGGGATTTACCTCTTCATTTTTGTTCCTTGGATGATCTGGAGCTTTGCTAGAGCTCCTATTTTTTTTCTTGCTTTCCTTCTCTTCTCTTCTTCTTCTTCGTTTTCTCTCGTACTCTTTTTTTCTTCTTCTTTCTTCTTACTTTCTTCTTTTTTTCTCTCTCCATCATTCTCTCTCTACATATCTCTCTCTTTCTATTCTGCAGCTACAAGGAAAGGCTGAGCAATGGAATGGGAGAATAAGGGGAGATGTTGGCTTCAACAGGAGGAGGGAGTTCATCACCTGAGCTCTTGATTTTTGGTTTGAGAAAAAATGTTTCTCAAATGAGAAACTTAATACATTGAGTTTAGAATTTGGCCAACATAATGTCGACTCCAAACTCCTATTGTGACGCCCCCAAATTCTGACGTCACTGTCTCGAATTTGGTTCGTCACGTTCTAACACAATAATGACATAAAACTAATACAGCGGAAAAGATAGAATAAATTACATTGATTTAATATAATTATTCTCGTCCCAAGGTCTCGCAACCGATATTACAATACTATCCAAAAGTATTAATTTAAACTGAAACATAGTACTAATACATAATCCGTGTCTAAGCTTATTACAAAAACAAATTCAGAAACTTAAGCAACATGGTAATTAATATCCTTCCTAAGGAGGAACAAAGTTACCCCGAAACTTTGCCCTTTCCCTTATCCTTGCCTGAAGATTCACCTCGTTCTGCCTTAACTGAAAGGTTTAAAGAAAGCAAGAATGAGCAACAAATTTGCCCAGCAAGGATATACAATGGGGGTGAACAATATAAAGTCCATATTGCAAGGGTATGACCGTAAAGGATAAGGATAATAAGGAGAAATCAATCGTTATACATAAGAGTCGCTATAGACTGAAGAATATCAATAGGAATCTTGCATCTAGTCATTTCAAGTCCAAGAATATGAACACTGAGTAGTCACTAAAGGACTAAGAACTCTTGCTAGAATTAACAGTTTCTAAACTGAAAATCCAATAAAAACAAGTACACAGGTGATCAACCTATAGTACCCCAGATTATGCATAACTGTCACATGCTTATAAGTGCGCACGTCGGTTCCCCGACAATATATATATTTTCCCCTTTTATGAGGGTTATTCATCTTAGTAGATAAGAGTCCTCACCAAGACAATTGGTTTGGAATAGTTTTCTAACACATGTATAATAGTCTAACCGAAATAATGGTTTAGACAACCTTTATAATCTTATTCAATGATTTAATGAATACCAATACCCGCAATGCGGTTTAAGGGATATTAATCTTAAACCAATCCTTAGAATATGAATGACAGTTTATAAAGCATAAGAGTCATTACCACATACTTGTATGATACAGGAATATACAAGTTTACATGTTAGCTCAATATAGAGAAAGGGTTCGAATACTTGCACAATAGACCACATCCTGCTCGAATGTAAATTGAGTAGGGTTAAAGGAAAACTCGCAATTTGTAAGAGGTTCAAGGTAAGAAACTTGCTCAATATAAGTTTGAGTAAGGTTAGGGAACTTACCCTTGATAATACTTGCACAACAAATAAAGTTTTGGGTTAGAGAACTTGCCTTTAGCGCAGTCTACGAATTTAAAGCTTAATGACACATTGCAATCTGATGAGTTAATTTTATACCTATAAATTGAGTATTTTTAGCTTGATGATTTGTGAGTCTTTGAGTAATTTATATTCTTTTTTATGTGTTTTTATCGTATTGTTATGAAATATGTCTTTGTATCACTTTTATGTATTTTTACTTTGTTTTGCAGGAAAAAGAATAAAAGGGTATTTGGATCAATGTCTATAATTTATCATTGACATAGCAGCCCATTGAGGCCCAATTTCGTCCTTGGTCCAGCCTTTATCTCTCAACGCTCAAAGAAGGAAAGTTGTAGATCTATTTCTTAGCTTTCTGAATAATCTTGAAATGCCTAAATCGAAGTTCAGATGAGAGAGTTATGACTATTTTACCAACGAACGTCGAAGCTGAATATTCCAGGAAATTACTCGGTCGGACAGATTGACCTCTGGAGCTTCATTTACAATTTCAATGGTGTTAAAGTTTCCAATTGAGAATGTGTTCTTCTTGAAGATTTTAGTAGACTTCTCAAGCTTTCTGGAAAGGTATGGTGGGCAAAATTTCGAGTTCATTTTGGCCTCCAAATATTGATTTTTAGATAGCTAATCCGAATCCCGCATGGACTCGATTCCTGTTCGGACCAGTTGGAGTATTTGGACCATAACTTGAGTTTTCCAACTCCAAATCAGGTGATTCAAAAGCCCAAATTCATTAAAAACTCCAGGGCTACAACGTTTGTTCTTTGCCCAAGTCCAAATTCGGTGGTTTGCTAATTCAAAATTGGCTTACAAGGTGCTGATGAGTTAGTTGACAGATTTGGATTTTTAGCACATCACATGGGCACGTTTTTTGGTGGATTCTTCCTTGGTTGGCTGATGCACATGTGTTGATTGGGTGTTTGATCTTGACTTATGATGATAGGTTAGCACACCATGAGTTCCTATAAATACTAAGTGAAGTTAGGCTTGTATTTTGCCAATTCACACACTAATTCACAACCAACTCATACACCAATTCCTTGCATCCATTCTCCATATTAATTTGTTAGTATAGGAGTAGGGAGAGGAAGTAGTCCTCCAGGGGGAGGCTACTCTCCTCTCCATTTTTATAGTTCAAGAGCAAGCAAGAGAACAACATTTATGGAAGCGAAGAATCGAATGCGAATGTTTGGAGATTGAAGATTGTGATCCGAAGTAACAGTCGGATGTCAAAACATAGTTTTTCTTCTCTAAACTCTTCCTTTATTTTTTATATTCTATTATTGTTGAATATCTTATAAATTATATTTGCATATTTGCTATGAACTCTTCTCTTTTCTTTTATTTAGTTCCAATGGGATGTTAAACTTTTTATACATTATTTGTTCCTTATTATATGAAGTTCATTCTCGATAATCTGTTTTAACTGTTGAATGATATTTATTCCGATTGATTTAATGTGATCAGTTAAGTTAATTTGATTAATATCATTTGCTAGATTAAGGGATAATATTACGTGTAATTGATATTGTTCCTAATCACAAGTAGCAATTAGTGATACATGATTGTGGTCAAGCTTTTGAGTATTGCTATGATTATTGACAGACAGGTTAAATAATTCGAGCTTGTGTGATTGTTGCTTGGAATAGTCTAATTCCCTATTTCATAATGCTGCTATTATTTTAAATCTAGAGAGCTTGTTCTAGGTTGTATAATGGTTAGAATCTTGTGAAGAGCTTATTTCATTGAGTGATAATTAAGGGGAATTTCGGGTAGCAGAGCTTATTGTTACCTAGGGCTATTAATTTCATTGAAAAATAAATATTGCTATGATAAGGTGATATTGAATGGAAGAACTAAAGTCTTTATTTTATTCTTATTTTGTTTCAGTTAATTAGTTAAATAAAATTCCACCCCCCTTTGGTTCACAAAGTATAAATTTAGACTAATCATTCTCTGTGGGATCGACTCTTACTTGCACTACTACATTAATATCTTTTGCAGTAAGGTTTTATTTTTGGGTGCTTGCGACAACACGCCACAATCCTATTGTATAATAGTTATATATAAGAATTCCATTAGTCATACAATTTCATACATCAAATAATACTACATCATATTTGGATACCAAAAACATTACTACAACTTCTGCTCTACACTTTAGAATAACAATGCAAGCAATCCACAAGACTTAGATTACAAAAAGAATCAACTTGACCATTCTGTAGGAGGGCGCAGCTGCGCTCTGGTTAAGCTTAGGGACGGCGCAGCTGCTGATGGGTGTGTTTTATATACACAAACTAGTTACATTTGAGCTTGATTTTTTGTAAATCCTAAGTCATTTCGTTTGGTTTTTATATATTTTTATCATATTTTTGTAAAATGTTATTTTGTATTGCGTTTATGTGTTTTATATTGCTTTTATGTGTTTTTACTTAGTTTTGTAGGAAGTGGAATAAGAGATCAATGCTCATGGTTGCCTAATTTGCCATTTTGAGCCTAACTTTGGCACTATAGCTGCTTGTTTTCAAATTTCACCCATGATCCAATCCGAATCTCTCAAAACTCAAAGAATGAAAGTTGTATATATTTGTCTTAGCTTTCCAAGGCATCTTGAAGCATCCAATTTGAAGTTCGTATGAGAGAGTTATGGCTATTTTACCATCGGATTTGGCATGTATTTTACATAGCAGTTGCTTCGGGCTCAATTTGAGCCTTTCTCCGGACATTTTCTCGTCAAGCTCCAGTTATGAAAGTTGTATAGCTCTTTCTCAGCTTTTCATAGCCTATTTACACGCCTTAATCCGAGTTCGGACGAAGAAATTATGGCCATTTTACTAGCAGAGGTCAAAGCTGAGTCGGGATACAGGCCATTGGGTGCGGGCGCGCGGAAATGTGTGCGGCCGCACGGCGCCTGGCACCAGGCAGCCAGCGCGCGCGCGCGCGTGCGGCGTGGGCGTGCCATGGGCGTGCGGCATGCAGGCGCATGGGCGCGGGCGCACGCCTGGGCGTGCGGGCGCACGCCGCCGTGCTGAGTGCGATTCCAGCTGGACTTTTTGTGCGATCTGAGCTAAATTTTGACCAAATAATCTGATTTTTGCTAGGGTTTCATGGAGGCACTATATAACATCTCATTGGGGCTTCATGTTAAACAACTAGGGATTGGGAGGCTACACTAAAACACCAATTTGAGAGCCAAATGTGCTGCAATACAAGGAAAACTCAGCAAAATCAAAAGAACCAAGAAGGAAAGGATTATCAAAGGCATATCTAGACCTTGGGAGGCTGCACATGCATCATCAAGAAGGGCTTGAGGGCTGCAATTGAAGAAGATTTCCAGCAAAAAGCCAAGGAGCAAAAAGAGAAAAGAGTGTCAAAGGAAGAGGAAAAGCTAGAGATTGACATCAACCAAGCAAGCAACATATGAAGATCTTCTAAATGGGTTTTATCATCTCTTATTTTCCTTTGAATTTGTAACTCGAATTTATGATGCACACCATGTGTTTGATGTTTTGCTTAGCTACCATGAACTAGACCTTAATTTCTAAGATTTCAATGGAACCCAACACATAGTTTGAATTGAATTCTCTCTCTATTGATTTTAGTTATTCATTTGTGAATTGATTGTCATAACCTTTGCTTTCTAGATTAATTGCTTGGCCCGTAATTACCTTGGGAACCTATATGAACTTGACGAACGGATTATAGGTTAAGACCTAGTTATGATAACATGCGAGAGTATAGATTGTTGTGGGTTATTAATCGGATTAAGTGACGTGTGTCTTATTAATTATCTGCAATAATAGATATCTTAATAGTAGTTGGGATAGATATATACCTAATTACCGCATGCAACCAATTGAGAATCTAGTCTTAATGACTTCCGATGTGAAAGTTGGTAATTGAGGGGAGGATTAATTAGATTTGGTGACACGTGTCTATTAATCATTCCTGAAATTAGTCTCTTGATAGTGCATAGGATAGACATATACCTATGCACCGCTTAGGAAGATTCATGATTGACCATCGACAGAGGCTCTTATGTAGTTTTGATTTCTCGGTTGTCAATTCGTATGTTATAACTGATTGAAAAGAGAGAGTTAGGAGATTCAAACGAAGTGGTGGGGGAAATTGCAATCTTAGACTTGTTAATATTAGATATCATTATTTTAACGCTTTCTATATCCCTTATTATTACAAAACAACAACAAATTCAAATCATCAATTGTCTAAATAAAATCGAGACGATATATAGTTGGTACTTGGGATACGCTAGAACAATTCCTTGTGGGTTCGACAACTCTCTTATCACTTTATTACTTGTTAACCGCGTATACTTGCGCGTATTTATCGGTTGCGAAATCGACCAACAGCTGCGCTGTCCCCTGGCTAGACCAGAGTTGAGCTTTTGCCTTCCTGGTTTCAGTCCACTAACTAGCATACCAATACATTACCAAATACTACGTACCCATGTTAAAGAGGTTTGCATGCTCACATGATCATTTCAAGTTTATATTACCACGTAATGAATCTTTAATATAGAACTTTGGTAACATGATGTCAAACAAGCACAAGAATCCACGCGACTTACCATACCAAGTACTTAATCATATACAAAGGTTATAACATCTGAAATACTCATGCTCATGTGTTCACATCATCTTTACTTAGCCTACCTAGGTCATAACTTGGAAATTTGCCTAAATTCATGCTTGAACGATGCAATGCTTCAACATACTAGAGGAACACATATACCCATCGTGTCTGGGAAGTATCAGAGTACTAGCATGCATGTCCAACATCTTCTAATGAAATTATCATTATAGTCATGTATGTTTGCTTCAAAATGTCCAAGTTTGCCTTTAAAAGTCGTTTTAACTAGGTCGTGGTCGTTTAGTGCACATGAAGTATCTTGGGACTCTATGTCATGTATAACTAAGCCATATGCACATGTTCGTATGATCAGAACTTGCACCTTGCAAATTTCGGTAAAGTCTAGTTTTAAAACTATATGTTTTCTTTCGAAAAACACATGCGAAACGAAGCTAGGATGCTCATGCTTTGCAAAGGGATCTTACACTACATGTTTAACATATTTTCAGGCATGTCTAAGTTCATTAACCACGTGAGAAAGCAACAGCTAATGGCAGAATCAAGTATCCTTGTCTGGTGCACGGCGCAACTGCGCCGTTTTGAACTACATGGAGCGTGCAGCTGCGCCCTTCCCTGAACGAGCCAGAAAGGTCTCTGCTTCGGCAAAAATCAAGCCCAAGCATGAAAACTTCTCATTTAACAGGCTCCAGTTTAAACACATTATATTTTTAGCATACATATCGACTCTTATAGCACCAATTACCAACTAATTAATAAGATAAATTCATGTATTTCGAAGAATTTGCCAAACTTAAAATCAAAAGGATGATAAACTTAATATTACCTTCTTGAAGCTTGAGTTGGAATTTTCTCCGCTACCACACTAATTGCTCACTCAATTCTCACAATACTCTCTACCAAAACTTACTAGATGATTTAGCAAAGACTTTTGGGAGGAGGGTGAGCTCCAATTTATAGAAGGTTGTATGCCCGGAAAATGCATTTGCTCGTTGTTTCCAACCAATGGAAGAAGAAGAAGAATGTTGGTTAATGGAGAGTTGGTGGTTTACTATTTGAGCCACTCCCCCCACCATCATTACCTCCCTTGTTAGCTTCATCATGCAAGAAACCATAGCCTTTTTGCATTCTCAGCAAATTGGCTATTCACGTGGGTATTGTTTGGGCAAGGAAGAGACTCTCAATTTGGGACAAGAGTAATACTCAGACATTTCAAATGAGGTTTATTAACATACTTTGATTAAAATGCAAGCTTAAGTCATATAGTGAATTTAAATAATTCAATGCTATTATATTGTATCAAATAACGTTACATGTGCACATATCATATAATCCACGTACGTATCAATTTCAACGAATTCTAGGTATTCGCTAACACCCAAATATTCAATATACATTATTATCTCATAATACATCTATTGCCATAATGTTTAAGTATGGAAATAATTATCGTGTAACAAATATTAATTACCTCATATAATTTAAAGGTATTTTATTTGAGTATTATTAACTCATACTTTCAATAAAACTTTATTATTAATATATCTGCATACCATGTCAAAATAATTATTTAGTAATAAATATTTATTTACTAAATTCATTTCCCTTCATAATTAAAATACACATTAGTGGTTCCACCATGCCATATAAACTCCTTTATAAAATTATAGCATTCAACCTACTTTTATCGTAAGGTTTTATTCAGTACATTCTCACACATTAATGTTACACATCAAAATGCCACCTAGGTCATATCACATAATATAAAGGTTACGCATATTCCCACGTTATTTAGTGAATTATATGAATACTCACACATGCTAATGCCACAAAAAAAAATATCATGCATCATATCAATAATTCAAACAATTAATAATAATTATTGCATCACGTTGCCACGCTTGGCACATTTCACAAGGTTAATAAACTTCATTATCAACCTTGTCGTATTCTGAATCATCATAAACTTTCTTCAACTTTTAAAAGTATTATCACATTTCATGCCACAGAACTCATGCGTAACTAAAATAAATCCTTTTTTTTTAAATCACTCTTTTAGAAATAAATCAAGAAATCAATTTATCGCATTACTACTACAACAACATATCACTTATTCTCATATAAAAATAAAAATTTAATATTAATATCATTCGAAAATTCTCGAGTATTACACCTATCCTCTCATCCGAGTGGTTGCTTGCAAAACTTGGCCAATTTTGATTGGTCCAGGTTTTAAATGGGTTCCCAAATTGCACTACATACCCGAGAACTCCTTTTCTATATCCAAAAACTCTCACTTTTGTACCAAAATAGCACAATAACTATGCCCATAATTAAAATGGATACTCCCATTAAATATTGGGACGCGTAAAATAATTATTATGGCATTTGTTTATTAATTCGGAACATCCATATAATACATTTCGGATACGGATAAAATCACGTATCAGCTCAAATAAAATTTTCGACACTTGAAAAAATTATTCCTTCGCATACACGTCTTAACGAAATTAATAGAAGTCGAAAAATACGTAAACATATTCAGGCATGAATAGTGCTTCGGGAAACGTGCCCCGTGAATAGTGATTTTATAATTTTTCGCGAAATCAATTATTCACTCCTACGGTTCAACAACGCATAAAGATTCATACATTCACTTCATCCGGGTTATAAAATAACCTTAAAACACGTTGCATAAAAATAATATTTTCATATACTCCATAATATTGATAAATTTAAATTACAAGGGTGCTCTCGATTCGTGATCGTCACATTCTTCATCCTTTCTTCTTCATCATCATCATTACAGCCGTAAAAAATGTAAAATATTTTGGCATGAATAGTGCCACGTGAATAGTAACTCGTGAATAGTAACTCATAAATAGTGACTCATGAATATTGATTTAACGGTATTACGCGAAATCAAATTATTCGCTTCTACGCAACATTAACGCTTGATAATCATCGCCTACACATAATCTAGGTTGTAATACAACATTCAAACGCTTAACCCAAAATAATATTAATAAAAATCTATTTTATTCAATAATATTCATAAGCTTGAATTACTAAGCTACCCACGATTCGCGATCGTTAGATTAATAATCTATTAACTCTTTTGTTCCAAATATATGTATATATATTTTATGCTTATATATAGATATTAAATTCACCACATAAATATATATAACACATATATATTTATACCTCCAAATGCATTACGTCTCATAATAAGAATTATTCTTTATTAAATTCTTATTATAATTTATTCTCGAAAAATCCGGGTTGTCACATTCTTCCATTCTTATAAGGATTTCGTCCTCAGAGTCACAAATACCAAACCTGTGACGCCCCCAAATTCTCTACACCTACTGTAGCAGATTTGGTGCTCACGTGGTACTATTTAACTATAAGTATTCCATAATATATAACTTCTATCTATCCAAGGTTCACAGTATCCCATAACAAATAATAGTTCTCGTCAGAACGTTATCTGTGTTTGGATACCCTCACTTGGATGTCTATATATTCATATCTTGTGGATATCTCTTTCATATTGATATTCCCTATCTATCTGACATTCACAATACCAATGATAAGATTGTCCCTAGAACTGAGGGGCGCATTTTGGTAAAGATGGCACCTTACCGGCGCTCATTAAGTGTAACCCCAGAGCTTATAAAACTCTCAATATCATTCAATATCCTCATTCAGATGTATAATTCGTATAGATATTGTACTAATTTAGTACAACTATTCTAAACAAAAGATCAGAGTATAACGCATTCGATATCATAAAGGATGATAATTTTATATCATTAAATTCAGTTACATCGTTCTCAATACTAAGTTATTACAACAAAGCCTTATAAAAGACTTGAATTATTCAGAACAGAAATTAAAACTAGTAAACATGTCCTTTTCCTTTGTCTATACCAGAGATGCTAGGATTATCATTTAAAGCTGCAAGGAAGATATGCGCAAGAATGAGCTACAAATGCTCAGCAAGTTCATTTGAAAATTTAAACACAATGTGTTTGATTTGAAAGATGTCAATTGATGTATAACTGAGGGTTCTGTACCTGAACCATATATTTCATTTAGTTCTATCAGTCTTCAATGACTTAGAACCATTTGATTTCGGATATCTTGTAACGATCGGGAATTTTAATTTCCTTGTAACCCGAGTTTATGTGTGAATAAAGTGATTTTTTATTTTTATTTATATTATTATGTGTTATGTGCTTAAAGGTTGTGTTATAACCTAGAATATGTATATGTGTTGAATTTTACGTGTTGTAGTGTCGTTAGGGTGAATATATTGACTTCGCGAAAAATCGCAAAATCACTATTCACGGGGCACGTTTACCGAGGCACTATTCACGCCATAATATTTTTGCGTCTTTTCAACCTTAATAAATTTCAGTAATACACGTGTGCGAATTGATAATTTTTCCAAGTGTCGGATTATCATTTTGAGCCGTTCGTGTTTTATTCGGTATTCGAAACGTATAATAAGGTTGTTCCGAATAAATGAGCAAACCCCGTAATAATTATTTTTATGTGTCCCAATAATTTATGGGAGTACCCATTTTAATTTTGGGTAGAGTTATTTACCAGTTTTGGTACAAAAGTGGGAGTTTTCGGATATATTGTTGTGTATTTGGGTATTTATTTTGGCTTGTTACTCCAAGAGGGACCCAACCCCCAATTTTGGACCAATCAAATGCAAGGAGGGGGAGGCTAGCCGGCAAGCTCATTAAGTCATTAAACCATTTCTCCCACTTCTCCCAAATTCACTCCTCCACTCTCCCAAATCATTTAAACCATTTCAATTCTCTCTTGCATTCCATTCAAACTATTCCACCAACAGATATAGAGGGAGTGGGAGAGAGAGAGAGCTGCAAAGAGTCGCCGGAAAGTCGTCGGAGGTCGCCAGAAAAAGAGAAGAAAGTCGTCGGAAAAGAGAGGAGGAAGAAGAAGAAGGAGAAAAGAAGAGAATGAGAGGTTCAGGTGAACCAATAAGGAAGAAAGAGACTCAAGCCAAGCTCTAGCAAAGCCTCATAACATCTAGGAATGATTCACAGAGCTAAATCTTCAACATCAAACGATTTTCTTTCGATTTCATTAAGTTTTCAAGTTTTTCTTGGTTTTCAAGCTTTTATGCTTGGTGGATGACTTGTGGTTGATTGTGGTTGTTATTGTTGGTTGTATTTCATTTATATTGTTGTTAACACACTCTATAACCATTAACATCTTTAAAGTGGAACAAAAATGAAGAACAATCCTTACCTTTACTTAAGGAGGAAGAACAATGGACTTTGGACATGAACTTGGACGTTCGGACTTTTTAGAAGACTATAAATGCTAGATTTCGTGTTTGTTAATTTTATTTGTTGCTATGGTATTGTAGTTCCATGGGTTACAAAGCTAACCCAGTTAGAACGGAGTAAAAATATGTTAAAACGAAGATTTGGTGTCGATTTTGGTGAAGAACACCAAGAACACAAAAAGCAAAGTATGAACTTTGTACTTTGGCCTAAGATTTGGCCATGTTAATGTTTATGGGTATTCCTAAATATTTGATATGTTGTAGCCATATAAGTTAGGAGTCCATAGAGTCCGAAGTGGACTAATTTGAACGTGTATTGTAGGAGTTGTGGAGGTTGGAGTGGCCGGAGGCCGGAGTCGCGAACTGGGAACAAACCCAGAATCCGGCTACTGCAGAATGGCGCCGCATCGCCACTCATAAGCCCTGCAGCTCACGCTGCAGCGAGGGGCAAGTTTGGAAATGACCGGGACTCACGCCGCAGCATGAGGCCCAAGCTCTAAGGCTCACGCCGCAGCGTGAAGCCTGTCAAGAAGAGATCGGGGCTCACGCCGCAGCGTGAGGTCTAAGTATAAGGCATGACGCCGCAACGCCAACGTCGTGTCCGACCGGGGTCGGGTCAATCAGACCAGGTCAGGTCGGGTCGAACCTAGTAAACCTTTTTAACGGGTCTAACACTTATATTTTTGTCCTAAATTATTAAACAAGTTAGATATTTATACAAGAATTTTCAAAAATAGCAACCCCGCTAACCAATTTAACTCGAAAGATGGTAAAGTACGTCTGGACAGATATGTTAGGTTTGTATAACGCGAACATGCAATCAAATTACATAAATAAAGCGGAAGCGCGATAAAATCAGATTTTAAAATTTTATACAAACCATTACCATGATCTTTCTTTATGCACAATTATTAATTAAACGAAAGAGATAGAGAATAAGAATTATACCCTTGTAGAATTCTAGCTTCCTCAGGTACAAGTTCACCTCCAATTCCTTCGTGTTCTCCTTGAATTCCACCGATTAAATTCCTTCCTTTGATCAACGTTAGCCACCCAAGTGTTTGGCCTCTAGACGTGATCCACCAAGGAATAATACTTATTCAAAAAGATGGGTGCTGGCAAAACCCTAGTTTCTATCTCTATAGAAATTGTAAGTACTCTCCACAATTCTTATGCAAGAGTGTGTAACCCTAATCTATGATAAGACTTCTCTTATTTATAGATGTAGGAAAACCCTTCCCTAAACTATTTAGGATTAGGGTTTCAATTCTAATTAAACTCCTTTAATTAAATTAAACTCCTAATCTAATTAGGAATTAATGAGAGAGTACTTCTATTAATTAATTTCCAATCCCTATTAGGAATTAAATAATAGTAATAGTAATAATAATAATAATACGACTCCTCTTAAAAATTTATATTTAATATTTCTAAAATATTAAATAATAAATATTAAGTTATTTAATTTATTCTATCTCCATAGATTAAATTAAATACACTTAACTTATTATTACAATTATGTCATTTACTTCTTAAATAAATATTTTCCTTTTGCGGTGTGACCCTTTAGGTTCTCCATATTAAACCGGTTGTGAATAAATAAATTAGAACAATTCTAATCTTATTTAAATAAATAAATTAAACTATTTAATTCATTTAAATAAATAATATTTATTCTACAATAAGGGTAAGCCCCCTTAGCGATCAACGACTTTCCAGATAATATAGATTTCAACATTAATCATAAAAGAACCTTTCAGTGCATAGTTACCGTACAATTCAATCCTTTTACCATACAATGTCCCAATTAAATATAAGACATGGAATTACTGTCAAGTCTTATTTTATTTAATTATATGTATTTCGATTCTCAAATGTACAACTCTAAATAATGTAAATTAGAAACTCTTTTCTAATTTCATTCTGCCTTGGCCAAGGACTACTGAGTTGTCATTTATCGAATCACATAGGACATTTACATCTTTTACTAGACGTGGTAGATTCTTCGTTGATCATTCACCTATCTCTATGTACAACTTATTATACCCAATCATACCCTTTGTTATACCTTAAAGGTCTTAAAGGACATGTCAAAGTATAACTCATCATACACAAGATACTATGATGATCTCAAGTCCAAGGATCACTTGTACTACTATCACTAGAGGAATTTCTATTGACAGACGAGTAAAACTCCATTAGGTATTCCTTAGCGAGCCACGTTCAGTGAATTTATTCTCCAATAAGCACCTACATACTTGCTTTAGTGTCTCCACACAAATTATTATAAGATCAATCATCCTCTTCTTAAGAGCAAGCAACATATGTACTAATCTATCCGGATTCACTAATCCCCTTTTTAGTAATCCAAGGATTAGGAACGATTTTAGTTTGTGAGCTATCTAGAATTTAGATCTCATTAGCATGATCACCATCATGATTCTAAAAGAATTGCTCAAAACTATGGGTTTATCACATTTAATATAACAACACTATGTAGATAATATAAAATGCCTTTAATAACCGAATAAAATTACAACGTATATGCTACATCATATCAAATATGATTGGCTTGTGTGCATACTACTTTCAGGATTCCTTCTTCTAACTCTTCCACAAATTGATTATGAATTTCTAATATATCCCTTGTAGACACCCAAATTTTGCACTTCGTTTACTAACCATGACAAGAGGGCAAAATTGTCAATTAGCCCAGCCTACGAGAACGAGGGGTGGACATAAGTACGAACACTCAAAGCCACCACAATGACTTGCGATCAAAGCCGACACGACAACGAGCGGATATCAAGAATTGACTAATTGCCACTACGCTTACCTGCTCGCCGGTGATCTAGTGGGGGTCAGGGGGCAACGCCCCTGGAAACCAAGCTCCAAATACAAATTTGGTGTCATGTCGCAGCCATTCGAAACGAGCATTCCTGAATGATATGGCATGTTTCCCAATAGTTCCCGGACTGCAAAATACAAGCCTTTCAGCAAAAATCAATGGTACGACACGAGAATCGAGGTACAGTACGAAAATTGAGAAAATTAGCCCAGCCAGTCGTGGATCAATCTGCGGCCAATGGTAGGAACGGAACTCGAGCACGGCGCAGGGAAAACCGAGGATCAGCGTGGGGGAACCGAGGCCAGCCGCAGATCAATCTGCGGCTACCTCTGATCAGTCTTTATCAGCGCATTTCTTCATTTGGCATACAGGGAGTTGAACAGCAGCGGAAGAGAAAAAGAAAGAGGAAGAAACAGCAGCAAACAGCAGGGAGAAAAGAGAGAAAAGAGAGGAAAAAGTGAGGAATTATACCCCTTTTGTTAGATTGTATCACATAAGCTTTCTACCCTAATTAATATACGAGTTTATACGCATCATGGTGGTATTTTGCAAGGTGAAAAGCCCTCTTTTATAGCATTTTTGTTAAACCATTTTATTAAATTTGTTGTCATTTGGGCTCTATTAAATGTAGTTTTTCTTGTATATCATTGAGGATACATGGATTAAGGGTTATTAGTGAGGGTTCCAACGGAACAAAATTCTTCCTAATGGCCCGAGGATATCCATTTGGTGATTTCTAGGTAGTTTTATTTTTGTAATATCCATTTTGTGGGTGTGTAGAAATTATGGATGTGAGCCTAGGAATGCGACCCTGTGGTCCAAATCCGATGATGGACATTTCGGGTGTATGTATTATGGGCGATGTATCCTTATTGTAAATTGTAATTGTCGGGCCTTAAAACGATATCAAGTTGAAAATCGGGTTTAAGGCCCCGTAATAGTGAAATATGTGATTGTGGGCGTTTGAGGTTATTTTGATGGCTTACATGCCTATGAATAGCCCCCACACATTTTAATGCTTGATTTAATTTACGACACAAAATTGATTTCAAAGACAAACGATGAAGATTTCCATAAAATCAATCAAATTAGGTTATTAGTACCACGAGGCTTAAAATTGGAGGTGTTAACGAATGTCAATTCCTACTTAAATGAGAAGGCTAAAGAAAATCGTTCTCAAACATCACAAAAATGGTTTTATAAAAAAATAAATGACGTTTCATTAAACCGTTGTGCATAGGGTTAAAGAGATCCTAGAAATTGCCCGCCACTTTATTTATGAAAGCAATGTATAGGTCTCAATTCCTATTTTGATGAAGGTTTAAAAACTCTTGTTTTACCAAAACGACACCTAATGAAAATCTTGCAGTTTTTGACAATTAAAATCAAACCTTTCTCCTAAAAAAAGAAAGCTTCCTCATATAAGCCGAAGGACATTCTAACGCACTCTCAAAATAAAGCACGACTCTTCACAAAACATCCAAATGGCTTTTTCATGCAAACTCACCACGACATTCACATAGGCACACACGCACGCACATACACATTTTTAAAGATTAAAGGATAGCAAAAGCGTCAAGAGTGCGGTAACCGTGTTTCACGGAAGTCGGGGGGTGCCTGACACCTTCCCTTCGCTTAAGTAAGCCCCCGAACTCTATGAATCTCGGTTTGCAGACCAATTAATTCGGAGTCACACATGAGCCAGCGATTCACGAAAAAATAAAACTCGGATGAGTTGGTACATCCATTTCAAATATACCAACTGGCGACTCTGGTCAATTGACTCATCATAAAAAACGATCTTTCAAAATTCCGTCGACATTTATGCCGACCTTTTCTAAACATCATCTAATAAAAAGGCTAAAATTGGAAAGGGTAATAATCACTACAGAAGCGATTCCTCCCGGCGTCGACATCCCTCCATATTGGTCCTTCCTCATCTTCTCCTTCTTCTATAATCTGAACCTCTGTAGTGTCCTCATTAGGTTCTGTTGCTATCGCATCATGGAATTCTAAGTTACATTGAACTTCTTGTCCTTCAGGATTACTGCCCTACTCAAGCTCTATCACCTGTGAACCTATCTCCCCTGAACTATCTCCCCCATCTGGGTCTGCCATCCTACTAAAGAATTTTACTTGTTTAGTATTATGATGAAGCAAGTTTACACAAAATAGAAGGTTTTTAAGGTTATCTTATGTGTATTAAGTATTTTACGGACTCAAAGACTATATCCTAAGGTATTTCCTAACTACCTTAGAGCTATAATCTACAGTTCTGCTACCATTCCTGTGATGACCCTAAATATCTACACTCCCTTGTAGCAGATCTGGTGCTCACGTGAAACTATACAACTATAAATATTCAATAAAATATGACTCCTATCTATCCAAGATTCACAGTATCCCATAACAGATACTAGTTCTCGTCAGAACGTTATCCGTGTTTGGATACTCTCACTTGGATGTATAGATTCATATCTTGTGGATATCTCTTTCATATCAATAGTTCCTATCTATCTGACATTTCATAGTATCAATGATAAGATTATCCCTAGAACTGAGGGGCGCATTCCGGTAAAGATGACACCTTACTGGCGCTCATTAAGTATAACCCAAGAGCTTATAGGACTTTCAACATCATTTAAATACCCTCATTCAGATGTATAGTTCGTATAGATACTGTATCTAACTTAGTACAACTATGCTAAATAAACTAAAGATCAGAGTATAACGCAATCGATGAAGTAAAGGATCATAATATATTACATATCATTTGGTTCGATTACATTGTTCTCAGTACTAAGTTATTACAACAAAAGCCTTTAAAAGACTTAGATTATTCAAAAACAGTTAATAAAGCTAGTAAATATGTCCTTTTCCTTTATCTATCCTAGAAGTGCTAGGGATATCATTTAAAGCTGCAAAAGAAGATACGCGTAAGAATGAGCTACAAATGCTCAGTAAGTTCATTCGAAAATATAAACACAATGTGTTTGATTTGAAAGATGCCAGGGGATGTATAATTGATACTGAGGGTTCTGTACCAGAACCATATATTTCAATTTGTTCTGTCAGTCTTCAATGACTTAGAACCTCCTTGAGTTCGGATATCTGGTAGGTGATTAGCCTCACCAATATCTTAGGAGTATGCATATCATCCCACCACATTTTTGGTAAATTTAAGTTAATTGTTAATATTGGTCAATTCATTTGATTGCCAATTTAAACCTTATTCGAAGGTTTGTCGGACCACTTTCCATCCACGGTGTCCCTGTTACTCAGTATAGATGTCGTACCAAAGCAATTTGGTTTGACACAACAATTTTAAGCTCAAACAGTCAATAAATGATTTTATTTCTTAAGTTATATGATGAGTGTGTTTTTATACACAAATTGGGTACTTTTAGCCTTAATAATTTGTAAGTCTTTAGCTATTTCGTTTGGTTTTATGTGTTTTCATCTTATTATTATGTAATGTAGTTTTGTATTACTTTTATATATATTTGTGTGCTTTTATGTGTTTTTACGTTGTTTTGTAGGTATTGAAATAAAGTCCTCTTGGATCGATGCGTTTTGACTTGAATCTAGCATTCCCGCTGCTTGTTTCTCCATTTGACCCATGATGCAATCCGAA
Source organism: Aralia elata (assembly GCA_034770075.1). Classification (NCBI taxonomy): domain Eukaryota; kingdom Viridiplantae; phylum Streptophyta; class Magnoliopsida; order Apiales; family Araliaceae; genus Aralia; species Aralia elata. The sequence continues at coordinate 89,198 of JAVJAP010000078.1, forward strand.
TCTCTCAAACCTCAAAGAACGAAAGTTGTAGATTTTGATCTTAGATTTCCATAACATCCGGAATCATCCAATTTGAAGTTCGTATGAGAGAGTTATGGTCAGTTTACCATCGGATTTTGCATGACATTTACGCAGTAGTTGCTTCGGGCTCAATTTGAACCTTGCTCCAGCCATTATCTCGTCAAGCTCCAGTTATGAAAGTTGTCGAGCTAGTTCTCAGCTTTCCATAGCCTACTTAATCGCCTTAATCCGAGTTCGGACGAAAAAGTTATGGTCGTTTTTCCAGAGCTCGCCGGGGCGGGAATTTCCTACACAAATTCCTCGCCGCGGCGAGATCTCGCCGGGGCGAGAAAACTTAGGCCAAAAAGCTCGCCGGGGCGAGCTCTTCGCGGACAAAAGCAGATTTTTCAGGTTTTTTGGTCATTTTGGAGGTGCTAAGATAGGTTTACTCATACCCAACACTTATAACATATCCGGGGCTCGAAAATCAGCAACTACACTTGTGGAGGCTGCACATAAACATCAAAATTGAAGAGAAATGGGCTGCAATACAAGGAATTTCCAGCAAAATCAAAGGAACAATTGAAGAAAGGAGTACCAAATCAAGGAGGAAAGCTAGAAATCATCAACCTTCAAGCAAGCAACATTGGGAAATCTTCAAAAGTGGTTTTATTTCTAGTATTTTCTTCTTATTTTGTAAATCCAATATGATGATATATAGATCAAATTTGATGTTTTATGTAGTTACCATGAGCTAGGACTCATTTGCTAAGATTTCAATGGAACCCAATATGTAGTTTGAATTGAATGCTCTCTCTTGGATATTGGTTATTCATTTGTGAATTGAGTATCATAATTTATGCTTTATGGATTAATTGCCTAGCTAGTAATTACCTTGGGAACTTATATGGAATTGAGAGAGGAAGTATAGGTTGAGACCTTGTTATGATATCATGTGAAAATTAGATATTCCTATGGGTAATTTATGAAATTAAGTGACGTGTGTTTTATTTATTACCCTCATGAATGGATAATTTGATTGTATTTAGGATAGACATATACCTAAATACCACATGTATCCATTTGAGAATCATGCTTAATGATTTCCATTGCGAAAGTTGGTAATTGATAGGGTGATTAATGAGATTTGGTGACACGTGTCTTGTTGATTATTCTTGATATTGGATTCTTGCTAGTGTGTAGAATAGAGATATTTATACACCGCATTGGGAAATACGTATTTGACCATCGAGAGAGGCTTGTATATACTTATAAATTCTCGGATAACAATCCTTGTGATTTAACTAGTTGAAAAGAGAGAGTTAGGATATTCAAGTGAAGTGTTGGGCGAAATTGTGATCTTAGAGTTGTTGATATTTGATTTCATTATCTTAAAGCTTTCTATAGTTCTTGGATTAATTGTTATCTTTATTAATGCAAAACAACAAAAACAATTATCGTTTGTTTAAATAAGATTGAAATGATAAAAGGTTAATACTTGGAAAAGACTAGTAACAATTCCTCGTGGGATCGATACTTTACTTACTCTTTATTACTTGTTGACCGCGTATACTTGCGCGTAAATTGTTCATATATAAATCGGACAACAAGTTTTTGGCGCCGTTGCCGGGGAATTATTTTTCTAGTGTTTTTTCAATATTAGTCATAATCAAATTAGTCTTAATTTAAACTTGTATATAAATTTGCTTTTAGTTTATTTTATCATTTATTTTTTCTGTTTTAATGCTTTCTTCTTTGCAAGGTACACCATGGATGACTTTGTTGATCAATGGCCGTATATGAGTATGACTCAACCAAGGGAAACTGGGATTGATGGACTCAATGCACTCTCTGCATTGTCAGCACAATTTGAAACACTATCGAGGAAGTTAGATGCCTTAGTAGCAGAGAGCTCTCAAGGTATAACAGTCACTTGTGATTATTGTGCTGACAATCATCCGAGTCATCAATGCACTGTCAGTTTTAGACCGGTACAATACGGTGGTGAGTACTTCAATAACTATGATTATCCCGATTATCACCAAGATTGGGGGTATCACCCAGATTCTACATGGAGCTACAATTATGAAGATCAATACTATGCTCCAAATCCAACATATGCACCGGAATTCTCATGTCCACCTCCTATTCAAGAAGAAAAGATGTCAAACTTTGAGGAACTTGTGACCAAGATCATGACTTCGAATGAGGAGATGTTGAAAAGTCAAGACCTATCAATTCAAAATCTTCAGAATCAGATTGATCAAATGTTCAAAGCTTTAAACAACTGCCCTCAAAACAATTGGTGTAATGACATGGATTCTGAGACTGATGGAAAACCCGAATCACATTTGCAACTGGATGAGCCACAAGATATCGAAAGTGGGGAGCGAGAAAAGGAGGCCGATGATCCAGCCTTGAGTTCCAATGATGATGAGCCAATTGTATTAATACCCCAAGTGCCTTCTCCACCAAAGTTCAAGAATCCAGTCAGTTTTGCAAAACCGTGTCCACTTGGTAGTCATTTCTTAGGCGAGGCTCTATGTGACGATGGAGCTAGTATGAATGTGGAACCATGGTGGACCGAGGAAATGAAGATAGAAGAAGAGCCCGTTGTGTTTGACAAGCCCCAATGCCCCAGTCTTATCACAGACACAACGGAGGAAGCACCTAGCTTCTTGACATTTGAAATTGAGAACTTATCTACAAAAAGAAAGCTAGGTGACTTTAACTCAATGGCTCCCACTAATGGGAACCTCCCAAAAGTTACATGGCTATTAATGGAGGGTGGGTTCCTCAATTATCGAAGGGGAATTGGATAAAAGCAGGGAGTTAGTCAGGCCGAAGACTTTAAAACAAGCGCTTCTTGGGAGGCAACCCAATTTTTTTGTTTTGATTTTGATTTTGTTTGATTGCATTATAGGTTGTTTAATTGCATTTTAATTTCTTTAATTTTTTTTAGGTATCGAGTACTAAGCAATTTGGATTGCGCCCCAACTTTGAGCACTTGAAAGATGATATCAATGATGCTTGACACGTCCTCAGGGAAGTTCTTTGTTTTACTTTTTCCTATCTTAGACATTGAGGACAATGTCCATTTTAAGTTTGGGGGTAGTACTTCGTATTTGTGTGTTTTTAATTTAGTTTTTATGTGATGTAAGATATGTATTTTTGTTCAAAAAAAAAAATTCATTTATTTTTAGGATATGTCCCTTGAGCATTGTTTTAATTTGATTTGAACTACAATCCACGGTCTATGATAAGAACTTGATTGAATAGTTTCTAACTCATGGAAAATGGATAAATGTTGCTTAGTCTTTGTGCTTAATTGTTATTGTTGGTTATTGTTTTGCTTATGCGTCCTTTCACTCTTTTGCACCTACCCATGAGTATTGAACTAGTTGTATGCTTAGAGAAGGCTTTTATAACCGAATGCTTATGGGAAATATCTATAAACTCTAGAACTCGTTTAAACATCACTCAAAGCAAGGTGTCCAAATTTGTTGTGTTTGAATTGTTGGTCATGTGGTGAGTTGAGATGGAGCGTAAAACGCACTCACTCATGGACACATGCGTAGGAGAGATAGAGCGTAAATCGCACTCTGTTCTAATTTTGATAAAAGTCAGAAATTTATGTTTATCAAATCTTGTGTTGAGTTGAGATGGAGCGTAAAACGCACTCACCCACAAGAGTAGACTTAGAATAAGATGGAGCATAAAATGCACTTACCTAAGGTCTTTTTGATTTCAAATTTTTGGAAATTATGATTTGTATACCTTTGTATTGAGTGATGTGTTAAACATGTAGTTTTTGTGGTTTATTTTGATTATTTTATAAGGTAATGTGGTTGCATAGCTTCATCCAAGTTTGATTGGTTTAGTGCTATTGGGTACTCACACACACACGGAAGAGACCTAAAGCAAGCTATGACTAGTTCATTGTAAATCTAGACTTGCAACATTTTGAAAGTTTCCTTGAGTTTTCATGTGTTTATGCTTTGAGACCATTGTTCAAGCTTATTAACTCATTGCTCAAGATAGTTTTTATTTAGAAATGTTTAATTTTTATAGTTTGTGTGTTTTGCTTGAGGACAAGCAAAGGTTTAAGTTTGGGGGTATTTGATGAGTGTGTTTTTATACACAAATTGGGTACTTTTAGCTTTAATAATTTGTAAGTCTTTAGCTATTTCGTTTGGTTTTATGTGTTTTCATCTTATTGTTATGTAATGTAGTTTTGTATTACTTTTATATATATTTGTGTGCTTTTATGTGTTTTTACGTTGTTTTGTAGGTATTGAAATAAAGGCCTCTTGGATCGATGCGTTTTGACTTGAATCTAGCATTCCCGCTGCTTGTTTCTCCATTTGACCCATGATGCAATCCGAATTTCTCAAAACTCAAAGAACGAAAGTTGTAGATTTTGATCTTAGATTTCCAGAACATCCGGAATCATCCAATTTGAAGTTCGTATGAGAGAGTTATGGTCAGTTTACCATCGGATTTTGCATGACATTTACGCAGTAGTTGCTTCGGGCTCAATTTGAACCTTGCTCCAGCCATTATCTCGTCAAGCTCCAGTTATGAAAGTTGTAGAGCTACTTCTCAGCTTTCCATAGCCTACTTAATCGCCTTAATCCGAGTTCGGACGAAAAAGTTATGGTCGTTTTTCCAGAGCTCGCTGGGGCGGGAATTTCCTACACAAATTCCTCGCCGCGGCGAGATCTCGCCGGGGCGAGAAAACTTAGGCCAAAAAGCTCGCCGGGGCGAGCTCTTCGCGGACAAAAGCAGATTTTTCAGGTTTTTTGGTCATTTTGGAGGTGCTAAGATAGGTTTACTCATACCCAACACTTATAACATATCCGGGGCTCGAAAATCAGCAACTACACTTGTGGAGGCTGCACATAAACATCAAAATTGAAGAGAAATGGGCTGCAATACAAGGAATTTCCAGCAAAATCAAAGGAACAATTGAAGAAAGGAGTACCAAATCAAGGAGGAAAGCTAGAAATCATCAACCTTCAAGCAAGCAACATTGGGAAATCTTCAAAAGTGGTTTTATTTCTAGTATTTTCTTCTTATTTTGTAAATCCAATATGATGATATATAGATCAAATTTGATGTTTTATGTAGTTACCATGAGCTAGGACTCATTTGCTAAGATTTCAATGGAACCCAATATGTAGTTTGAATTGAATGCTCTCTCTTGGATATTGGTTATTCATTTGTGAATTGAGTATCATAATTTATGCTTTATGGATTAATTGCCTAGCTAGTAATTACCTTGGGAACTTATATGGAATTGAGAGAGGAAGTATAGGTTGAGACCTTGTTATGATATCATGTGAAAATTAGATATTCCTATGGGTAATTTATGAAATTAAGTGACGTGTGTTTTATTTATTACCCTCATGAATGGATAATTTGATTGTATTTAGGATAGACATATACCTAAATACCACATGTATCCATTTGAGAATCATGCTTAATGATTTCCATTGCGAAAGTTGGTAATTGATAGGGTGATTAATGAGATTTGGTGACACGTGTCTTGTTGATTATTCTTGATATTGGATTCTTGCTAGTGTGTAGAATAGAGATATTTATACACCGCATTGGGAAATACGTATTTGACCATCGAGAGAGGCTTGTATATACTTATAAATTCTCGGATAACAATCCTTGTGATTTAACTAGTTGAAAAGAGAGAGTTAGGATATTCAAGTGAAGTGTTGGGCGAAAATTGTGATCTTAGAGTTGTTGATATTTGATTTCATTATCTTAAAGCTTTCTATAGTTCTTGGATTAATTGTTATCTTTATTAATGCAAAACAACAAAAACAATTATCGTTTGTTTAAATAAGATTGAAATGATAAAAGGTTAATACTTGGAAAAGACTAGTAACAATTCCTCGTGGGATCGATACTTTACTTACTCTTTATTACTTGTTGACCGCGTATATACTTGCGCGTAAATTGTTCATATATAAATCGGACAACAAGTTTTTGGCGCCGTTGCCGGGGAATTATTTTTCTAGTGTTTTTTCAATATTAGTCATAATCAAATTAGTCTTAATTTAAACTTGTATATAAATTTGCTTTTAGTTTATTTTATCATTTATTTTTTCTGTTTTAATGCTTTCTTCTTTGCAAGGTACACCATGGATGACTTTGTTGATCAATGGCCGTATATGAGTATGACTCAACCAAGGGAAACTGGGATTGATGGACTCAATGCACTCTCTGCATTGTCAGCACAATTTGAAACACTATCGAGGAAGTTGGATGCCTTAGTAGCAGAGAGCTCTCAAGGTATAACAGTCACTTGTGATTATTGTGCTGACAATCATCCGAGTCATCAATGCACTGTCAGTTTTAGACCGGTACAATACGGTGGTGAGTACTTCAATAACTATGATTATCCCGATTATCACCAAGATTGGGGGTATCACCCAGATTCTACATGGAGCTACAATTATGAAGATCAATACTATGCTCCAAATCCAACATATGCACCGGAATTCTCATGTCCACCTCCTATTCAAGAAGAAAAGATGTCAAACTTTGAGGAACTTGTGACCAAGATCATGACTTCGAATGAGGAGATGTTGAAAAGTCAAAGACCTATCAATTCAAAATCTTCAGAATCAGATTGATCAAATGTTCAAAGCTTTAAACAACTGCCCTCAAAACAATTGGTGTAATGACATGGATTCTGAGACTGATGGAAAACCCGAATCACATTTGCAACTGGATGAGCCACAAGATATCGAAAGTGGGGAGCGAGAAAAGGAGGCCGATGATCCAGCCTTGAGTTCCAATGATGATGAGCCAATTGTATTAATACCCCAAGTGCCTTCTCCACCAAAGTTCAAGAATCCAGTCAGTTTTGCAAAACCGTGTCCACTTGGTAGTCATTTCTTAGGCGAGGCTCTATGTGACGATGGAGCTAGTATGAATGTGGAACCATGGTGGACCGAGGAAATGAAGATAGAAGAAGAGCCCGTTGTGTTTGACAAGCCCCAATGCCCCAGTCTTATCACAGACACAACGGAGGAAGCACCTAGCTTCTTGACATTTGAAATTGAGAACTTATCTACAAAAAGAAAGCTAGGTGACTTTAACTCAATGGCTCCCACTAATGGGAACCTCCCAAAAGTTACATGGCTATTAATGGAGGGTGGGTTCCTCAATTATCGAAGGGGAATTGGATAAAAGCAGGGAGTTAGTCAGGCCGAAGACTTTAAAACAAGCGCTTCTTGGGAGGCAACCCAATTTTTTTGTTTTGATTTTGATTTTGTTTGATTGCATTATAGGTTGTTTAATTGCATTTTAATTTCTTTAATTTTTTTTAGGTATCGAGTACTAAGCAATTTGGATTGCGCCCCAACTTTGAGCACTTGAAAGATGATATCAATGATGCTTGACACGTCCTCAGGGAAGTTCTTTGTTTTACTTTTTCCTATCTTAGACATTGAGGACAATGTCCATTTTAAGTTTGGGGGTAGTACTTCGTATTTGTGTGTTTTTAATTTAGTTTTTATGTGATGTAAGATATGTATTTTTGTTCAAAAAAAAAATTCATTTATTTTTAGGATATGTCCCTTGAGCATTGTTTTAATTTGATTTGAACTACAATCCACGGTCTATGATAAAAACTTGATTGAATAGTTTCTAACTCATGGAAAATGGATAAATGTTGCTTAGTCTTTGTGCTTAATTGTTATTGTTGGTTATTGTTTTGCTTATGCGTCCTTTCACTCTTTTGCACCTACCCATGAGTATTGAACTAGTTGTATGCTTAGAGAAGGCTTTTATAACCGAATGCTTATGGGAAATATCTATAAACTCTAGAACTCGTTTAAACATCACTCAAAGCAAGGTGTCCAAATTTGTTGTGTTTGAATTGTTGGTCATGTGGTGAGTTGAGATGGAGCGTAAAACGCACTCACTCATGGACACATGCGTAGGAGAGATAGAGCGTAAAACGCACTCTTTTATAATTTTGATAAAAGTAAGAAATTTATGTTTATCAAATCTTGTGTTGAGTTGAGATGGAGCGTAAAACGCACTCACCCACAAGAGTAGACTTAGAATAAGATGGAGCATAAAATGCACTTACCTAAGGTCTTTTGATTTCAAATTTTTGGAAATTATGATTTGTATACCTTTGTATTGAGTGATGTGTTAAACATGTAGTTTTTGTGGTTTATTTTGATTATTTTATAAGGTAATGTGGTTGCATAGCTTCATCCAAGTTTGATTGGTTTAGTGCTATTGGGTACTCACACACACACGGAAGAGACCTAAAGCAAGCTATGACTAGTTCATTGTAAATCTAGACTTGCAACATTTTGAAAGTTTCCTTGAGTTTTCATGTGTTTATGCTTTGAGACCATTGTTCAAGCTTATTAACTCATTGCTCAAGATAGTTTTTATTTAGAAATGTTTAATTTTTATAGTTTGTGTGTTTTGCTTGAGGACAAGCAAAGGTTTAAGTTTGGGGTATTTGATGAGTGTGTTTTTATACACAAATTGGGTACTTTTAGCTTTAATAATTTGTAAGTCTTTAGCTATTTCGTTTGGTTTTATGTGTTTTCATCTTATTGTTATGTAATGTAGTTTTGTATTACTTTTATATATATTTGTGTGCTTTTATGTGTTTTTACGTTGTTTTGTAGGTATTGAAATAAAGGCCTCTTGGATCGATGCGTTTTGACTTGAATCTAGCATTCCTGCTGCTTGTTTCTCCATTTGACCCATGATGCAATCCGAATCTCTCAAAACTCAAAGAACGAAAGTTGTAGATTTTGATCTTAGCTTTCCAGAACATCCAGAATCATCCAATTTGAAGTTCGTATGAGAGAGTTATGGTCAGTTTACCATCGGATTTTGCATGACATTTACGCAGTAGTTGCTTCGGGCTCAATTTGAACCTTGCTTCAGCCATTATCTCGTCAAGCTCCAGTTATGAAAGTTGTAGAGCTACTTCTCAGCTTTCCATAGCCTACTTAATCGCCTTAATCCGAGTTCGGACGAAAAAGTTATGGTCGTTTTTCCAGAGCTCGCCGGGGCGGGAATTGCCTACACAAATTCCTCGCCGCGGCGAGATCTCGCCGGGGCGAGAAAACTTAGGCCAAAAAGCTCGCCGGGGCGAGATCTTCGCGGACAAAAGCAGATTTTTCAGGTTTTTTGGTCATTTTGGAGGTGCTAAGATAGGTTTACTCATACCCAACACTTATAACATATCCGGGGCTCGAAAATCAGCAACTACACTTGTGGAGGCTGCACATAAACATCAAAATTGAAGAGAAATGGGCTGCAATACAAGGAATTTCCAGCAAAATCAAAGGAACAATTGAAGAAAGGAGTACCAAATCAAGGAGGAAAGCTAGAAATCATCAACCTTCAAGCAAGCAACATTGGGAAATCTTCAAAAGTGGTTTTATTTCTAGTATTTTCTTCTTATTTTGTAAATCCAATATGATGATATATAGATCAAATTTGATGTTTTATGTAGTTACCATGAGCTAGGACTCATTTGCTAAGATTTCAATGGAACCCAATATGTAGTTTGAATTGAATGCTCTCTCTTGGATATTGGTTATTCATTTGTGAATTGAGTATCATAATTTATGCTTTATGGATTAATTGCCTAGCTAGTAATTACCTTGGGAACTTATATGGAATTGAGAGAGGAAGTATAGGTTGAGACCTTGTTATGATATCATGTGAAAATTAGATATTCCTATGGGTAATTTATGAAATTAAGTGACGTGTGTTTTATTTATTACCCTCATGAATGGATAATTTGATTGTATTTAGGATAGACATATACCTAAATACCACATGTATCCATTTGAGAATCATGCTTAATGATTTCCATTGCGAAAGTTGGTAATTGATAGGGTGATTAATGAGATTTGGTGACACGTGTCTTGTTGATTATTCTTGATATTGGATTCTTGCTAGTGTGTAGAATAGAGATATTTATACACCGCATTGGGAAATACGTATTTGACCATCGAGAGAGGCTTGTATATACTTATAAATTCTCGGATAACAATCCTTGTGATTTAACTAGTTGAAAAGAGAGAGTTAGGATATTCAAGTGAAGTGTTGGGCGAAATTGTGATCTTAGAGTTGTTGATATTTGATTTCATTATCTTAAAGCTTTCTATAGTTCTTGGATTAATTGTTATCTTTATTAATGCAAAACAACAAAAACAAAATTATCGTTAGTTTAAATAAGATTGAAATGATAAAAGGTTAATACTTGGAAAAGACTAGTAACAATTCCTCGTGGGATCGATACTTTACTTACTCTTTATTACTTGTTGACCGCGTATACTTGCGCGTAAATTGTTCATATATAAATCGGACAACAAGTTTTTGGCGTCGTTGCCGGGGAATTATTTTTCTAGTGTTTTTTCAATATTAGTCATAATCAAATTAGTCTTAATTTAAACTTGTATATAAATTTGCTTTTAGTTTATTTTATCATTTATTTTTTCTGTTTTAATGCTTTCTTCTTTGCAAGGTACACCATGGATGACTTTGTTGATCAATGGCCGTATATGAGTATGACTCAACCAAGGGAAACTGGGATTGATGGACTCAATGCACTCTCTGCATTGTCAGCACAATTTGAAACACTATCAAGGAAGTTGGATGCCTTAGTAGCAGAGAGCTCTCAAGGTATAACAGTCACTTGTGATTATTGTGCTGACAATCATCCGAGTCATCAATGCACTGTCAGTTTTAGATCGGTACAATACGGTGGTGAGTACTTCAATAACTATGATTATCCCGATTATCACCAAGATTGGGGGTATCACCCAGATTCTACATGGAGCTACAATTATGAAGATCAATACTATGCTCCAAATCCAACATATGCACCGGAATTCTCATGTCCACCTCCTATTCAAGAAGAAAAGATGTCAAACTTTGAGGAACTTGTGACCAAGATCATGACTTCGAATGAGGAGATGTTGAAAAGTCAAGACCTATCAATTCAAAATCTTCAGAATCAGATTGATCAAATGTTCAAAGCTTTAAACAACTGCCCTCAAAACAATTGGTGTAATGACATGGATTCTGAGACTGATGGAAAACCCGAATCACATTTGCAACTGGATGAGCCACAAGATATCGAAAGTGGGGAGCGAGAAAAGGAGGCCGCACAAGTGAATCCCCCGATGAGCGAATCGGAGATGGTGATGACTTTTGTAGACATTCAAGAGGCACCGTATTATGAACGAGTCATCTCGGGGATTGGAAGACCCTTTGCTGAAATGATTAAACATGGAGAAATGGTGGACATGGGTTTGAAGTCTGGCAAGATTCGGGATTTCACGGCTTTGGAGACGGCTGCGGAGCAAATCCGGAGTGGAAACTATGGCAGTGCTTCCCAAAGAGCCCAAAAGAAAAGGGAGGAGGACGTCTCCCTCATTCTGCAGGGCTCATCTAGGAAGGTGGATAATGGCCCTCTAGTGCGTCCACAGAGAATTGCACCACCCCGACAGCCTAATTTCAATGATCGAGGGTCGGACGAACGAAGAAGATTTGATGCCTCGAGAGATCGAGTATTCACCCCACTCGGGGATCCTCTTGAGCAGGTCTTGGCACTATTGATAGCCCAAAGGAAAATAGTCGATTTGGCACCCCCGAGTGACCCGAATGGAAGGAGATTTGACCCAAGCAAGCGATGCGCATACCACTCAGGTTCCCCCAGTCATGATACGCAGAAATGTTAGACGCTGAAACATAAAATTCAGGATTTGATTGATAGTGGGGAAATTGTGGTGGGACAGCCAGGGTCACCAAATGATAAATCCTCTACCTAAGCATGATGGGGAAGGGGGGTGAATCCAGAAGTACGGCATTGAAACCCGGCCAGTAGAAGATCAATGGGTTTTAAAATTCTGAGTTTTATTTCAAATCCCTGCACGCTCTTTGTCATTTTATCATGTTACCCAAAAAAAAAAAAAAATCTCAAAATCAAAAATCAAAAATCCCCCGAACCTTTCAACAAGTCAAAGGACTGGATCTGCTATTAGCCCAGCGAGGTACCGAGGCAACCAGTGTGAGGGAGATCACAAGAAAAACAACTTAACACTGGGGCATTTGTCAACTACCCAGGAAATGATGACGTGCAAATTGGCACCCATGCAACAATCTCATCAACATGCACCATCATCAAATGCTACCTCATGTCAATTCAATCTCCAACGGTACGATCCTCTGGCATTTGTCAAGCATAGTTTTCCCGGGATACGATGATCCGCGTGAAAGGGGATTTTATTTGGCTTGAAAGGAATCGGATTAATTCTGACAAGCAACCGTGGAGCACGATCGTGAGTATGATTAGACGAAGAAGGCTATTCAACCTTTTGATCAGGTACAAAGCCTTAATTCAAAGCAACGTTTGCGACAGAGTCGACCTCATGTGACAACCTTCACTTTGCATTTGCACAAACCTTTAGTTGTGGGGTATAAAACTATGACGACGTTGATGGCAATTAACACATAGTCAGACAGTCAATAATTATCAGGCAAATATCAAGAAGTCAGATGATAAATGATTATCAAGCTAATGTCTCGAATCGTGGCCTGGGTTATCCGAGTAATTAAGCCCGAGGGGTGTCTCTACACCTGGTGCCCTAAAGCCATCTGGTTTGGGAGTCGCTGGCTCAACACTCGTTACATGGGTAACTCAGAGCCTTAGAAAACGAGCATTACAGTAGAGGAGGCCGAGCATATTCGAATCGTGGCATGGGCTACTCGAGTAATTAAGCCTAAGGGGTGTCTCTACATCTGGTGCCCTAAAGCCGTCTGGTTTGGGAGTCACCGGCCTAACACTCGCTACATGGGTAACTCAAGCCTAAGAAAACGAATCTTGCGCAAGGTCAAGCAAAGAATGAATGGTGCAAACCACCAGCTTGTCTCGAACCGTGGCCTTTGTTACTCGAGTAAATAAATCCGAAGGGGTGTCTGTACACCTAATGCCCCAAAACCGTTTGGTCCGGGAGTCATTGGTCCAAAGCTCGTTAAATGGGTAACATTGAAAAGCCTAAGAAAACGAGACAAGGGAAGTGGATTAATAAAAAGATAATGCAAAAAACTCTCGGCCGTAAACAATGAGTCATGGAAGAGAAACCCCTACTGAGTGCTGCATCGCACAGTGCATTTGTCATATGATGTCGATCTTGCTAAGAACGTTGTCGAGAATGGAGACAGAATGCCTTTGACGAGGGAAGGTAGTTCTTTTGAAGTCGACCTTACTCACATACAATGACCATGAATGCTTGAAGGTGTTCATATGATTGCATAACTCGTTGAATAGAAAATCAAAAAAATAAAATAAAATAAAATAAAATAAAATTCCAATCTAGTACATTCACGGTTCACAACTTGCTAGATTGTGCGATCAACAGATATTCAATTTCATGTGCTTTAACTGCATTTTTGTCGAGATTATAATATCTTTGTTTTGAACTAAACACTAACGGCCCAAGCTTTCAAGTTTTGGCATTTGTTAGTCATCTGATGTGCAGGATCTTGCAGAGCTGTGGATAACTCAGCGCGGTCAACATCGCGAGTTTTCGATAGAAATTCTTGGTAACAACACGCGCCGAGGCTGGGGCAGTTAAGAATCGTGAAATGGAAGGAAGCTGAGGCTGCACAGAACTCTTCTCATTGGGCCTCTCCCCAATCCTGACTATCATTGCCTCGACATCCAAGTGATCCACTTGCATGAGCATATACAAGGATGATATAATGCGGGACAGCAGCATATCGGCCAGCAGAAATGATCAAAAAGCCAAGGAGCCCAACATAGCTGTCGATCATCACAGAGAGCGAAACAGACTGCCTCAAATGAAGACGACCCAGAATAGGCAGAATACCAAACCAATGAAACAGACTGCCTCAAGTGAAGACGACCAAGAACAGACTGCCTCAAATGAGGACGACGAGGCGTGATCCAATCAAATGTTGGCAAACAAAGACGAGCGTCGAATCGTATCATATGACTGAACAGGGGTCATTTCTATCTAAACATATGTTATGCACATGCATCTACCCATAAACATATCTTCCAGATCATGCCTAACATCTTTTGCATGCATACAGGTACGATCAAAATAAAAATCTGCGGGGAAAGTACAAGCGCGTCGCTTTCAACCTCACGAATGATCAGACCATGATGGCTTTTACAGCCTGGTAAGTAGACAATGATGGTGGGAGATCCAGGACAGAAGCCGATCACACATCCCACTTCAAGAAAATCGTTCAAATCAAAAAAAAAAAAAAAACCTGGGAAGGGCTGAGATCCACGCAAACCGCAACAGAGTGGTGAGCAAACCTGGGAAGGCATCCAAGCAAACCGCGACAAGATGGTGAGCATCCCTGGGAAGGGTTGATATCTATAAAAAGAAAAAAGACAAAAAACAACAAACCCTGGGAAGGGCTGAGATCCACGCGAACCACAACAAGATGGTAAGCAACCCTGGGAAGGGCTGATATCTATAAAAAGAAAAAAGACAAAAAACAACAAACCCTAGGAAGGGCTGAGATCCACGCGAACCACAACAAGATGGTGAGCAACCCTAGGAAGGGCTGATATCCACAAAAAGAAAAAAAAGACAAAAAATAACAAACCCTGGGAAGGGCTGAGATCCACGCGAACCACAACAAGATGGTGAGCAACCCTGGGAAGGGCTGATATCCACAAAAAAAAAGACAAAAAACAACAAACCCTGGGAAGGGCTGAGATCCAAGCAAACCGCGACAGAGCGGTGAGCAAACCTGGGAAGGCATCCAAGCGAACCGCGACAGAGCGGTGAGCAAACCTGGGAAGGCATCCAAGCGAACCGCGACAGAGCGGTGAGCAAACCTGGGAAGACATCCAAGCAAACCGCGACAGAGCGGTGAGCAAACCTGGGAAGGTATCCAAGCAAACCGCGACAGAGTGGTGAGCAAACCTGGGAAGGCATCCGAGCAAACCGCGATAGAATGGTGAGCAAACCTGGGAAGGCATCCAACCAAAACAACTAACACCTTGGGAAGGGCTGATATCCAAACACTAACACCTTGGGAAGGGCTGATATCCAAACACTAACACCTTGGGAAGGGCTGATATCCAAACAGTAACACCTTGGGAAGGGCTGATATCCAAACACTAACACCTTGGGAAGGGCTGATATCCAAACACTAACACCTTGGGAAGGGCTGATATCCAAACATTAACACCTTGGGAAGGGCTGATATCCAAACACTAACACCTTGGGAAGGGCTGATATCCAAACATTAACACCCTAGGAAGGGCTGAGATTCAAGACGATCGACCGGCGACGATAACCGGCGATCACGAGATGGGTGACCGGCGACGATACCCGGCCCCGACAGACGATCGACCGGCGACGATAACCGGCGATCACGAGATGGATGTCCGACGATGAAAACCGGCTCCGACAAGATAACCAACCGGCGACGATAACCGGGGGTTACTAGATGGGTGACCGGCGACGAAACCCGGCCCCGAACGAGACGATAGATTGGAAGAGTAAACCCAACGACTAACAAACACGGTCAGGGGGTTGATACATTGACACTCTTACGAATGTTTTGCATGCATTACATCTTATGTTGCATCATAAGCTGTATGTGTTGCATCATAAGCTGTATGTGTTGCATCATGTATGTACTGTCATTCTTATGCACTGTCATTCATGCATCGTGTGTCTACTTCTTTATCATGTTCATTTCATTTAACATTTCATAAACATGATAAAGAGGGGCAGCTGTATA
This sequence comes from Aralia elata, assembly GCA_034770075.1. Classification (NCBI taxonomy): domain Eukaryota; kingdom Viridiplantae; phylum Streptophyta; class Magnoliopsida; order Apiales; family Araliaceae; genus Aralia; species Aralia elata. Next base: position 105,008 of record JAVJAP010000078.1, read on the forward strand.
CACCCAAATTTTGCGTTTCCTATACTAACCTTGACAGGAGGGCAAAATCGTCAATTGGCCCAGCCTACGAGACGGAAGGTGGACATAAGGAACGAACACTCGACGTCACCGCAACGATTTGCAAATCAAAATCGACGTGACAGCAAAGCCATCTGAAATGGGCATTCCCGAATAATGTGTCACGTCCCGCAGTAATTCCCGGACTGCAAAATACAAGCCTTTCGGATAAAACTGACGGCGCGATGCGAGAATCGAGGTGCGGTGCAGGAACCGAGGAGAATTAAATAATCAAAGTGGAAGGTGTGCTGAGTGGGGGGTGGGCGCCAGCCAGCCGCAGATCAATCTGCGGCCAGCCGCAGATGTATCTGCGGCTGGCTTTGGCCAGCCTATATCAGCCATTTCTTCTCTGCATACAGGGAGGGCGAGAAATTTTGGAGAAGAAGAAAAATCAGCAGTGAAACAGCAGCAGAAAATAGAGAAAAAAGAGGAAGAATTAGCATAGATTTTGCCATCAAATAGGAGAGAAAGTAAGAAAAAAGAGAGGAATAATATTTGTGTGATTTGATTGTATCACATAATCCTTTTTCTTCTATTCAAATACACAAATTCAGATCCATTTTGATCTCATTTGCAAGGTGAAAATCTCCTCAATTTTACAATTTCTATCACATCTTTTGGTCAAATCAAATGAAGTTTTCATATGATTATGGAATGATAAATTAGGGAGTATTAGTGAGGGTTCCATCGGAACGAAATCCTTCCTAATAACCCGATGATATTTATTATTTGATTTCTTGTTTGTTTTTACGGTATTATATTGGCATAGTTTCTTTTAAATCTCTATTTTAGGATGTCTTGGTATTGTTAGATTATCCGTGTTGGTTATTTCTTGTAATATCCGATTGTGGGTGTGTGGAAATTTGGTTGTGAGCCTAGGAAAGCGACCCCGTGGTCCAAATCCGACGATGGACATATCTTGATGTATGTAGCGGGTAGGATGTAGTCTCTTTGTAAATATGTAATATTGGGCCTTAAAACGACGCCAAGGTGGAATCGGGTTTAAGGCCCCGTAATAATGAAGTATGTGATTGTGGGCGTTGGGGTTATTTGGATGGCTTACATGCCCATGAATAATCCCAATGCATTTTATGCTTGATTTGATTTACAACACAAAATTGATTTTCAAAACTAAATGATGAAGATCTTCATAAAATCAATCAAACTAGATTGTTAACATCACGAGGCTTAAAATGAGAAGGGCTAGTGGATGTCGATTCCTATTTAACGAGAAAGCTAAAGAAGATATCGTTTTCAAACATCACAAAATTTGATTTTAGAAATAAATGATGTTTTATTAAACCGTTGTGCATAGGGTTAAAGAGATTCTAGAAGTTGCCCATCGTTTGAGTTACGAAAGCAACGTATAGATCTCGATTCCTATTTTGACGAGGGTTTAAAACTCTTGTTTTGCCAAAACGACACCTAATGAAAATCTCATAGGTTTTGACAATTAAAATCAAATCTTTCTCATAAAGAATCAAGCTTTCTCGTATAAATCGAAAGACATTTTGAAGTGTTCTCAAATTAAAGCACGACTTTCCCTAAAATCCAAATGATTCTTTCATACAAACTCACCACAACATTCACATAAGCACACACACACACGCGCGCGCGCATACACACACATTTCATGAATTAAAGGATAGGAAAGCATCAAGATTGTGGTAACCGTGTTTCACGGAAGTCGAGGGGTGCCTAACACCTTCCCCTCACTTAAGCAAGCCCCCGAACTCTATGAATCTCGATTCGCAGACCAATTAATTCGGAGTCACATATGAGCCAGCGATTTATAAAAAAACGAAAACTCGGATGAGTTGGTACATCCATTTCAAATATACCAACTGGCGACTCTGATTAATTGGCTCATCATAAAAAACGATCTTTCAAAATCCCGTCGACATCAATGCCGACCTTTTCCAAACATCATTTAATAACAAAGGCTAAAATCGGAAAGGGACCACATCGCGAAAGAGAGGCGAGAAACCGGCGTCGACACAAGGGATGGGGTTGGGGTGTATAAGAACCTTTTTTTTGAGGATGCCCGGGAATCACTCCTAGGTCAATTAAGGAAAAAATGTTGGAACCTCATGGGTAAGGATAAGGTAATGGAATTGATAGATAAATTCATAGACCTAGGTGGGATAGGAGAATTGATAAAGGGAATAGAGATGATGATAGAGATCATACTGAGAAACAGAAGAATTCCGTACGGGTACAAAGACTAATACCTTAATTGAGTCGGTCAAGATCAAATCTGTTTATCAAAGTGCTTCTCCGATTGCTCAAGACATCTCTTTTCAACCGAGGAACATAACAAGATCGTTTCGTTCCATTTTTAGTAAAATAGTGAAGGATATTCCATTAGTAATGAAAAAGGGGGTGGAGGGGAACCGTGTATGTTGTTCAGGTCGATCAAAAGGTGCAGAAATAGCTAGAACTGAATGCGGAAAGTATGGAAAAACATCTCGTAATGTATTTAACCAGAAAATAGATTATGCTCCTGCGGAAGTATCTACTCGTTACGGAATCTCAGGTGTCAAAGTGTGGACTTCATATAGTCAAAAAAGGGGGGACATGCTATATCCGAAGCGTACGAAATATAGTAAATATCGTAAAGGCAGATGTAGTAGGGGTTGCAAACCAGACGGTACACAACTTGGTTTTGGAAGATATGGCACTAAAAGTTGTAAAGCTGGTCATCTTTCATATCAAGCCATTGAAGTAGCGCGGCGGGCTATAATCGGACAATTCCATCGTGCTATGAGCGGACAATTCCGAAAAATGGTAAGATATGGGTAAGAGTTCTCGCAGATATCCCTATTACCGGGAAACCTATAAAAGTAAGAATGGGAAGAGGAAAAGGAAATCCTATGGGTTGGATTGTTCGTGTGTCCACGGGACAAATCCTATTTGAAATGGATGGTGTGAGTTTGTCAAATGCTCGACAAGCCGCTACATTAGCGGCGCATAAACCACGTTCCTCAACCAAGTTTGTTAAGTGGTCGTAACGTAATTAGTTAGTGGGGAAAAATCGGGCTGGGATTCAAAAGAATTAGGCAAAGTGTTTGTTCCTGAACGACGGAAGTGGAAAGACACTAAGGGAGAGGGATATACTCCTTTCTTTTTTGAATCGCCGAAATTGTACGACGAACCTTCTTGTTCCAGGCGTACGACCCTGATACGTCACGGTTTCCTTCTTCCGGCCCAGTTTAGAAAGTGATAGTAGTAATAATAAATAAGAAAGAGAAGAGCTAAGATTCAGGAAAGGAAGCTTTATGGGAGAAGGGAGAAAAAGTATGTATGTATTTGGGGGGTGGGGCTATGTATGTAGAAAGGGATCAGTCTCTATCCATCCGGATACTCACGTAGGCTACGAAGTAAGTCAATTCAGGTAGTGTCTAAATAACAATGAAGCAAGAGCAAGCCAACAAGCTCAAACATGAATAGTTAGTTGGCAGGCTAGCTGCATTTCTTGTGAGTCGACCCGCGTACGGGCAGGCAGCGGAGGTAAGATAGACGCAAGGGCCACATACGTACATCAGCCGCATGTGTATGGTGCTTTTAGCAGGTGGGGTAGCATTGTTGTTCCTAGTCTCTCTTAGCAGCGAGCCTACGGAGTTCTCGGGGTCGGGCTGAGGCAGCCCCCGGGGCCTGCATGGCGCAGCAGCCTAACCCTAACCCCAGGGTGGGAACTCTTAGGAGCCGGTCACTGAGGTTGGTAAACTCAGGGTGCCTACCGTACTTGTTCCTCTATCCATCCCCTCTCTCTGTAGGGCTGAGGACGGAATTCTTTCTTTCGGGAGGAGGGGAGCACTTGACATTCATTTACCCGGGGGGCAGGCCAACCAACAAAGAGTTTGCTTACGAAGCTTTCTCATCAAGGGGCTAAAGGGGGTTCATGCATCGGCATTACGTAGGATTTCCTTCAACAAGAAAGGATTGCTGTTGTGAGTAATCAAGCACGATAGAGAATGGTGGATCAACGGACCGATTGATTGATCGAGATGTGATGCTCACTAATCGAGCATGCAAAAATCTCCAAGCTCCTTTACTATACAAGGGTTCCAAACCTTTATTGAAGAAAGAGCTCTTGCCTTCAACTCAGAACAGAATGTTCCTTCCGCAACGAAAGAACCCGAAGGAACAAGCTGAAGCGTAAACAAAAGAAGCTAATCCATTGGGCTAGTTTCAAATCCATTGAGCTAATTTGCTAATCTAAAGAAAGGCACAGAAGGAGTTGAATTGAATGACATATGTAATCTGAGTTAGGCAAAACGAGAGGATCTTTAGGAAAAGGGGGCCACCCTGTAGCTCAGAGGAAGAGTGGTCGTTTCTTAACTGACAGGTCGTAGGTTCAAGTCCTACCAGGTTACTTAACTTGATTTTACACGGACTGAGGAGTTTGGCCTTACAGCACTGAACACCCTCTGTCAAGGTAAAGAAAGGGTCTTACATCAGACGCTTACCGGCCCACAAAGCTACGCATAACTTAAATATGGGGGCACTCCCGAGCGCTGCTTTCTCGATCGACTAGATGACTTTGAATTAGAAAGGGATCAGTCTATATATGAGAACTCTATTTATCGCTTTCTTGCTTTCTCATAGAGTCTCAAATCAAAATACCCAACAAGCATTAGCTCTACTGGAAAAGGATTCAATCCAGCCAAGGGTTCCCTTATGGCTACCTTGTTACGACCTCACTCCAGTCACTAGATTTGTCCTTCGTTTTAGCCAAAATCTAGCTTATAAGGTCCTGAGCGACCAAGCAGTCAACCCTCTTACCCACACACACCCCAAAGTAAGGAGCCATTTGGGAGTAGAGTGAGATTGTACTTTAGGTACACAGACAAAAGCCCTCCACAACATGAGATGTATGGGTCACCAGCCCTTAAAAATATGCACGCACCTTAAAGCCTGGCCGCCGCTCAAGAAACTCGGGGAGCCCTAGAAAGAAAGCGTCCGTGTCCTTGCTATAGTCCCTTGGCAGAGGAATAAAAGCCTCGTGTATGTTCCTAATGTACAAAAGATTGGGAAAGGCAACTTTGGCAAAGACATTAAGACCACACAGATAGAAGTTGAACAGAACCTGGGTCAAAGGACCTGAAAGGGGATGACCTTTTCTTGAAGAGCATGATGAAGCTGCCCCCCTTCCACAGAAAGACTTAAGAAGTAGGATATTAGCCTCATAATAGAGTCACAGGAAACCACAGGGTCCAGCTCTTCCAGAAGATCGTTGTGCCACAGATCACAAAGGCAGGGCGAAAGGTCTAGCCTATATGCCATCTTACACGGACCCCAGCTGAGTAATGAACCGTAGAAATAGCGATCATCCACGCCCCCACGAAGACCAAACGAACTATCGCTATAGTAAAGGCAGGATTGGAGGCGTTTAGAAATGACTCGAGCTAATGCTATTGATACTAAACTATCCTCCAAAGAGGAACGAGAAAAATAGGGCACGTCTGCAGACTTGCCCAGCCATAATACACGAGGTTCATGCTTAGCCGAGCAGGTCTCGCTCAAGGTTGAGAAAGAAGGATAAGAGAAGCGGTATGTTTCATTTAGAATTGAGGATTCTATCTCTAGGAGTCTGGCTTCAGAAACGTTCCACCTTTCCCTAAGGACATAAAAAGCAGAATTTAATTCTATACAAAGCTGATCTACCGAACACTTATACTCACAACGTGAAACTGTCATTGCAACTTTTTTTTCCATTTTACCATCTCTCAGCGACACTTAGTGTGCGAGCGGCACTCCTACAGCTACTTCTCCGAAAAAGAGTCATCGTAGGTACTTGTTGTTGCACTAATGATCTAATGATCGAAAGAGGCACGGGAATCGAACCTGTGCTTAGGGTTGGAAACGGAGCCATCCACTCTCAAAAAAACCTAGCACCAAATCTATTAATCGACGAGACCTACCAACAATGTAGGAACAACTGAGGGATCCAGATGGCTGCCACCGACAACAACCAGGCTTCCAATTAGATTAGAATTGGAACAATGGTCTCCGTGAAGAGGCGAATGAACAATTGACTACGAGAACCGGCTGAAGTATCTTCCAAAGCATGACCACCCCCTCTGACGGAGAGGGAGCTATCACAGTTATCAAATCAACTGCATCGGGTACAGTTGCGCGCCCTAAAGAAATCCCAAGTCTTTCGGCTAGACGAGGTACACTTTCACTTACCAGCTGCGGTAAAAACTCCACCAGTTGTGGTAGAGTTTCACCTATAGGGCCTGTATAAAAATTATAGCATAACATGTAACCAAAATAAAAAGTAAATGTTAGACCAGTTAGACAAAAGACAAGTCGCCTTGCCTAGGAAGACCCCACTACATGAGGCACGCGAGGCCCCTTTTCGTCTCAGTTCCTTCACTTGATGCGCTCGAACCTGTGTTATTGATGTTGTTTGCTTCGATCTAGCCTATTTGTGAGGGGACGAGTCTTTTTCAACCTGTGGGGGCCGATACGAATTCCCATTTGTTTCATTCAATTACGGGCTACTTAGAAGAAAAAAGTGAAACTAGATTGATAAGGCTCATTCCGACCGACGGATAACGATGAGATGCCTACAACTAAGAAGAAAAGGCTGGGGCGAGTTACCTTATAGGAACCAATCATTGGTGCTACTGGCACGGGCCTCTACCCCTAACGTTAGTAGCGGAGACCCACCTCGGACAACTAAGTAAACCGGAAAGCCAGGACACGAGACAACTCCTTCCTTCAACCTTCCCAACGAAGCTCTCGATCTTTATCCTTAGTTTCCCCAAGGCTTGCTTCTATGTGACTTGACTTATCTGTTCCCGACGACCCGCCTACGGATGGATGGCCCGTGGGATTACTTGAGTTGTCCGCTGACCGGAGTGTGGGATCCGATCAAGTGTGTGCCTTCCACAGACAACTTGACTGACGAACTGGTCGTTCGCATATGTCACTGATAGCTAAGCTTTTCGACTAGCACTCGAATCGATAGACCACCGATTTCTTTCTCAGTCGATGGGGTGACATTCCTCTCATTTTTGAATCAAAAAAGATTCTTGGATTCGGTTATCTATCATCATCAAGAAGGCCCAACCCATTTTTTTATCATGTCACGACAGTTGCTTGCCGGTTTGCATCTCTGCAGCACAAGCATCTGGTACGAAGCATTGCATTCTTTAATCACAGTTGTGGCGTGAAAGAGTTCGTCACTGGATCAACGGATACATTCAATTCACCACGGAGGCATTAATGACAAAAGAAGAAGTACCATGATCCTGAAGGAATAGCTCGACCCACCCAGATGTATACTCAAGTTGATTTCGACTTCAACGATTACCGAATCAAAATAAAAAAAATACACTAGAATCTTAGCTACGAAAGCAGATGCATTACCCATCTGAACAAAAGGAGAGTTTTCGAACTTCACACAGCCTATTGTATAGATGCGCAACCTATAAAAGGATAAACTACACCTGATCTATTCGATTAGCAGCGATAGATGCCAAAAAGCAAAATAGTGCGACGAGTAGCGTAGCACATTGAATAGGAAAGCTCTCCGCTAAGCAGTCAATTCTATCTCTTCCTTTTGGTTAACCAGATAAGAACCAATAATCGTGTAACCCTCAGGTTCCTCAACATCTCTTCCGCCGACCTAGGTGTTTCAAATCGCAATATCCTTACCAAATTGTGGTTCTAGGGAAGGGCAGAGTATCCTTACCTGTTCGGAAGATGCGTACAAAGAAGATTCACGCGCGAAGGGACGAGCGAAAGGCTTCCTAGTATTCCATATCCTAGTATAAGAAAGAAAGTCGAGCTAGGCAAGGTCTTCTGTGAGTGAACGAGATGAGGATCGAGGCAGTTCAATTCCCCAGGGTAGGTGCTTTCTTCGCGAGTATGTCTGTTAATGGTGATGTGTCCTATCTGCTCAAGGAAAGCTGTCCAACTCAACGTGTTACACATCGGCGACATTTGCTACATAATCCGCATCTCTTGTCAGAATTTATACTATAAGGGAGAACTTCAAGTCTACTTCGTATTCTCGGACCCGAGGGTGATTCCATTCACTTCTTCAACTGCTAAGAAGAATAGCTTTTCTTCCGAAATTGGGATTCCTACAATCAAATAAGTATCAAAATCAGGCTCAGGCCAGCGATGAGGATTAGTTGTCAATTGCCTTATTAAATTGAATTGAATGAAATTCAAGGAGAAGATCCGAGGAATAGCTCATTAGATCCATGCCACTTCAAACTCCAAGTCTTAAGCAAACTGGCATCTACCTTGCCTTGCTCTATAGCCGGAATAGATAGATTCAAGGGCGAAGGAAAGATAGTTCTTTGAGTGACAGAGATTCAAATTCAACTTCTCCCACGGGGAAATCCAGCCTTTATAGTCCAGCTAGCCTATTAGGCGCTGTGTAAGAGCTCTATGCTATCTATGGAATAGCGGTCAGTGCTGCTTGATTGACTGCTTAAAAGTTTGAAACAAGTCTTGGATTCGGAAGAGAAGTAGGCGTAGAGAATATTGAGAAAGATCCCACATCTGGTTAACTGCTTTAGGAGTGCCAGCTCCAGGCTAGAGAAAAGATAGGCTATTACTGAAGAGGAATTTTTGCCTAGAGGCATTTCAGATCATTGCCCTTGTATTGTTAGATCTAGCATTGAGCTTAGAAAGGTCAATAGACCCTTTAAGTTCTTTAATTTATGGGCGAAGTTTGAGGAATTTTTCAGGTATACCCACAGATCCATGTTCCTGAACAGTCTTGGAGAAGGCCACCAGCACCTCGACTTACCAGAATGTCCCGTGGCAGTACCATGCAAGTATTGGTTTCTCTTGGAAGCACCATCCGTATTGAATTTGAACCAGCCCCTGGAAGGAAATTCCCAAGCCCTCCAAACCCAAATATTCCATGCTATCGCACAGAAGGTCGTACGCCACTGGCAATCAAAACCAAACTGAAGATCCTTATATGAAGCATTGCTACATAACCAATCCGTGAATGCCAAGGAGTAGAAGGCACTTTGATGCTCAGTGGGAATAAAGATGTTCCAGATTAATTTAGCAAAGTGACACTCACTCCACTACTGGTATAGTAGCACCTTGCCTTAATAATCGCATAGGCACCCGAGCTTGACCAGTTCAGCAAAACCGTAGAGAGAGCGGGCTACACCTAGCTTAGCCTATCCAATATCTGATTCAAAAAGAGCGGGCTACTCCTGCTTAGCTGCTTTTCATGCCTAAAGAAAGGACTCCCCTCTCCGGGGGCACGCAGGTCATTGATAGCTTCCCTGGCTTTCAATCTAGTGGGAAGCGGGTACTTCCCTATCTTCGAAAACTCCCCATCTCGTATTCATTATATAGATTGGTCGGACTTCCATTTCTGCTAGTCCTATTCAACATAGGCCAAGCAGAGAAGCGTGACAGCTGTGGGTACTCCTTGGTCCACCGGAAGGGCTGCGAGTATCTAGCTATATCAATCTAAGACGCGAACTAATAGGAATTGGAAAAATCCGTGTATTCATATGTTGGGCCGAAACAATGTGCATTGCCGAATGGGCTCTCTCTCTATTCCTTGTATTGTACCCCTTCCTTCAGGTGCAGTTTCTTTTTCGGGTGCAAGGACCTTCCTCATGCGAGTGATAGAACTCGCTACCAATTCATCTTCTTTCTCGCTTCCTTATGCCTTTCCATTCGCCGTTGAAGAAAGAAAAGATAACTGTCCGAACCCACCGATATTGAAATAGATTGACTTTATTACTGCTACGGCTATGGCTATATCATAAATGGATTGATTAATGGTATTTTATTTTATCCAGGCGAAGGTCCATGGATTGATTCCCGTAAGAGGCAACATCACATTTCCTCTGTTCTCAATGAGAAATCAACTAAGGAAAATAGCCGGCACATCCCAAGGTTAGGGTCAAGGGTTCGGTCGAGCACCAACTATCGTTGCCCTCATCTAGTCAGGATTGTAACAAGTAGCTTCCTCTCGAACATTGGTGTCAAGCCATTAAACTTGGAGAGAATCACATATATCGGAGAATTGTCTTATTATGTCGGAGAATCGTCTCCTTCCTTCTTCGTAGTCTTCTTTCTTCTTCACAATTTCCCTCGGATTCGGCACAGGCTTCAGATTCTTCATCCTTGTCTTCGTCTCTGTCTACCAGATCGGATCCAATCAAAGCAGTTCGTCCCCCTTCTCAAGTTCTGTAGGGTGGCTCTTCACTTGGTGTTCACTATTATTTTGTATTGGCACCGACTTTAACTTCGACTTAGTCCTCCGCTCGTGAATCTGGCTATCTCAAGATATCCGGATTCCTTTCTGATGCGCCTTATATTTCCAAAAGGTAAGACTTTCCCCTTCCAGGGTGACCCCATTTGCCCGAGCCCTAATCGAGGAATGGCAATATCGTTTTGACCTGGCCTTATCTCTTCTCTCTGAAGGTTGTTCCTATTCATATTCAAATCTGTTAGATAGCTTCTATCTTCCAGTTTCTATCTTTGGTTCTCGAGAAAGGAAGGGGTAATTCCTTTACCTGTTGGCTCAACTGTTGAAGTGACTTCACTCTCTCGGGCTTCCACGCCCTCAGGAGTAGCATTCCTTGGCTGAAGAGTAATGGTGATACTTTCTCTTTCATCATTGGCGTAATCACTCTCTAGTCTTTGCAGTGTGAGTCGTCTTTGCAAGAGTTCAACCTTAGTTTTTCGGTTAAGTCAGAATAGGGTGAGAGCCTTTCAAGGAGATAAGATTGGCTTTTTTTGAAAAATTTCACTACCAAGCCAGGTTCGTTCTCTCATTCTCTCTCTCTTTTCCTCTATTGATCGTAGGGGCTTTCTAGGGACACTTCTAAAGAAGCCCTGCCTTTCTACCTAGATTGAGGCTCTCGCCTTAGCAAAGTGGTTCAAGAGAGAGGAAGTCAATCAATGCGGGTTCTTAAATCAAGGTCGAGTTATAGACCTTGCTAGCCCTCTGATGAGTGTGTTTTATATACACAAATTAGGCACTTTTGAGCTTGATAATTTGTAAATCCTAAGTCTTTTCGTTTGGTTTTTATGTATTTTTATCATGTTTGCGTAAAATGTTGTTTTGTATCGTTTTTATGTGTTTTATATTATTTTTATGTGTTTTTACTTAGTTTTGTACGAATTGGAGCAAAGGCTATTTGAGCATCAACGTTTGGAGTGCCTTGAGTGCCATTTTCAGCTCAACATTGACAGAGCAGCTGCTTGCGGCTCAATTTGACCCATGATCCAATCCGTATCTCTCAAAACTCAAAGAACGAAAGTTGTAGATCTTTGTCTTAGCTTTCCAGAACATCTTGAATCATCCAATTTGAAGTTCGTATGAGAGAGTTATGACCATTTTACCATCGGATTTGGCATGTATTTTACACAGCAGTTGCTTCGGGCTCAATTTGAGACTTCCTCCGGCCATTATATCGTCAAGCTCCAGTTATGAAAGTTGTAGAGCTCTTTCTTAGCTTTCCATAGCCTATTTACACGCCTAAATCCAAGTTCGAACGAAGAAGTTATGGCCCTTTTACTAACAGACGTTAAAGCTGAGTCGGGTGACAGCACGCAGCGCGCGGAATGGGCGCGGGTGCACCGTGTCAGGCGGCATGGGCGTGCGGCTGGGCAGCGGCATGGGCGCGGGCGCACCAGCCAGCGTGCGGGCGCACCAATGGCTGCTGGGCAGCGCACCTGGGTCGGATTTTAAGCAATTTGAGCGGGTTTTTGGTCATTTTTCATGGGCTAAGCTAGGGTTTTGCATAAGACACTATAAATACAACATGTAGCCTCCATTTTAACACATCCTAGACTTCTAAAATCAGCATTCTTGGAGGGTGGAAGCTAACCTAGAGCAAGAAGGAGAAAAGGTAGCTCAAGCTCCCCAATGGGGAAGCTTGAGCAACCAACAACAATGGAAGGCTTGCTCCACCAACAAGGGCTGCAATACAAGGAAAGGAGAAGATCAAAAGGGAGTTCATCTCTAATCTTTTCATCTAGCTTTGTAGTCCAAGGATGTTAGTTAGGTTTATTGCTTTGTTTATTTATTTTGATTTTAGTGTTTGGTTTGAAATTGTAATTGAACCCATTGCTTATTTGAATTGATTTCTCTTCCTTTGATTATTATTACTCTTATGAATTTTGGTTATCATAACTTATGCTTATAGATTAATTGCTTGGCTTGTAATTACCGTGGGAACCTATATGAACTTGACAAACGGATTATAGTGTTGAGACCTAGTTATGATATCATGTGAAAGTTAAATATTATTGTGGGTGATTAATTGAGATTTAGTGACGTGTGTCTTGTTGATTATCCTCAATGATAGGTAACTTGATTGTATTTAGGATAGACATATACCTAGATACCATGTGCAACCAATTGAGAATCTAATCTTAATGACTTCCTATGTGAAAGTTGGTAATTGAAAGGGTGGTTAATGAGATTTAGTGACATGTGTCTTGTTAGTTATTCTTGAAATTGGTCTCTTGATAGTGTGTAGGATAGACATATACCTACATGCCGCATTAGGAAGATTCGTAATTGACCATCGACAGAGGCTCTTACGTAATTGTGATTTCTCGGATGTCAATTCTATGTGGTTAATTGATCTAAAAGGAGAGTTAAGATATTTGAACAAAGCATTGCACGCCAAGTGTTTGACAAAATGCTTGAATGGGGAAAATTCTAATCTTAGACATTTATCTATCTATTCTTGTTATTTATATGTCGTGCAATTTAGATATACCCTTCATTTATCTCTTGAATCAAAGAGTTTGATTTAGATCGAGTCGATATTGAATTAGTCATTGGGCATACATTAGAGTGAATTCCCTGTGGGTTCGACAACTCTCTCTTATCATTATATTACTTGTTGACCGCGTATACTTGCGCGTATTTATCGGTTGCGAAATCGACCAACACCCTCCAAAACTACTCCTTTCAGAACTCTTATAGGACTAGCCCTTCTTGCTTTAGCATTAATTGAATAGTAGGAAAGGCATCCATATCCATTCCGTTAAAAGCTTTTTTCGAAAGGCCTACGTCTTTCTATCTCTTGTGCTATGAAGGGAAGGGGATTCAGCCAAATGAGTGTCCTAGCCAAGGGCAGGGGAAGATTTTTCATAAAAGGATAGGATGGATTAAGCAAATCTCTCTTGAACTTGACCTAGGGATGGGAGGGTAAGGAAGGAAGTTATCTAGCCCAACCATCCTATTAGCATGACCTAAGCTTTAATCAATAGCCTAAAGCCCCTCTCTTTCCTAGTGCAAGTTCTAGGACCTATTTATTCGGGAGGAAGTCTTTAGACTCCCTCCTTTTGATGGATCCGCGTACATTCATTTTGTGTGGAAAGAGCGTATGTTAGGCACAGAACAACTATCCAGGGCTATTGTTCTCCTTATCCTTAATAGCCCAACCATATGACCCTCTATATAATATATGAAATAAAAGCTTTCTATACTAGAATGTCTTTACACAAGGAGAAACTATCCCCATGCCGAGAAGTCCTATCCCAGCCTGCCCATCCTCTTGTCAAGTTTAGAGCTTCATGATGAGTGTGTTTTATATACACAAATTGGGTACTTTTAGCCTTAATAATTTGTAAGTGTTTAGCTATTTCGTTTGATTTTATGTGTTTTCATCTTATTGTTGTATAATATAGTTTTGTATTACTTTTATATGTATTTTTATGCTTTTATGTGTTTTCACTTTGTTTCGTAGGTATTGAAATAAAAGCCCTTCGAATCAATGCATTTTCGGCATGAATTTGGCATTCCCGCTGCTTGTTTCTCAATTTGACCAATAATGCAATCCGAATCTCTCAAACGTCAAAGAACGAAAGTTGTTGATTTTGATCTTAGCTTTCCAAACCATCCAGAATCATCCAATTTGAAGTTCGTATGAGAGAGCTATGATCATTTTACCGTCGGATTTTGCATACATTTTACATAGCAGTTGCTTCGGACTCAATTTGAGCTTTGTTACGGTCTGTATCTCAATGCGCTCCTGTTATGGAAGTTGTATAGATCTTCCTTAGCTTTCCATAGCCTATTTACATGCCTAAATCCGAGTTCGGACGAAGACGTTATGGCCATTTTCCCAACAGACATCAGAGCTGGAAAGTACAGCAGAACAGCTGCGCCCTTATGCAGAAAACGTAGATTTTGGGCGGCGCAGCTGCGCCCGGACGCAAGCCAAAGTCGGCGCAGCTGCGCCCGGCATCCAGGGACTTCAGTATGCGGCGCATCCAAGCGCGCAGCTGCGCCGGATTCGCCAGATTTCGCGATTTCAGCTCATTTTTGGTCAAAATTCGTGGGCTAAGCTAGGTTTTTGCTTAAGGAATTATAAATACAATATGTAGCCTCCATTTTTATGGGATCTAGACCCTAGAAATCAGATTCAAGAGAGGAGGGAGCTACCAAATTCATCACCAAGGAGGGCCAAAGTGCTACAATTGAAGCTATATCAAGCAAAGGCCAAGGAGCTAAAGCATCAAGGATTGCAAAATCAAGGAGGAAAAGCTAGAGATCATCATCAACCTAACAAGCAACATCTGAATATCCATCAAAATTGGTTTTATCTCTAATTTCCCTTCTAATTTGTAATCCAACATGATGTATAAATTGAATATGATGTTATTTGTAGCTACCATGAATTAGATTTTTATTCTAAGATTTTAATGGAACCCAACACCTAGTTTGAATTGAATTATCTCTCTTTGATGTTAGTTATCATTTTAGAATTGGATATCATAATTTGCGCTTCATGTATTAATTACCTTGATCATCAATTAGTGTGATAATCTATATGGAATTGAGAAAGGAAATATAGATTGAGATCTAATTATGCTAGCATATGTTCATGAATTCTACATGTGATGGAATTTAAGTTTCGTGCCTAGGATAGAGATATACCGAAGCACCATATGTGGCCAATTGAGAACTTATGCTTCAACCCTTTTGATTGTAATTCACATGGAGATATAGTGCGTTAGTCATCTAGGGTGTTCACATTCATTCTATTAATTGTGGATTTAGTGTGATACGAATATGGTGCATCGGGAGGTGGCCATATTTTACATTCGTGTTCTCGACCAACATTCTAATGTAATAAATTGCGAATTGAATGTCTAGCATGATTTATAATGAAAGTTTAATTGATTGGTCACCTATATGAAATTGAAAAGTGGATTGTAGTGTTGAGACCTAGTTTTGATATCATACGAAAGTTAGAGATTTTTGTGGGTGATGTATGAGATTATGTGGCGTATGTCTTATTCATTGTCTTCAAGAATGGATGACTTGCTAGTATTTGGGATAGAGATATACCTAAATGTCATGTGTAACCATTATGAGATTACAAACTTAATGACTCCCTACACGGAGGTTCATTCGTTTGATGGGTAGATTGACTAAGATTATGTGGCGTGTGTCTTGTTGATTATTCATGAAATTGAATGGATTGTTGGCATGTGGGATAAACATATACCTATGTGTCGTGTATGGGTGATTTTCATATGACCATACACTAAGGCTTATGAATAAGGTGAATTTCTCGGTTAACAATTCTTGTGTATTAACTAGTTTAAAAAGAGAGAGTTAGGAGATTTAAATGAAGTGTTGGGGGAAATTGTAATCTTAGACTTGTTAATATTTGATTTCATTATCTTAATGTTTTATTTGTTATCTTCGTTATTACAAAACAACAAAAATAATTATCATTTGTTTAGATGAGATTGAAATGATAAAAGGTTAATACTTGGTAAACATTAGAAACAATTCCTCTTGGAATCGATACTTTACTTACACTTTATTACTTGTTGACCGCGTATACTTGCGCGTATTTATCGGTTGCGAAATCGACCAACAAGTTTTTGACGTCGTTGCCCGGGAATTATTTTTCTAGCGTTTTTCCAATATTAGTCATAATCAAATTAGTCTTAATTTAGACTTGTAAATAATTTGCTTATTGTTTATTTTGTTTTGAGTTTGATTTTAGTTAATGGATGAGCATAACTATCAATGGGATTATGAGGGGACGACCCAGTCCACTCAAAATGCCTACAGTCAGAATCAAGCTGACTACTACCCAAACTACTATCATCCGGGTTGGCAAGATCATCCAAGCTTTTCATGGGACGAAAATCAAGATCAATTCCATGATCCAAATCTCTCATACCCACTACTAGAAATTCGACATATAGCGACGAGATATAGTGACGGTCGGTACGGGACCGTCGCTATAGTATCTCTATAGCGACGGTCTGGTGCTGGCCGTCGCTATATCCCTTTGAAGTTGGCCTATACCGAGGATCCTACTTTGGTCGTCGGTATAGAGGTTTTTTGGGGCTCGCGCGCAAAATCCCCTTCCCGGTTTCCTCCAAATCACTACTAACATTATTTCCCCCAAAATTATTTTCTCTTAATTCCCTCCCTGGTTTCCCCCAAATCAGTACCAACCCTTCTCTCTCAGTCGCCCTTTCTGTCAATTCCCTTCGAATCACCCATTCTCAGTCGCCCTTTCTGTCAATTCCCTCTCTTAGTCACTTTCTCTCTCTCCTTTCTCACCCTTTATCTTTCATTTCTCACAAGAACACAGTCGAACGTCGCTTCCAGTCGTGCGAATTGGCCCGTCGGTTGTTCTTTCTCATCTGGTAGTGATTTGCGTCGTCGACAAGTGACTCGTACGGCTGGAGGTGATTTTCTATTCTATTTACTTTGTTAAATGTTAATATTTGATTCCAAATAAATTCCCAACTTTTTAGTAGAATTAATCCAATGAGGGATTAATAATTTGGTTGATTTTTTATATGTAGTGAACCCGTTTGCAAGTCTACTGGAGAGAGATAGTGATACTTTCCGAAGTTCCTTAGAAGTAAATTGGTGAGAACTCATGTTTTGTTTCTGTCCTGATGTTTACCCACTTCCAAATTCTCATCCTAACAATGAATGTTTTGGAGTCTGAATTAAAATTTTAGAAATGATTAAATTCTATGAGTTTTACAATCATTTGAATTCTCTTGATGGACACTTGTGGGTTAGCTTGATTTTGATTTTCCTCATAGCTTAACACTAACAACACATGCTCAAGTTATATATAACGGATTGGAGTTAAGTCACAGTGTTAGAAGCATTCCATTAGCATCTTGAAATTTCTAAAATTCAAAAGGCCCTAATCCCATGCTGACATATGTTTGAGTCGTGCTAAATTTTTATGTTGATTGTCCAAAGTTTGCTTGGTTTTTTTCTATTGAAGTTATAGCTAATGTTGTTGTTGAAGTTTTGCTCATACGAGGAATCAGTATACTCTACATATCAAATATTTTGTGCCAAAGTCTTTTGTAGTTTTGCTGTTCTGGCTATTTATCTGTTTATATAAGTGAAAACTGATTGAGAAATTGGTTAGCATAGATATTTTGACTTGGAAATAGATGACTGCAGCAACCCTTCATCCTTTTCTGGTATTTCATTCTTTAATTTTCATGATCTATAATCCTATATGGTTCAGAGCTTTCTGTATTTATTTCTCATTTTATTTCACTTTTGTATCCTGCTTTGGTTAGGTTTCTCAAACAAGGTTTTGATCATAATTGCGCCAACAACAATTTCAGCAACTGCTTATTTTATGTCAGACTCAGCATGAATGCTGAAAACATTTGGGCGAAAAAATAACTTGTCTATTTTTAACTACATAATATATAAATTTAAATTCAACATTTCCCTAGTCTCTGCTTATATTCAAAGTTTTTAATTCATTTTTAATGATTTCAAATGAAACAAATGACATTTAAGAGTTATTTGACGAGTTACTGTTCAATATCATGGCGATAGCAAATGGACACTTACAGATTGCTCATTTGACATTCTTATACAAAAGTTTATATTGTTTCTGGTCAATGGCAGGTTGGTTCCATGTCAACTGATTTGAAGTTAGATTCAGTCATTTGCCATGATGGCAGCGAACCAAAATTTAGCTCCTTAAATGAGAAAGTGAATGTGGTACACATGTCAACCGATTTTTACTTGTGCATGATATTAATATATATGAACTTGTAAGATTGCATAGACTGTCTTTCATGTGGATGAGTATTATAAATGTCATGTAGATGAGCACTTTTCATACATATAGGCACATACTCAAATTTTGTCATGCATGTATATATAGTTTAGTTGTGTTCACACTTCACACCGATGTTTACGACTATGTTTGTGTTATCTATATCTTATGGCGTGGCATGATCATTTAATCCATAGATCCCCAATCTCTCTGTTTCTGTTGAAGTACAATTGCTCTATCTATCTATCTATATATTATTTACAATCCAGATACTCTTCCTCATTGCTGCCCATCAGGTGACCTGCCTCTTCAATCCATAGATCTGGAAGATACATGTGAGGCTTGGCAGAGAGCTTGAAAAGAAGTTCAGCGGGAAGGTAATCGGAATTTTAGTTTTAATACTTTCTTCAAATCCGAAATGTAATATTGTTTGTTAGTCAATCTGTTGATTCGAAGATGTTCACATTCATCGCAAAATAATAACCAAGGGAATTAATACTATGTTCTGGTTCATTTCCTATTGTGAGACTGCTGTTACTGATAAATTATGGCGTTCTCAATAGTTTACTGACATTGGGAGTGGATTTTGTTGTTACCTCCTGGAATTCAAATTTCATATTTCTAATTATTTTTGCTGTTTACTCATCTTGATTTTACCATTTTGTTATTTACACGTATCATCAATGATTGCTTGTGCATATTCTGTAGTATTTTATTTCAGACTTATTTGAGCTTATCTATGATTTCCGGCATTGGTTGATGCATTTCTTATTTGTTGACGTAGATGCACTATTCTTTATCCCAAATTCCCAATTAATGTACTAGGAATTTAGTATTATTATTAGTATTATTCAACATCTCTTTATCTGCTATATTTGTGTTTGTTTCGAAATATTTTGGCCAATTGCCCTAGTCTATGATCATTTTGAGCATTCCGATATAATAATTGACTTAATACAACTTGAATTCGAGCACTTTACATTACCTACTTTACACATACATATTACTGACATTACCATATTATTTATGGTAGCAAATCTAATACATTAAGGTTTCAAGAACCTTACAACTCATTTCCAGATTCTTCCTCATAAATGTAAGTGCTGAAAACAGGTCCCATTGGTCCTTTAGAATCAATAGTTGTTGTATCACTACCATCTCCACCTTTTCTCTTCTGAACAATTAAGAAAACAGGCAACCAAAAAGAGTAGAAAATTAGCATATATGCACAAATACCAAAACACATGCTACTAAAAGATAAAAATAATCATATCACAACTTGGCTCTCAAATCCCAATTAGTTTATATTTCCCTCCCAGTTAAGCACAAAAGAAACCCCCAAATGAAAAATCCTGGCTCTCCTCCCTATTTTCTGGCCCTGCCATTAATTCCTAGGATCCATTCAATTATGATTACTTCATTTTCCTAAGAAAATTTTGTGTGCTTTCTATTTTTTTTTGTTATATGGTTTTACATGGTTTCTGTGAGATTTTGGCAAGTGATATACATTTGGTTGGACATTGAGTTTAGTGTTGCTTGTGAAGTAGGCACTTCTAAATTGGTTTTATTTTCACAAAGCATGTTCTGATTACAGCTCCTTGTATGTTAAATTGCTAATATGTTAATATTTTCATATGAAAAGCCAGTTGTATATAGGTTTGTTTTCTATGCAGTAAGAATCTTCTATCAAGCATTTAGGAGAAACTACAAAAAACTGTAGCCACCATCTTATCTTATTCAAGAAATTTTCTTGAACCTTTGACCTTGTGGGACCATACCTCTAGTATCATGTTAGAGTAGCAGTTGCATGAACAGTTTAAGCTTTGAGAGAAAGTGGTTATGTGGTGCTTTCTCTATGTCATCTTTAACACATTTTTTTAGTCTTCCATAAGCTTATCCTATGTTTTCCCTGTAGGGAAATCTGCAAAACTCTCACCTCATGTTTACCCACTTTTGCAATGTGCTCCGTGATTGGAGAAGTAATTTGACTTAGTTCTCTTATGACTTAGTTCTCTAGTCATACCAATCTGTGTCTTATTTCATAGATATTGCCAATTACGATTTGTCTTCAACTATTATCAATTACGATTGATTTCTGGACGCAATATCATTCTTATGGTTGAATTATGGACATAATATTATGGATAAGAGGTGGATGGAATTACCAAGATATTCTAGAGAATATCTTGCAGGCCTAGAAATATTTCTGGACTTTGGTTTCGAAAAAGTGGGCATGGTATCAGGAAGAATTCCTTGTCCATGTAAGAATTGTGTGAATGGCCGATACCAGATTCGAGGTACTATTCGTGAACATTTGA
This sequence comes from Aralia elata, assembly GCA_034770075.1. Classification (NCBI taxonomy): domain Eukaryota; kingdom Viridiplantae; phylum Streptophyta; class Magnoliopsida; order Apiales; family Araliaceae; genus Aralia; species Aralia elata. The sequence continues at coordinate 125,433 of JAVJAP010000078.1, forward strand.
TTTGTGATGGATTTATGTTTGGCTACACGAATTGGGTGCATCAAGGGGAAGATGAGATTGTTAGGGATGTGAGTAATGATGATGTTCACAACGAACCCTCACAATCCGAAGATGATCATCGAATGCCTGAGATGGTAAATGATATATTTAGGGATCATGGTATGGAATCGTCGGCTGAAGCTACAAAATATCAAAAGTAGATTCTGATAGTGACGAGTTACCCAATTCCAATGAAGATTTCATCACTCCAGTTGTAGAAGTTGATATTGAAAACATAAATTGGGTTAGGAATGACGTTGATGCTGAATTAGTTGGAAATGGACGAAAAAGACTTAGAAGTAGACGAAAGACACGATCTCAAATTGATACTTCTTGTTCCAAAAGAAGAATGATTGAACATATTGTTGACGAAGACGAAGATGAAGACGAAGACGAAGACGAAGACGAAGACGAAGACGAAGACGAAGACGAAGACGAAGGAGAAGACGAAGACGAAGGAGAAGGAGAAGAGGAGGGTCTCGAAGATAAAGAGGAGGGTGATAGTGATGAAAGTGAAGATGAGGAAGAATGATAAAATGATAAACTAGTAATACCACTTACACTTGAACTATTTTTCCTCTACTGCATTATAATTCTAGTTTTGATGTTATACCTTTTTGGTAGTGAAATTCATTTCATATATATGACACTTTGAAATTCTTCTGTTTGATTCAGGGGTGCTGAACCGAAGCAATTGGCATTCTCAACTACTCTTGGCATTACTTTTGGAATATTTCCCATTGTTGGTACGTTTGTTATGTTGAGATTTCATATATGTTTTGCATTGGTAAGCTATATATATGCTTAAATTTTCTTTTATGTTTTTCAGGTTGCTTTAATGGCTTCTAATAGAGCGTCTAGATCTCGTGTTAGCTGTTCCAATGTCCCGGAAATTAATGAACGTGTTGATAATGAGATCCATGCTGATGAACCTCATGCAGTGGAGGAACCTATTCATGAGAATGCAGAAGGTAACATTTCTTATGAACAAAAAAAGGTGTAAATCAGCCTAATTAATGACCAAAAAATGCAATCAGTTTTTTATGTCTTTAATTCGTCAGTCAGACTTTATGGAATAATTGGCATTCTTATTGGTATTCTTAGCTTCCGATTAGTGCCACTATAGCACTTGTCTTTCTATATTAATCTGGTTGCCCTTTTCAGTTCAATACACTTACTAATCTTGTTATCTTAGGTTCTCGACCTAAGAGGAAGCGTGGACCAACAATGGGAGCAAACTTATGGTCATATACCGATGCACCCAAGAAAGTAATTTACGATACAAATGGTCAACCTGTTGGTGGAGACGCCAATAAGTTGACAACATTTCTAGGGTGTCTTGCTCGGAATGGAGAATTTTTTCCAATAAGTACTGCGACATGGTCCAATATGACAGAGGCTAACATGAATAGGGCTTGGGATGAAATCCAGGTTAATAATCATTACACTTTATAGAATTTGACTTTAAGCACTTTAATTTGAAGGTAAATTAATATATGCGTAAATTTGTTTGTTGTAGAAACGGTTTACCACAGATCACCCCAATGCTAAAAGAAAACTGATGGCTATCATGAACAATAGGTGGAGAGATTGGAAGTCTAACTTAAAGACTAATAATTTTGTGCCTGGTGACCGTGCCACATCTATAGCGAATACTATCAACAATGATAGAGTGAATCCTAATCAATGGGCTGCGTTGGTTGATTATTGGCTAACTGATGACGCAGAGGTTGTGTTTATTCTTATTTTATGTATCATAAGTTTTTATTGATAAGTTCTTAGTTGTTGTTATATATTATTATTAATTTATAAACGCATCCATTGCAGAAAATAGCAACAAAAAATAGTGAGAATCGAAAAAAATTATTGGTAGGGCATACTTTGGGGACTAAATCAATTCCCAAAAAGAAGCATGAATTGGTAATATTTGATGTTATTTAATTATTTTTTGTCTTTAATCATGTTTCAGACTTCTATGAATATAGTATTTCCTGAATTATTTACTACTCTGTGTTTTATTTGTAGTCCCAAATAAATAAGAAAGAGATGGATCAAGCTGATATGTATATAGCGTCCCACACGCGAACTGATAAGTCAATTCTACTGGGAGCATCCTCGAATGTGGTATGTATATATCATTTGGTATAAGTAGTTTTAAGACGAAGTGATCGAGCTGATACTTGTTTTCTAAAAGTTTAAACTTCCTGAATAACTTAACTTGTTGCTATTAGCCTATTAGTATATGTGAATGCAGGCTGTTTTATTTTATTTTATTAGTATACTTTAATTTTATTTTTGTTGATTTTGTGTTTTCTTCCTCTGATCTTTGAAAATTGTAGTTCATTGAAGAACATAAATCTTTTAGTTACACAACTGAGAAAATGAAAACGTTAACAGGGAGCTTAAAGCAACACTTGAGTAATTTGGCTTTAAGTAATTTGGCTAGTTTCTGAAACGTGAACTGACCAACATAAAAGTAATTTGTCACACTTATGGTTTGTATGGGTATTTTATGCAAACCATAAATTTTCATATAGATTCTGGCATTGTTTAGTCGGCCTTAAAAGTTTTTTTTTGCTGGATGTATGCTTCTGAATAATTCTCCATTTCTAGGACCTCTATTAGTTTGCTTTCATCAGTCATCAGTTTACAAGTTGTCACCTAATTGTTCTGTGTAGATTAACTTAAAAAGGAAAATTTTAAGTGTCAGCTTTGAAAAGAAAACAATTTGAAAATTTTACTTTTTTTTCTCTTTTCATTTATTTGTTTGCTCTTTCCAAATAGTATATCATGGCAAGGAGTGATTTCCCTCCCTCCTCCTGACCTCCCCCCTCTCTTTTTGGGATCATATGAATGTTACATTCTTTAGTATGTGATCATTGAACTTTTATATTGTTGTTGTATTAGTTGAGCTGAGTTAATGTTTAGCTGGCCAATTTAATATTTCATGGTAGACCTTCATTACTTTTGTGTTTGATAAATTCTGTATGGAATTTATACTCGTGGACAGTAGATTTTTGGTGATCTGGAAATATTTTGCAGGGTTTCAAACTAAAGAGGTTTATGTACATGCTTTATATCATGTATAGGATTGTACATATATATTTGGGGTTAAAAAATAAAATTGTTGTGGTTGAAATAGCCATGAAGTAGATAAGTACAAATTTAGTCTCTTATAACTCTGTGGTAATGCTCCTCTACCTGTTGCCTTTGCTTTCTTGAGAATTAAGATACAATGCTATAATGTAAATGATGCATGATTTTTGTTGTTAACTTTGAGTTACACCAAGTTCTTTGCACTTCTACCAAACCATTATGCACTGTTCATTCTTTGCCAAACAACCCGTCATTTCATCATGATCAAGCATCTATACTAATTACTATTTTCCAAATTCAGAGTCTTCATTTATTATAGATGTGAACTACTAATATATACATGTTTTGTGTTGGGTGTGTGGCTTAGCCCTTTGGTTTCTTAATTTATAAGTTGAATATGATAATTTATTTTTTCACAGGAAAAAATTATTGAGTTAAAGGAGACTCAGGCAGCAGCTGGCGGAAGCAGTTCTGCAATATCTACCGGACGAAATGATATTCTTGCACAGGTGCTTGGGCCAGAGCGACATGGTAGACTCCGACAAGGTGGAGTTGGTGCTACGGTTACAAAACACTTGGGGGCCTCGTGAAACAAATGATGATGTACATCGTGAGAATCAAGAATTGAAAGCTGAGTTGAAAGTGGTACGGGACAAAGGAGATGACACTGCAAAGAAAGTAGATGAATTGCAATTGATCATTGCAGAAATGCTCAAGAAGTCGTCAGTTTCGAATGCTCAGTCCAACAATCAGGTATTGCTTTTTCACTCTCACCTATACGTATAATTGTTGCTATATCACCCTCTTTGTATGAATTAACAAGTTCATTTGGTAATTAATTTGTAGGATCGATCGACAGAAGGAGATATTGATGATATTACTGGATCGAACAATCCTATAGAGGACATGTGACATGTTATTGATTTGCGTTACTAGCTATGTACTATCTTCATATATAGTAACGCTATTTTGGATATTAATGTATATGAGGGCGACATTATGTACTTTAATTCGTAATTTTCAATGATAATTTTTTTGTTTGTTCTTTTAGTTTAAAATGTTGTATTCAGATTGGATGGTATGGTTTGACTGTAAATATGCTTCTTGATGGTTAAAAGAAATAAAGAAATATTGCAGAATAATGACAGCGAATAACAAAAAAAAAACTGTAATTGAAATAGCGACGGTCGGGGCCGTCGCTATAGAAATCATACTTTCGCGCCAAAGACACATATAGCGACGGTCAAGCCCGTCGCTATCGATCAAACTATTCGCGCCATTAATTACATATAGCGACGGGCGGGGACCGTTGGTATAGCTTAAAGACATTCGCGCCAAAGCCTCTATAGCGACGGTCAGTACCGTCGCCATAGATATGCATTGACCGTCGGTAAACACCTTAAAGCGCGTTTTTGTGTACGATGTAGCGACGGGCGGACCGTCGGTATATATATATGTGACCGTCGCTACAGGTATTAGCGACGGCATCTATAGCGACAGTCGACGGCCGTCGCTATAGGATATAGCGACGGTCTTTCAGCCTATAGCGACGGTCGGCGACCGTCGCTATAGGCTGATTTTCTAGTAGTGACCATTCAGAATTTGTTCATCAACCTCCACCACACCATGAGGATACATCTAATTTGGAGGAGCTCATGACTCGGAACATATCTACTATCTCTCAAAATGAGGTAGGGTGGGCAAAGCTACAAGCTTCGATGCAGAGCATCATAAACTATGTTGCCAATAATTACATTATTCAACCGCAAAGCACCTTTCCTAGCAATACAGAGACTGACTCTATGGAGGAAGGTGAAGAGCAGTGTATGGTGGATAATCAAGGAATTGGCGAAGAGTCGCACAAAGCTATTAGTGAAAATTTTGAGAGTGTGCATCCTATTGTGGATGTGGATTATGAGATTGATGAGATGAGGAGCATGAATGGGGAGTATGAAAAAGAAATTGAAGATCAAGAAGTCACATTCGAGGTTTTCAAAGCCATCGAGCACCCATTGGTTCATGAAGAATATCTTCATGTGGAACTTGACAAAAGTGCAATAATTGATAAAGTGGATAATGAAAGCTTCTTCTTGCTACCGGTTGAAGTTAAGTTTGAGGATTGCCAATCAAGCATGCATGCCATGCAAATCAAAGAAAGAACAGTAAGACGACATGCTATGGTCATTTTTGCGATTGAACCAGATTGAAATGAAATGGTGAAGTCGGGCTAACGACTATAAACCAAGCGCTTCTTGGGAGGCAACCCAAGTTTACTATTTTGTTTTTATTTTTGTTTGATTGCATTTTAGTGGTTTAACTGCATTTTTATTTCTTTAGTCATTTGCTTTCAGGTACGCTCCCAACTTAGGGGTATTGAAAGATGATATCAATGGCGCCTGACACGGTTTCAGGGAAGTCTTCTATTTTAATTTTTTCTATATCAGACATTGAGGACAATGTCAAGTTTAAGTTTGGGGGTAGTACTTCGTATTTGTGTGTTTTTAATTTAGTTTTTATGTGATTTAAGTTATGTATTTTTGTTCAAAAAAAAAAATTCATTTATTTTTAGGATATGTCCCTTGAGCATTGTTTTAATTTGATTTGAATTACAATTCATGGTCTATGATAAGAACTTGTTTGAATTGATTCTAACTCATGGAAAATGGATAAATGTTGCTTAGTCTTTGTGCTTAATCGTTATTGTTGGTTATTGTTTTGCTTATGCGTCCTTTCACTCTTTTGCACCTACCCATGAGTATTGAGCTAGTTGTATGCTTAGAGAAAGCTTTTATAACCGAATGCTTGTGGGAAATATCTATAAACTCTAGAACTCGTTTAAACATCACTTGAAGCAAGGTGTCCAAATTTGTTGTGTTTGAATTGTTGGTCATGTGGTGAGTTGAGATGGAGCGTAAAACGCACTCACTCATGGACACATGCGTAGGGGAGATAGAGCGTAAAACGCACTCTCTTATAATTGTGATTAAAGAAAGAAAATTGTATATTTCAAATCTTGTGTTGGGTTGAGATGGAGCGTAAAACGCACTCACCCACAAAAATGGACCTAGGATAAGATGGAGCATAAAATGCACTTACTAGAATCTTTTGATTTCAAATTTTTGGAAATTATGATTTATATACCTTTTGAGTGATGTGTTAAGCATGTAGTTTTTGGTGGTTTATTTTGATTATGTCATAAGGTAATGTGGTTGCATAGCTTCATCCGAGCTTGATTGGTTTAGTGCTATTGGGTACGCGCACACACACATGGAAGGGACCTAAAGCATGTTATGACTATCTAATTGTAAATCTAAACTTGCAACGTTTTGAAGGTTTCCTTGAGTTTTCATGTGTTTATGCTTTGAGACCATTGTTTAAGCTTTTTAACTCAGTGCTCAAGATAGTTTTTTATTTAGAAATGTTTAATTTTTATAGTTTGTGTGTTTTGCTTGAGGACAAGCAAAGGTTTAAGTTTGGGGGTATTTGATGAGTGTGTTTTATATACACAAATTGGGTACTTTTAGCCTTAATAATTTGTAAGTGTTTAGCTATTTCGTTTGATTTTATGTGTTTTCATCTTATTGTTGTATAATATAGTTTTGTATTACTTTTATATGTATTTTTATGCTTTTATGTGTTTTCACTTTGTTTCGTAGGTATTGAAATAAAAGCCCTTCGAATCAATGTGTTTTCGGCATGAATTTGGCATTCCCGCTGCTTGTTTCTCAATTTGACCAATAATGCAATCCGAATCTCTCAAACCTCAAAGAACGAAAGTTGTTGATTTTGATCTTAGCTTTCCAAACCATCCAGAATCATCCAATTTGAAGTTCGTATGAGAGAGCTATGATCATTTTACCGTCGGATTTTGCATGCATTTTACATAGCAGTTGCTTCGGACTCAATTTGAGCTTTGTTATGGTCTGTATCTCAACGAGATCCTGTTATGGAAATTGTAGAGCTCTTGCTTAGCTTTCCATAGCCTATTTACACGCCTAAATCCGAGTTCGTACGAAGAAGTTATGGCCATTTTCCCAACAGACATCAGAGCTGGAAAGTACAGCAGAACAGCTGCGCCCTTATGCAGAAAACGTAGATTTTGGGCGGCACAGCTGCGCCCGGACGCAAGCCAAAGTCGGCGCAGCTGCGCCCGGCATCCAGGGACTTCAGTATGCGGCGCATCCAAGCGCGCAGCTGCGCCGGATTCGCCAGATTTCGCAATTTCAGCTCATTTTTGGTCAAAATTCGTGGGCTAAGCTAGGTTTTTGCTTAAGGAATTATAAATACAATATGTAGCCTCCATTTTTATGGGATCTAGACCCTAGAAATCAGATTCAAGAGAGGAGGGAGCTACCAAATTCATCACCAAGGAGGGCCAAAGTGCTACAATTGAAGCTATATCAAGCAAAGGCCAAGGATTGCAAAATCAAGGAGGAAAAGCTAGAGATCATCATCAACCTAACAAGCAATATCTGAATATCCATCAAAATTGGTTTTATCTCTAATTTCCCTTCTAATTTGTAGTCCAACATGATGTATAAATTGAATATGATGTTATTTGTAGCTACCATGAATTAGATTTTTATTCTAAGATTTCAATGGAACCCAACACCTAGTTTGAATTGAATTATCTCTCTTTGATGTTAGTTATCATTTTAGAATTGGATATCATAATTTGCGCTTCATGTATTAATTACCTTGATCATCAATTAGTGTGATAATCTATATGGAATTGAGAAAGGAAATATAGATTGAGATCTAATTATGCTAGCATATGTTCATGAATTCTACATGTGATGGAATTTAAGTTTCGTGCCTAGGATAGAGATATACCGAAGCACCATATGTGGCCAATTGAGAACTTATGCTTCAACCCTTTTGATTGTAATTCACATAGAGATATAGTGCGTTAGTCATCTAGGGTGTTCACATTCATTCTATCAATTGTGGATTTAGTGTGATACGAATATGGTGCATCGGGAGGTGGCCATATTTTACATTCGTGTTCTCGACCAACATTCTAATGTAATAAATTGCGAATTGAATGTCTAGCATGATTTATAATGAAAGTTTAATTGATTGGTCACCTATATGAAATTGAAAAGTGGATTATAGTGTTGAGACCTAGTTTTGATATCATACGAAAGTTAGAGATTTTTGTGGGTGATGTATGAGATTATGTAGCGTGTGTCTTATTCATTGTCTTCAAGAATGGATGACTTGCTAGTATTTGGGATAGAGATATACCTAAATGTCATGTGTAACCATTATGAGATTACAAACTTAATGACTCCCTACACGGAGGTTCATTCGTTTGATGGGTAGATTGACTAAGATTATGTGGCGTGTGTCTTGTTGATTATTCATGAAATTGAATGCATTGTTGGCATGTGGGATAAACATATACCTATGTGTCGTGTATGGGTGATTTTCATATGACCATACACTAAGGCTTATGAATAAGGTGAATTTCTCGGTTAACAATTCTTGTGTATTAACTAGTTTAAAAAGAGAGAGTTAGGAGATTTAAATGAAGTGTTGGGGGAAATTGTAATCTTAGACTTGTTAATATTTGATTTCATTATCTTAATGTTTTATTTGTTATCTTCGTTATTACAAAACAACAAAAATAATTATCATTTGTTTAGATGAGATTGAAATGATAAAAGGTTAATACTTGGTAAACATTAGAAACAATTCCTCGTGGGATCGATACTTTACTTACACTTTATTACTTGTTAACCGCGTATACTTGCGCGTATTTATCGGTTGCGAAATCGACCAACACTTCACATCCTTCGCTGACCATATTGAATCTCACCTCTTATTATAGCTATATGGAATGATCCCATACAAAATGTGGGCTTGGAAGAACTTCTGCCATTATTCTTGGGCATATGATCTTTGATTGATAATAGTAATTCAAAATAAAAGTAATTCCTCTGCCAGGGTTACATACATCCAATTTAGACTTTAGGGTTTTAGAGGCTTGAGATGAGAGTCCCTACGAAAAGGAAAGGTGTTTGGCTTTCATTTCCTACCAAGCAAAACAGAAAGAATATTTCTACCTTGGCATATTGACATGCTCTCCCTTTCTCTTTGAGGGCAAATCGGATGGAGGCAAGCATCATGCTGCTGAAAGAAGTCTAAAAGGAATTAAATATGTAATAACAGTGGGATTTTGGTTGGGAAGACTACTAGGAGCACCCTTCAAAAGAAGGACTCCTTCTATGCAATCTCTCTCATCGAAAAATTTTCTTTGATAACTGGGCCACTTATGTCCCTTAGGGATGAGCTTGAGCAGTACATAGAGATCAAATCGATAGGATAACATCTCCCTTGCCCTCTGGGGCCTTACTTTATTAAGCAGTCTGAACCCAATTCGATTAAATGAAGTTATGCAAGAATCTTAGATCTTAGATCCCCCCCTGAGATCGATCTTCAAATCTAGCATAGTAGCGATGTTCTCCAAAGGCAAATAGTACATAGAAAGTAGATAATATAGGATTCCTCGAAGCGGAAAAAGAATCTTCAACCAACTTACTAATAAGGCAGGGACTGACCTCTCTCTCGATGTAGGATCTCTTTCAAGCCAAGCCCAAGAAGTAGGTTAAGATTGAAAAGTTCTGTTAGGTTCTTAGTAGCAATGGGTCCGCAATTACGAATTACTACGAAAGATGACGTAAATAAGAAGGCTTTTTTTTATATTATTTTGAGCTTACTGATCCTTACTTTTAGCCCCGACACTTTCATCTTTATCCCCTTCATCTTAGTAAAGAAAAGCCCGGTTCTCTTTGCTTTCATTTGTATTTTCTTCTTTTACTTCACATAGCTTTTCGTCTCTTTGATAGCTGGAAGTTCTCCAAAAGTATGAAAAGCTGGAGGACTTTGTACCATCCATTCCGGTGTGGTTGGATTCTGTTCAACAGCCCAAGGACTTGGAGCGCATCTTTTGTTGTTTCCATTGCTTGAAGTGATTGTTACGACCACGAAGAAACGACAAATCCCAACTATGGATGTATAAGAGCCAGAACTGCTAAAGGCATTCCATCCAGCGTAAGCATCTAGATAATCTAGAATGCGATGTGGCATACCCGAAAGCCCTAAGAAATGCATGGGAAAGAAGGTCGGATTCACCCTGAAAAAAGTGATCCAAAAATGGATTTGACCTAAAGTTTCAGGATATGTTCGACCAAAGATTTTACCTACCCAATAGTGAAATCCTGCAAATAAAGCAAAAACGGCTCCCATAGAAAGTACATAATGGAAATGTGCAACCACATAATAAGTATCATGTAGAGCAATGTCTAGCCCAGAATTTACCGAAACTATTCCAGTGAGTCCTCCTATGGTGAACAAAAAGATGGTCCCTGCAGCAAATAACATGCGTGTTTTGTATTGTATCGAACCCCTGAAAGTAGTATGCACACAAGCCAATCATATTTGATATGATGTAGCATATACTTTGTAATCTTATTCAGTTATTAAAGGCATTTTATATTATCTACATGATGCTGTTATATTAAATGTGATAAACCCATAGTTTTGAGCAATGCTTTTAGAATCATGATGGTGATCATGCTAATGAGATCTAAATTCTAGATAGCTCACAAACTAAAATTGTTCCTAATCGTTGGATTACTAAATTGGGGATTAGTGAATCCGGATAGATTAGTACATACGTTGCTTGCTCTTAGGAAGAGGATGATTGATCTCATAATCATTTGTGTGGAGACACTAAAGCAAGTATATAGGTGCTTATTGGAGAATAAGTTCACCGAACGTGACTCGCTAAGGAATACCTAATGGAGTTTTACTCGCCTGTCAATAGGAATTCCTCTCGTGATAGTAGTACAAGTGATCCTTGGACTTGAGATCATCATAGTATCTTGTGTATGATGAGTTATACTTTGACATGTCCCTTAAGACCTTGTGGGTATATCAAAGGGTATGATTGGGTATAATTAGTTGTACATGGAGATAGGTGAGTGATCAACAAAGAATCTACCTCATCTAGTAAAAGATGTGAATGTCCTATGTGATTCGATAAATGATAACTCAGTAGTCCTTGGCTAAGGCAGAATGAAATTAGAAAGGAGTTTCTAATTTGTATTATTTAGAGTTGTGCATTTGGGAATCGAAATACATATAATTAAATAAAATAAGACTTGACAGTAAATCCATGTCTTATATTTAATTGGGACATTGTATGGTAGAAGGATTTAATTGTACAGTAACTATCTACTCAAAGGTTCTTTTGTGATTAGTGTTGAAATCTATATTATCTGGAAAGTCGTTGATCGCTAAGGGGGCTTACCCTTATTGTAGAATAAATGTTATTTATTTAAATGAATTAAATAGTTTAATTTATTTATTTAAATAAGATTAGAATTGTTCTAATTGATTTATTCACAACCGGTTTAATATGGAGAACCTAAAGGGTCACACCGCAAAAGAAAAATATTTATTTAAGAAGTAAATGGCATAATGGTAATAATAAGTTAAGTGTATTTAATTTAATCTATGGAGATAGAATAAATTAAATAGCTTAATATTTATTATTTAATATTTTGGAAATATTAAATATAAATTAATAAGAGGAGTCTTATTATTATTATTATTACTATTACTATTATTTAAATCCTAATAGGGGATTGAGAATTAATTAATAGAAGTACTCTGACATGAATTTCTAATTGGATTAGGAGCATTATTAATTAAAGGAGTTTAATTAGAATAGAAACCCTAATTCTAAATAGTTTAGGGAAAGGTTATTCCTACATCTATAAATAAGAGGAGTCTTATCATAGATTAGGGTTACACACTCTTGCATTAGATTGTGGAGAGTACTTGCAATTTCTATAGAGATAGAAACTAGGGTTTTGCCAATACCCAAATTCTTGGATACCTATTCTTCCTTGGTGGATCACCTATAGAGGCCAAACACTTGGGTGGCTAATGTTGATCAATGGAAGGAATCTCATCGGTGGAATTCGAGGAGAACACGAAGGACTAGGAGTTGAACTTGTACCGGAGGAAGCTTTGGTCTACGAGGGTATAATTCTTATTCTCTTTCTCTTTCGTTTAAATGATAATTGAACACAAGGATAGATCATGGTGATGGTTTGTATTAAAATTTTAAAATCCGTTTTATCATGCTTCCGCCCTATTTATGTAATTGGATTGCATGCTTGCGTTATATACAAACCTAACAGTGGTATCAGAGCCTAATCCTTGTGTTAATTTATTGATTTTGATGATTCCATGTATGAATTGATATGTGATACGATCGAATTTTTGGGCAGAAAATTTTTTTTGAATCTGTGTCGCGGCGCGGCCGCGTCGCTTCCAGTTCATTTTGGAGCGCGACCGTGCCCTAACCCAGAAAAACGTTTCTAGGGGTGCAGCGCGGCCGCGCCGCTCCTAGTTTAAAATGGAGCGCGGCCGCGCCGGTGTCCAGACTTTGAATTTTTTTTGTTTTTCTCAATTAAAATAAATAGTTTATTTAATTGATAAAAGTTTAAAATAAAGATGTTTATTTTATCTGGAATAGGATTTCAGATTGCTAAAAATTAAAGGAGTTTAATTTGGATTTGATTTTTGATTAAAATAAAAGAGTTTATTTTGTTTCAAAACTAAATATTAGCAAAACTTTTGCCCATTAATTGATATCAAAGCATATATGGAATGGTTTTATTATTCATGGGATGAATGCTATTTATTGATACATATAGAGATATGTATGATAATAAATAGGGATTGATTATGGACTATTGACCAATATGTGATTGGATTTATTTTAGTGGATGCTTGAATGTATGAGTTTTTTTATGAATGGGGTCTGCGTACCTCGTCTTCTCTAATTTTTCTTAATGTAAATTCTATCTCCCTCCTATGTACTTCCCCTTGACTGCTGATCAAGGTTTCTATTTATTGTAAATAATTTTTGTAATAGGACTAGTTAGAATTAATTTTGAAGAATTGGAGACAAAGGAGCAAGGAACGCTTGAAGACCCGTTTGTAATGGAGCCCGAGTTTAAATGTAATAGTTATATTTAAATTTTATTCTTGCAACCTAGGTTTGACCTTTTGGTTCACTTGGTGGCTCTAGTGAACCAAACTAGAATAAAAGTCCATAATCAATCCGGGTAGAATATAGTATTCTATATGTGCATGATTAGTATATATATATTATATATTATCCAACATGCTTTGCATGTAAAATAATATGACGCGTATTTTATATATATATGTGCATGCGCGCTAAACAAGATGAGACTAATAATAATAAACCCCTCAAAGAAATTATATTAAGTCCTAAGCGTTCAAAGATATTTGGAATATCGAATGTCGCCTTCTAGCATGATAAAACAATAGAGTATTAAATATTTAATATGAGTTTGTTGTGTCACCACAAGGCAAGTATTAAATATTTAATTAAGATGTTGCATTATCACATTTGATGCTTATACATAGACTGAACGGTGCTATTTTGTTGTGTCAGCACAAGGACAGTGTTTTTCTTTCGAATATATGGAAGTGCTAGGTTGGACTTAACTTGGATAATTTTGATTCGGATGTGTCACCACTTGATCAAAATAATCTAAGAGGCAAAATACAAGGAGTTACATAGTGATGTAATTGACAATAGTTGTCTACCTATTTATTTATATATCGTTTGTTGTGTCACTACAAGGCTATATACATTTGAAATGGGATCCTTATTCTCACTAGCAAACCTTTAATTAGATTTGTCGAACTATATATTGAGGGTAATATAGTTTGATGAAAATAGTGGGAGATACCAATTTAAATAAAGACCTAATTTATTTTGGTAATTAATCAAATGAATGTATGCTAAATGTTGTCTATTTCATTTACAAAATTTTACAATGTCTAATTTACTATCACTGCGGAGTATATTAGATGCTAATTAACTGGACCAAATAACACGGACTAGTTAAGGAATCTGAGAATAGTTCTCAAGGCTAAAAAGCTATCTTATATCCTTAATATGCCTATCCCTGCAATGGTTGTAGACAATGCCTTTGAGGAAGAGATTGCTACTTTTAGAAAGTGGCAAGATGATGCACAGTTGGCTCAATGCATCATGCTCGCATCCATGAGTAACGAGCTTCAGCGTCAGCATGAAACTATGGATGCTCCTACTATACTTCTGCACCTTCAAGGAGTTGAAGGGTGAGGAAAGTAGGACTATTAGATATTAGATATCTAAGGAGCTCTTCCGATCAAGAATAACCAATGGCACTACAGTATAGACAAATGTCCTCAAAAATGATCAATCTGATTGAACAATTGGGACAACTGGTTTTAATGGATGGAGAGTTGATCCAAGATTTGATCTTGCAATCACTTCCGGACTCTTTGTCACAAATTGTTGTGAATTTCCACATGAACAAGCTATATGTCAGCCTACCTGAGTTGCTTAAACATGTTGAAAAACTGTAAAGAGTCACTTTCCAACCAAGAAAGACTAAGTCTTACCGGTAGATGATTCTTCCAGGAAGCGGAAGAGGGCCAAAGGATCTTCTTAAAAGAAGAACAATTCAAGAAGGTAAATGGAAAGACAAAAACAAAGGATAATAAGAACAAGACTGATGCAGATAGCAAAGGAGTTTGCTTCCACTGCAATAAGCCTGGATACTAGAAAGGAAAACTGTAAAGAGAATCTTACAGAGGGTAACCAAAAGAAGCTTAGTGAAGCTTCGGCTACAGATATAGGTTTGTTCATGATTAAAATAAATCTTTCTGTAAGTCAAGGTTCTACTTAAATATTGGATACTGGCTGTAGTTCTCACATATGCAATCCAATGCAGGGACTAAGCAGAAGTAGAAAGCTAAACAAAGAGTAAGTAATCTTACGTGTGGAGAATGGAGCAATGGTTGCTACATTAACCGTAGGAACTTATAGTTTAGCGTTGCCTACGGGCAAGTCTATTAAGTTAATAAGTTGTTATTATGTTCCAGTTCTCTTTAGAAACATTATTACTTCCGTTGTTGGACAAGGAAGGTTCTGGTATTATATTTAAGAACAATTGTTGTTCTATTTATAATGATAATGTTTTGTTTGAAACTGGAAGATTACTTGATAGACTTTGTATACTTGATTTACATGAAAAATAATTTTGCAAATTGAACAAACTAGTAAAAGAAAAAGGAGATGGTCATTCAAAGAGTTGAATGCGTGTATTTGATGAAATACAAGTTTGAATCATTTGAAATGTTCAAATAATTCAGAAGTGAAACAAATTGACAAAGTATTAAGATTCTTTAATCAGATCGAGGAAGGAATACTTGTGCAATAAGTTTCTAGATCATCTCAAAATGGTATTTTCTCATAATGGACACCTCTTGAGACGCCATAATTGATTGGTGTATCTAAAAAGAGAAATTGTACCTTGTTGGACATGGTGCAGTCCATAATGATTTTTACCGACATTCTAGTATCCATTTGGGGTTATGCCCTAGAAACGACTGCATATCTACAAAATAAGGTAACCTCAAAAATCTGGCCCCAAGACTCCATAAAGGTTATGGATAGGGAGGATTCCTAGTCTTAAGTATGTTAAGATAAGGGGTTGTCCAGCTTATGTGAAAAGGTTTCAAAGATAAGTTTGGGACAAAATCTGACAAGTGCAGACTTGTGGGATATCCTAAAGAAAGTTTAGGGTATTATTACTATAATCCTACACGCTGCCTTCTTAGATAAAGGTGTTTATCATTAAAGGAGCTAGTGGGAGGGTAATAGATCTTGAAAGAGTTCAAGAACCACAAAGCACTTTAAGTCGAACCGAGGAACCTATAGATAGACCTAATGTACCATAACCAAATCGTAAATCTGAAAGAGTACTGAAGATACCTGAGAGGTATGGATTCATCATAGATGATGATGATGAGGTACGCATCATGGAGGATGATGATCCAGTTTTATACGATGAGGTTATGAGTAGAAGACACTCAGAGAAATGGCAGATGGCCATGAAATCCGAAATGGACTCCATGTATGAGAACCAAGTACAGACTCTGGTGTATATGGGTCTTTAAGAGAAAGACTGGGGCAAATGGCAAGGTGTAGACCTATAAGACCAGACCTGTTTAAAAGGTTTTTTAAGTCAAGGAGTTGACTGTGATAAAAACCTTATTACCGGGTAATGCTCAAGTCCATTTAGATTTTGCTTATGATTGCAGCTTATTACGAAATCTGGCAAAATGGATGTGGAGACGTCCTTCCTCAATGAAGACTTGAGGAGAATGTATGTATGATACAGCCAGAGGAATTTGTTTCAAAGGTTGAAGCAAATCGTGTTTTAAGCTACAATGATCCAAAGATGGATTGAAGCAAGCTTCTCAAAGATGAAACATTCATTTTGATGAGACAATCAAAAAAGTTTGATTTTTATCAAAAAATGAGAATGAACCTTGTGTGTACAAAAGGGTCAGTGGGAGCACTTTGATATTCTTGGTATTATATGTTGATATACTACTAACAAGGAATAGCACATCAATGCTACAATAAGTAAAGATAAAATTGTCTAAACAATCCTCCATGAATGATTTGGGAGAAGCATCATATATATTGGGGATATAAATCTATATAGATAGATTTAAAAGGATGTTCGGCTTGACCCAAGGAACGTATATTCATTTGATGCTAAAGGAGTTTGGCATGGAAAACTCCAAAAGAGGTCTCATGATGATGAGCCATGGAGCGTATCTCTCTAAAATTGTCTCCAATTAAAAGAGAGATCGCATGAGTTACTATCATGTATGCAGTGAATATACAAGGCCTGATGTAGATCAGTCATATTCTGGAGAAGATCACTATAAGATAGTGATAAACATCTTTAGGTACTTAACCGGTACTAAAGATGTGATCATGATTCATGGTAGGTCTGAATAAAAACTAGAGAGCTTAACAGACTCAAGTTTTTCAGACTGACCAAGACGATAACAAATCCACTTTAAAGTAAATCGTTACCTTGAAAGGTGGTGCAGTGAATTGGAAAAGTTCCAAACAGCAAAGAGTTACTGGTTTAGTGACAAAGACAAAGTATATAGCTATAAATGAAGCTGCAAGTTTGATTGTTTGGATGAAAAGTTCATTACAGAACTAGGAATAGTTCCTAAGTCTCATCTTGGATTCAAACATGTGTTGCGGCACTTTCATTTGATTAGTGGAATCATTGAAAGAGGATAAGTCACTATAGAGATAGTGCACTCTCAAGAACAACCATTACATATCCATTTACTAAAGCTTTATCCAAACAGCAGGATGATCGTCACTTAGAGAAGAAGGGTATTAGATACCATGACGATTGGCTTTAGTGCAAGTGAGAGATTGAAAGTAGTATGCACACAAGCCAATCATATTTGATATGATGTAGCATATACTTTGTAATCTTATTCAGTTATTAAAGGCATTTTATATTATCTACATGGTGCTATTATATTAAATGTGATAAACCTATAGTTTTGAGCAATGCTTTTAGAATCATGATGGTGATCATGCTAATGAGATCTAAATTCTAGATAGCTCACAAACTAAAATTGTTCCTAATCGTTGGATTACTAAATTGGGGATTACTGAATCCAGATAGATTAGTACATACGTTGCTTGCTCTTAGGAAGAGGATGATTGATCTCATAATCATTTGTGTGGAGACACTAAAGCAAGTATATAGGTGCTTATTGGAGAATAAGTTCACCGAACGTGACTCGCTAAGGAATACCTAATGGAGTTTTACTCGCCTGTCAATAGGAATTCCTCTAGTGATAGTAGTACAAGTGATCCTTGGACTTGAGATCATCATAGTATCTTGTGTATGATGAGTTATACTTTGACATGTCCCTTAAGACCTTGTGGGTATATCAAAGGGTATGATTGGGTATAATTAGTTGTACATGGAGATAGGTGAGTGATCAACAAAGAATCTACCTCATCTAGTAAAAAATGTGAATGTCCTATGTGATTCGATAAATGATAACTCAGTAGTCCTTGGCTAAGGCAGAATGAAATTAGAAAGGAGTTTCTAATTTGCATTATTTAGAGTTGTGCATTTGGGAATCGAAATACATATAATTAAATAAAATAAGACTTGACAGTAAATCCATGTCTTATATTTAATTGGGACATTGTATGGTAGAAGGATTTAATTGTACAGTAACTATCTACTCAAAGGTTCTTTTGTGATTAGTGTTGAAATCTATATTATCTGGAAAGTCGTTGATCGCTAAGGGGGCTTACCCTTATTGTAGAATAAATGTTATTTATTTAAATGAATTAAATAGTTTAATTTATTTATTTAAATAAGATTAGAATTGTTCTAATTGATTTATTCACAACCGGTTTAATATGGAGAACCTAAAGGGTCACACCGCAAAAGAAAAATATTTATTTAAGAAGTAAATGGCATAATGGTAATAATAAGTTAAGTGTATTTAATTTAATCTATGGAGATAGAATAAATTAAATAGCTTAATATTTATTATTTAATATTTTGGAAATATTAAATATAAATTAATAAGAGGAGTCTTATTATTATTATTATTACTATTACTATTATTTAATTCCTAATAGGGATTGGGAATTAATTAATAGAAGTACTCTCACATGAATTCCTAATTGGATTAGGAGCATTATTAATTAAAGGAGTTTAATTATAATACAAATCCTAATCCTAAATAGTTTAGGGAAGGTTATTCCTACATCTATAAATAAGAGGAGTCTTATCATAGATTAGGGTTACACACTCTTGCATTAGATTGTGGAGAGTACTTGCAATTTCTATAGAGATAGAAACTAGGGTTTTGCCAATACCCAACTTCTTGGATACCTATGCTTCCTTGGTGGATCAACTCTAGAGGTCAAACACTTGGGTGGCTAACGTTGATCAAAGGAAGGAATCTCATCGGTGGAATTCGAGGAGAACACAAAGGACTAGGAGTTGAACTTGTACCCGAGGAAGCTTTGGTCTACGAGGGTATAATTCTTATTCTCTTTCTCTTTCGTTTAATTGATAATTGAACACAAGGATAGATCATGGTGATAATTGTATTAAAATTTTAAAATCCGTTTTATCACGCTTCCGCGCTATTTATGTAATTGAATTGCATGCTTGCGTTATATACAAACCTAACAACCTCCCCACATGGTAGCGATCCAACTAAAGATTTTGATTCCAGCGGCGACAACTATGATCATGGTAGCTGCGGTGAAGTAGGCAGGAACACCTATACCGATCATGGCATAAACCATGCCTAGATACCCAAAGACCGGTTTTCCCGAAAAAGTCGAAACGATATGACTGATGATACCGGATCCAGGCAGAATGGGAATATACACCTCTGGATGATCGAAGAACCGAAAGAGATGCTGGTATAATATGGGGTCTCCCCTTCCAGCGGGATCAGAAAAGGTTGTATTAAAGTTTCGATCGGTTAATAACATGGTAATTGCCCCTGCCAGTACCGAAAGTGATAATAAAAGTGGGAATGTTGTCACTGGAACGGACCACACAAATAGGGGTGATCTATGCATAGTCATTCCAGGTCCACGCATGTTGGAGATAGTTGTTATAAAATTGATAGAACCTAAAATGGATGAAACACTAGATAGATGAGGACTAGAAATTGCTGAATCAACTGCTCCTCCAGAATGGCTGGTAATACCACTTAAGGGCAGATAGACCGTCCACCCAGTGCCGCTACCCACGTCTACTAAGGTTGGGCTTAATAGGAGCAAGAGACTTGGTGGCAACAACCAGAATAAAATATTATTTAATCGTGGAAATGCCATGTCAGGCGCACCTATCAGAATCGGAACAGACCAATTACCAGATCCACCTATCATTGCCGGCATAACCATAAAAAATATCATTAAAAAAGCGTGAGCCGTTATTAAAACATTATAAAGTAGAAGACGAGGAAGAAGCCTGTGAAGTGGCATTCGGATTCATCATCAGAAGAATCTCGATAGTAGTTCCATGACCAATCCTTTGCGGGATTTTTTTTATAGTGGAAATGCCATAAAGCGCGAACCAAGATCCGTGATACGAAAACCAAAATCAGAATGAGGAAGAAAAAGATATCGTGATGTAAGTCTATTATTCCTTGAATCATAGGTGTTGCTGCGTCTTGAGATCCTAATTGCCATGGTTCCACTGCATCACAAGGAGAAATTATGAGGAATAGCCATTCTAGAACAATCATTTGGTTTGGTTCATTCTTTGATTGCTCCGCTCCCCCCCAAAAAGAGAGACTTCTTCTTGATCTCCCAATTCAGGAAAACAAACGAAAATCGCCGGTTGGGTTGGTCCGACCAAGAAAGGCATGGGAGTCTTTGGGCATTGCTTGGGCTAAGTCAAGCTTGGAATGTAGATAAAAATGAGGCCCAAACTGAGAAGTGTTGCACCCCCTTGAAATGGATGCATGTACATCACACCTCCTACGGTGGTTGCCAAAGCTCCGAGTGAACCCGAAATAGACCATGGACTTGGATTTACCAAAAGCTGAGCATTCTTTTCGATCGTGTACCCACGGTACGGTACACTCAACACCAACCTAATATCGAATAGATAGAACGAAAAAAACTACTACGTACGTGTCGACACCGGGAGAATCACTTCTGTGATAATTATTGCCCTTTCTAATTTTAGCCTTTTTCATTAGTTGATTTTTGGAAAAGGTCGGCACAAATGTCGACGGGGTTTCGAAAGATCGTTTTTTATGATGAGCCAATTGACCAGAGTCACCAGTTGGTATATTTGAAATAGATGTACCAACTCATCCGAGTTTCGTTTTCGTAAATCGCTGGCTCTTATGTGACTCGAATTAATTGGTCTGCAAACCGAGATTCATAGAGTTCGGGGGCTTGCTTAAGCGAGGGGAAGGTGTTAGGCACCCCCCGACTTCCGTGAAATACGGTTACCGCAATCTCGATGCTTTTCCTATCCTTTAATTCTTAAAATGTGTGTGTGCGCTTGTGTGCCTATGTGAATGTTGTGGTGAGTTTTGCATGAAAGAAACCATTTGGTTTTTTATGGAAAGTCGTGTTTTATTTATGGAAAGTCGTGTTTTATTTTGAGAATGCTTTAGAATGTCTTTCGGCCTATACGAGAAGCTTTATTTTTTTGTGAGAAAGGTTGGATTTTAATTGTCCAAAGCTGTGAGATTTTTCGTTAGATGTCGTTTTGGCAAAACAAGAGTTTTTTAAACCTTCGTCAAAATAGGAATCGAGACCTATACGTTGCTTTTATAAATGAAATGACGGGCAACTTCTAGGATCTCTTTAACCCTATGCACAAAGATTTAATAAAAACGTTGTTATTTTTATAAAACCATTTTTTATGATGCTTGAAAATGATTTTTTCTTTAGCCTTTTCGTTAAAAAGGAATCGACATTCATTAGCATTTCCAATTTTAGGCCTCGTGATGCTAATAACCTAATTTGATTGATTTTATGGAAATCTTCATCGTTTAGCTTTGAAATCATTTTTTTGTGTCCCAAATCAAATCAAGCATTAAAATGCGTGGGGGCTATTCATGGGCATGTAAGCCATCAAAATAACCCCAAACGCCCAAAATCACATATTTCACTATTTCGGGGCCTTAAACCCGATTTTTCAACTTGGTATCGTTTTAAGGCCCGACGATTACATGTTTTACACACAAGGGGTACATCGCCCATAATGCATACACCCAAAAATGTCCATCATCGGATTTGGACCATGGGGTCGCACTCCTAGGCTCACATCCGAAATTTCTACACACCCACAAAATGAATAATACACAAATGAACAACACTGGATTGCCTAACCCACCATAATATCCTATAATAGCAATTTAAATACACTACACATAATATATTACCATAACGAGCTAAGAAATTCGCCAAATGGATATCATTGGGCTATTAGGAAATTTTTTATTCCATTGGAACCCTCACTAATAATCCTCAATCCATGAATCCTCTATAATACACAAGAAAACTACATTTAATGTAATCCGAATGACAAAAGTTTAACAAAATGATATAACAAAAATGCTATAAAAGAGAGCTTTTCACCTTGCAAATGACACCACAATGCGTATAAATTTGTATATTGAAATAGAGTAGAAAGGGTATGTGATACAATCTAACAAAAGGGTATAAATCCTTAATTTTTCCTCTCCTTTCTCTCCTATCCCGCTGCTCCTAGCTGCTGCTTTTCTCTTCTTTTCTTTTTTTTCGAACTCCCTGTATCCTCTCGGATAAAAAAAATGAAGAACAACTTCCTATCTCTCCCTGGCTAAAAATGAAGAACTGCATTGATAAAGGCTGCCAGAGGCAGCCCCGTCTGCGGTAAGCCTCGGTTTCTCCGCGCCCGCCGCGCACTTCAATCATTGGCCGCAGATCAATTCGCGGCTGGCTGGGCTAATTTTCTCGATTTTCATGCCACACCTCAATTCTCGTGTCGTAATGTTGGTTTTCGCTGAAAGGCTTGTATTTTGCAGTCCGGGAACCGCTGGGAAACGTGCCAAGTCATTTAGGAATGCTCGTTTCAAATAGCTGCGACATGACACAGGATTTGTATTTGGAGCTTGGTTTATAGGGGGCGCTCCCCCCCCCCCCCCCGAACCCCACTAGATCACCGGCGAGCAGGTAAGCGTAGTGGCCATTAGTTGATTCTTGATATCCGTTTGTTGTCGTGTCGGCTTTGATCGCAAGTCGTTGTGGTGGCTTTGAGTGTTCGTACTTATGTCCACCTTTCGTTCTCGTAGGCTGGGTTAATTGACGATTCTGCCCTCCTGTCAGGGTTAGTATACGAAGTGCAAAATTTAGGTGTCTACAGCTACCCCTCTTTATCATGTTTATGAAATGTTAATTGAAATGAACATGATAAAGAAGTAGACATCCGATGCATCAATGACAGTGCATAAGAATGACACGCCATACATGATACAACACATATAGCTTAAGATGCAACACAAGATGTAAGGCATGCAAAACATTCGTAAAAGTGTCAATGCATCGTGCAATCGTGACTTTATTGTGAGTATCGATCTCAAGAGGACTCAATCGCTGATTGCATCGTTGTTGTCGGGTTTCGTCTCTGACAGGTCATTGCTACAATCATTTTTGCAGATGTCGTGCTCCATCTCGTAATCGTCGTCGTCTTGGCGTCGTCGTCGTCTTATAACTGTGGGGTCTCGTATCCGATCAATCGTCTCGTGAATGTACGGTATGGTCTGCGATGGGTCATCTTGTTTGTGTCGGTTCTGGTCTCCGATTGGTCGACTCGTCTGTACCAGGTTTCGTCTCCGGTTAATCGTCTCGTCGGCACCGGGTCTCGTCTCCGGTTGGCCGAGTTGTCTGCACCGGGTATCGTCTCCGGTTGATTAATTCTTCGGCACCGGGTCTCGTCTACGGTTGATTAATTCTTCGGCACCGGGTCTCGCCTCCGGTTGGTCGAGTTGTCTGTATCGGTTATCGTCTCTGATTGGTTGACTCGTTTGTACCGGACCTCGTTTTCGGTTGATCGATTCGTCGACACCGGATCTCGTCTCCGGTTGGTCGAGTTATCTGCATCGGGTCTCATCTCCGGTTAGTTGATTCGTCGACACCGGGTCTCGTCTCCGGTTGGTCGAGTTATCTGTATCGGTTATCGTCTCCGATTGGTCGACTTCTCTACACTGGGTATCGTCTCCGGTTGATTGATTCGTCGGCACTGGGTCTCGTCTCCGGTTGGGTGAGTTGTCTGCATCGGTTATCGTCTCCGATTGCTCGACTCGTCTACACCGGGTATCGTCTCCGGTTGATTGATTCGTCGGCACTGGGTCTCGTCTCCAGTTGGTCGAGTTATCTGCACCGGGTCTCGTCTCTGGTTGGTTGACTCGTCGGCACCGGGTCTCGTCTCCGGTTTGTCGAGTTGTCTGTATCGGTTATCGTTCCGATTGTTCGACTTGTCTACATCGGTTATCATCTCCGATTGGTCGACTCGTCTGGATCGGGCCTCGTTTCCGGTTGATCGATTCGTTGACACCGGGTCTCGTCCCCGGTTGGTCGAGTTATCTGCACCGGGTCTCGTCTCCGATTGGTTGATTCGTCGGCACCGGGTCTCGTCTCCGGTTGGTCGACTTATCTGTATCGGTTATCGTCTCCGATTTGTCGACTTCTCTACACCGGGTATCGTCTCCGGTTGATTGATTCGTCGGCACTGGGTCTCGTCTCCGGTTGGTCGAGTTGTCTGCATCGGTTATCGTCTCCGATTGGTCGACTCGTCTGTATCGGGTCTCGTCTCCGGTTGATCATCTCGTCTGCACTGGGTCTCGTCTCCGGTTGATCGACTTGCCTGAATCGGTTCTCGTCTCCGATTGGCCATCTTGTTTATTGTTTGTCGATTTCGCAACCGAAATATACGCGCAAATATACGCGGTCAACAAGTAATAAAGAGTAAGTAAAGTATCGATCCCACGAGGAATTGTTTCTAATGTTTACCAAATATTAACCTTTTTCATTTCAATCTTATTTAAACAATGAAAACTTGAATTGTTTGATTAACTAATTAACAAGCTTTTAAGATAATAAAAATCTAATATTAACAAGTCTAAGATTACAATTTCCCCCAACACTTCATTTAAATCTGTTAACTCTCTCTTTTTCAACTAGTTAATTCACAAGAATTGTTAACTGAGAATTTCACCTTATTCATAAGCCTTAGTGTATGGTCATATGAAAATCACCCATGCACGACACATAAGTATATGTTTATCCCACATGCCAACAATCCATTCAATTCCATGAATAATCAAGAAGACACACGCCACATAATCTCATACATCACCCACAAAAATCTCTAACTTTCGTATGATATCAAAACTAAGTCTTAACATTATAATCCACTTTTCAATTTCATATAGGTGATCAATCAATTAAACTTTCATTATAAATCATGCTAGACATTCAATTCGCAATTTATTACGTTAGAATGTTGGTCGAGAACACGAATGTAAAATATGGCCACCTCTCGATGCACCATATTCGTATCACACTAAATCCACAATTGATAGAATGAATGTGAACACCCTAGATGACTAACGCACTATATCTCTATGTGAATTACAATCAAAAGGGTTGAAGCATAAGTTCTCAATTGGCCACATATGGTGCTTCGGTATATCTCTATCCTAGGCACGAATCTTAAATTCCATCACATGCAGAATTCATGAACACATGCTAGCATAATCAGATCTCAATCTATATTTCCTTTCTCAATTCCATATAAATTATCACACTAATTGATGATCAAGGTAATTAATACATGAAGCACAAATTATGATATCCAATTCTAAAATGATAACTAACATCAAAGAGAGATAATTCAATTCAAACTAGGTGTTGGGTTCCATTGAAATCTTAGAATAAAAGTCTAGTTCATGGTAGCTACAAATAACATCATATTCAATTTATACATCATGTTGGATTACAAATCAGAAGGGAAATTAGAGATAAAACCAATTTTGATGTATATTCAGATGTTGCTTGTTGGGTTGATGATGATCTCTAGCTTTTTCTCCTTGATTTTGCAATCCTTAATGCTTTAGCTCCTTGGCCTTTGCTTGATATAGCTTGATTTGTAGCACTTTGGCCCTCCTTGGTGATGAATTTGGTAGCTCCCCCTCTCTTGAATCTAATTTCTAGGGTCTAGGTCTCTCTAAAATGGAGGCTACATATTGTATTTATAGTTCCTAAGGCAAAAACCTAGCTTAGCCCACCAATTTAGACCAAAAATTAGCTGAAATCGCGAAATCTGTCGAAACGGGCGCAGCTGCACGCTTGGATGCGCAGCATACTGAGTTCCCTGGATGCCGGGCGCAGCTGCACCGCCTTTGGCTTGCGTCCGGGCGCAACTACGCTGCCCCAAATCTACGTTTTCTGCATAAGGGCGCAACTGCGCCGAATTTGTACTAGGAAATGGCGCAGCTGCGCCGGGCAGCAGTTCTGCTGCACTTTCCAGCTCTGACGTCTGTTGGAAAAATGGCCATAACGTCTTCGTCCGAACTCGGATTTAGGCGTGTAAATAGGCTATGGAAAGCTAAGGAAGAGCTACAACTTTCATAACTGGAGCTTGACAAAATAAAGGACGGAGAAAGACTCAAATTTAGCCCGAAGCAACTACTGCGTAAAATGCATGCAAAATCCGACGGTAAAATGATCATAACTCTCTCATACGAACTTCAGATTTGATGATTCAAGATGCTCTGGAAAGCTAAGATCAAAATCTACAATGTTCGTTCTTTGAGTTTTGAGAGATTCGGATTGCATCATGGGTCAATTTGAGAAACAAGCAGCGGGAATGCTAGATTCAAGCCAAAAACGCATTGATCCCAAGGGCTTTTATTTCAATACCTACAAAACAACGTAAAAACACATAAAAGCACACAAATACATATAAAAGTAATACAAAACTATATTACATAACAATAAGATGAAAACACATAAAACTAAACGAAATAGCTAAAGACTTACAAATTATTAAGGCTAATAGTACCCAATTCGTGTATATAAAACATACTCATCATTTATATCGGTTCTCGTTTCCTATTGGTCGACTCGTCTGTACCGGGTCTCGTCTCCGGTTGATCATCTCGTCTGCACTGGGTCTCGTCTCCGGTTGATCGTCTCGTTCGCACTGGGTCTCGTCTTCGGTTGATCGACTTGCCTGAATCGGTTCTCGTTTCCCATTGGTCGTCTTGTTTATATCGGTTCTCGTGTCTGATTGGTCGACTCGTCTGCACTGGGTCTCGTCTCCGGTTGATCTCTCGTCTGCACTGGGGCTCGTCTCCGGTTAATCCACTTGCCTGAATCGGTTCTCGTCTCCAGTTAGCCGTCTTGTTTATATCGGTTCTCGTGTCTGATTGGTCGGCGCGTCTGCACTGGGTCTCGTCTCTAGTTGATCGTCTCGTCCGCACCGGGTCTCGTCTTCGGTTGATCATCTCGTTTGCACCGGGTCTCGTCTCCGGTTGATCATTTTGTAAATCACGTTGTTCCCGCCGGGTTCTGCCCCAATAATCGATTCTTCGCGTTCCGCACCCGATTGGTCGAAATCTCGTATTTTATTTTCACATACCAAGTCAAATGGATTTTAATCTTGATCAATCGCTCTATTATTAATTGTATGATGGATGCTTTTTATTCATGGATAGAGAATGACCCCTGCACAATCTTTTTGATACTATTTTTCACAGATGTCGTCACTAGACGCCATGGTACGTTTGGATCTCGGTCCCCCCACAAGGTTGGTTGGCAGGCTTTTTCGCTGGTTGGACAGTTTGTCGCCGGGTGACAGGTTTATCGCAGATGGTCTTCTGGGACATTCCTAGTCCTTATTATCATTTCAGGTGCCGACGGGCTTTGCGGAGGGTATTCTAAGCTATTGGGCCCCTGCCCGTCAGGTGTTCAGATTTGGGACAGTGGAGCTGACCCCTACTCTCGAGGAGTATGCCCGCTTTACAGGCTTGTTATTGGATGGTCCTTGTGTCAGGGTCACAACTAGTCCCATGCGCCGTCAGTTCTTGACTTTACTGGGTTGCGGAGGACAGTTCTGTTATCGGTGGTCATATCAGACCATCTAGTTGCCCTTCATTTCCTGATTGACTGATTCGGCTCACCCGACAGTTTTCATCTATTCTCTGATGATTTTTCCATATTTGAGGAGCGTTGGGGCGCTTTGAGAGTAGACATTTTGATGGCTTATGTTATCTCAGATTTGTATCTGCCAGCCGGATCCAATCTGTTGGATACGCGAGTTATTGCGGTTGCTAGAGCCCTTTAGAAGGATCACACCATTATTCCCATGATGTTAGCAAACACCTACATGTCAGCCTCATATTGTCAATCTTTCCGAGGTAGAGTATTCAGAGGGAGCTCCATTTTGTTGTATGTATGGTTTATGAGCCATCTACGCCCCATCGGTCATTTTCGTCACCATGGGTTTTGCTTCAGCCACGACATAGCCATGCAATTTTCGTTCCGTCCCGTGAGCTGTATTGATGCGGCTTCCTGGATATAATTCTTATCGGCTATTGAGGAGCCTTTTCATCTCTTGATCTATTCGGGTTATTGCTCTTTCATGAGCTTCTCGACTCATGTGCCCACCTTAGATTTCATCCCTATTTCTAGCTCGAGGGGCGTGACGACTTATCATCCCTTGGCGGTTATGGGGCAGTTTCATCAGATACAGGATTTTCACCCTTTCACGGGCGCAGCCGACTATCGATTCCTCAATTCACCCCAGACAGAGAGAGATCTACTGCGGACATATGATCTTTGGTCTAAAAGGATCTTTGCCGAGTATAGTGAGAGTTTCCCCATTCAGACATCTGCTTATGTGCAATGGTTGCACGGAGACTCCGATATGGTCGGTTTGAGTCAGACTGGAGTATTTGATGACTCTCGAGTGATTTTCACAGATGATACCACCCCAGAAGTATTCATCCCTCCTGAGTCTACAAAGATGATATCCAGATGTGAGTTTGAAGGCTTCTCCGCTCCCGCCCAGACTCCTTATTCCATCTCAGCTGATTCTGCCCCTAGTCGGGTTACTGAGGATAACCGGATCCGTCTGGCCTTTATTACTACTGAGGCTGAGAGGGATGCCGCTCTTGTTCAAAGAGATGCTGCCATTCTGGCCAGAGATGCTACCCTCGCTGACAAAGACGCCATTGCATTGCATACTAGGGCAGTTATGGATGCTCACTCTGAGACTGTTAGTCGAGCCATCTCTTTAATGGATCGGATCGACACGATGGGGTAGCAGATTGCAGGGGTTGTCGATGTTTCAGATCTATCCACCACTTTATCCATCCTGCTTTAGTTAGTTTCAGATTTGTAGATCATTTTATTTCCTGCATGGACTATATCAGTTTGATCGGTTATCGAAAGAGAAATCTTGTAACAAAATGACTTATATATGTAGACATGCATTTAAATTTAGTCATTTTCCCTTTTTGTCGTATCGTTGCCTTTCATTGGATCCTCATTTTATCCAGCTAACCATGATTTTGACATTTCGCATTCTTTCTCTTCTCAAGTCTTGATGAAGATTTGACAGATATTGCCGCATACCCTGTTGATTTCATCGGACTGAGTCTTAGATTTTGGCTAACTGTTTGGTTGGGTTAAAGTTATGTCATTTGAGATGAAGCTGATTAGGTGGCTGGTTTCGGGAAGGTTTCGAGGGTATAGAAAGCTCTTCTGGCTGTTGGAAATCGGTTGGGGTAGATAAAGTATTATTTTGTAAAGAAATGGACCGTGCCATGATGGCTGCCTACGTACTCCCACAAGTCGGGAGATCAGGTCCTACGTAGTTTGCTCTTCAAAGAAAGAGGAGAAAATGATGATGATTTTTTTTAACGTAGAACCGCTTCACCGAGTCAGAATTTATGGGTTGTGGAAACACCTCTTCGTCCATCTCTTCCAATATGAGGGCTCCTCCGGACAACACTTTTTTAATCACAAAAGGTCCTTCCAAGCTCGGGGCAAACTGCCCGACTGCACTCCGAAAGCACACTTTGCTGGATTTGTTAGGTTTGTATAGCGTGAACATGCAATCAAATTACATAAATAAAGCGGAAGCGTGACAAAATCAGATTTTAAAATTTTATACAAACCATCACCATGATCTTTCTTTATGCACAATTATTAATTAAACGAAAGAGATGGAGAATAAGAACTATACCCTTGTAGAACAAAGCTTCCTCAGGTACAAGTTCAACTCCTAGTCCTTCGAGTTCTCCTTGAATTCAACGGTGTGATTCTTTCCTTTGATCAATGTTAGCCACCCAAGTGTTTGGCCTCTAGAGGTGATCCACCAAGGAAGAACAAATATTCAAGAAGTTGGGTGTTTGGCAAAACCCTAGTTTCTATCTTTATAGAAATTGTAAGTACTCTCCACAATCTAATGTAAGAGTGTGTAACCCCAATATATGATAAGACTTCTCTTATTTATAGATGTAGGAAAACCCCTTCCCTAAACTATTTAGGATTAGGGTTTCTATTTTAATTAAACTCCTTTAATTATATTCCTAATCCAATTAGGAATTAATGAGAGAGAGTACTTCTATTAATTAATTCCTAATCCCTATTAGGAATTAAATAATAGTTATATTAATTAATTCCCAATCCCTATTAGGAATTAAATAATAGTTATATTAATTAATTCTCAATCCCTATTAGGAATTAAATAATAGTAATATTAATTAATTCCCAATCCCTATTAGGAATTAAATAATAGTAATAGTAATAATAATAATAAGACTCCTCTTATTAATTTATATTTAATATTTCCAAAATATTAAATAATAAATATTAAGCTATTTAATTTATTTTATCTCCATAGATTAAATTAAATACACTTAACTTATTATTACAATTATGCCATTTACTTCTTAAATAAATATTTTCCTTTTGCGGTGTGACCCTTTATGTTCTCCATATTAAACCGGTTGTGAATAAATCAATTAGAACAATTCTAATCTTATTTAAATAAATAAATTAAACTATTTAATTCATTTAAATAAATAATATTTATTCTACAATAAGGGTAAGCCCCCTTAGCGATCAACGACTTTCCAGATAATATAGATTTCAACATTAATCACAAAAGAACCTTTGAGCAAATAGTTACCGTATAATTTAATCCTTCTACGATACAATGTCCCAATTAAATATAAGACATGGAATTTCTGTCAAGTCTTATTTTATTTAATTATATGTATTTCGATTCCCAAATGCACAACTCTAAATAATGCAAATTAGAAACTCCTTTTTAATTTCATTCTGCCTTGGCCAAGGACTACTGAGTTATCATTTATCGAATCACATAGGACATTCACATCTTTTAGTAGATGTGGTAGATTCTTTGTTGATCATTCACCTATCTCTAGGTACAACTTATTATACCCAATCATACCCTTTGATATACCCTAAAGATCTTAAGATACATGTCAAAGTATAACTTATCATACACAAGATACAATGATGATCTCAAGTCTAAGGATCACATGTACTACTATCACTAGAGGAATTCCTATTGACAGCCGAGTAAAACTCCATTAGGTATTCCTTAGCGAGTCACGTTCTGTAAGATCCAGGTACGTACGTTAATTTCGAGGACGAAATTTCATAAGGAAGGGGGATTGTAAGATCCCGACTTTATGAAATAAAAGTTTATTATTTTCTTTATGATTAGTCTTCTAAATAGTAAAGTGCTTAATTGTTATAAATGATAGTTAAGGGTGTTATATGCAAATTATCTGATAAACAGTGCATGTCGGGAAATATTCTTTTTGTCGAGGAATATTCTTTTTGTCGGAGAATATTATATTCGGTATCGTACGACGGCGCCGAAATGGAAATATTGTCAACGATAGTGGGCCCCATTGTCGGATACTGAAAACGACAGTATTTGTCAACAATATTATCACCTGCAACTGTTGACATACCCGGTAATAAAAAGAACAGTAAAACGCGTTAGTCCACAGTAGTACGCGGTATTTCACAAGCACACGGTGTTGCACAGTATTTTATATTATTGATTCAATAATTGATAAAGTAGCTATTGCACAGTATTTTGATTCAATAATTGTTACAGTAGCATCTGCATAATACTTTTTCATTATTTTGTCATGACACTGTAACTCATATTATTTGATATGATATTTAGCATTATTGACAATGTCTAGAAATTCTGTCAAGGAAAAAGGTTATTTAATTGCGCGCCGTTTATACGGAAGGCCCCCTTTTTCCTGGAAATGATCTGGTTGTCAATATTATAAGTCTATAATATTAACGGTGAATAACAGTTGAAAGTCTAAAATAGTGTTGATTAAAAATACGTAAAGCATTTGTTGTAAGTTAACATATTTTTTTCTGCGGGACCCACAATTTATTCCATGGGACCCATAACTATTTGATCGGTGGGACCCACAAACTATTTTCGTAAAATAATTTCTTCAGATTTTATTTTTCCGTGGGACCCTCATGTCATTCAATAGTAATTACCGTTAGTAAATAGTTAATTCAGTTTTTATTTTACCTTAAGGTTAAATATCTAAGTGAAAGCATATTCTAAGAATATACTACGGCATAAAGTATATTAAAAGAATATGCCAAGAGTATAAGGGTAATAAACCAAGAAAATTTAGGAAAAATACTATAATGCCCTCACCTTAATTTTCCTATAAATAGGGAGGGTTTGCTTAAGAAATTTTCACACCTTTATTGCTTATACTTCCTCTATCTCTCTCTCTAAATTTCTTAAGTTCTCTTACTGTGCTAGGCTATTGTGAGTATTTGTGAGAATACTAGTAGTATCCGAAGTTAGTAAACTTCATAGAAAGTAACATCTAGTCACTTGTTAACTAAGGTAGGGAATATCATTTCTTTCATACTCATATATAATATCATTTACTTTCATGTTTGTGAGTGATATTATACTCATAAAGGTTGTTATTCATTCTGTATTAAGTTGTGGGGATAACCTGTCTGTGCGGTATGATGCATGCCTGGTGAATATCCTTTTGTATTCATTCCTTATTATTCTGTGGGAATAACCTGTATTTACGAGTGTCGTACCTGGTGAATACCCTTCTGTATTTATTTCTTATTACTCTGTGGGAATAACCTGTATGTACGAGTGTCGTACCTGGTGAATAACCCTTTATATTCGTTACTTATAAATCTGTTGTGGAAATAATCTATCTACGCGAATTATCGCATGACGGGTGAAAATCCATTTGCAGTTTCATATATTCTGTTATACTTGTATAACGTATCATTTCTTTTGTACTCTTTAAGGGATATCTTTTTCTTTCACATTTCTCCATTTATGATAAGAAATCTTTGTTTGTTTCCAAAACCTTATTTTTAAATGGAGAAAATCCCTGAAAATTAGTAGAATATCCTTAATAGTTTGTGCTTCATCTAATATCTTTTCACTTGAATCTTTCTATTTCATTTTATACGTTATAATTGAAGCATGAAATAATTCTTGAATATCATTCTTGAATTTGACTCCACAATTTGGTCATCGTGTTGGCAATTTGGTCAATCTTTGATACTGATTAAATTATAAAGCTTTTCTTATCCTTAATCTCACTGTATCATTGTCATCATCCTCATCTTCATACTTAAATTGTGGTGATAGTTCTCTTTGGCCCGTAGTGCAAAGATGAACTGGCGTGACATGATTTTGACCAAACTGTGTATTGGTATTATCATGACTTTTGGTGTTACAAACAAAGGCGTATGGTGAAAGTTCACTTTGGCCCGTAGTGCAAAGATGAACTGGCGTTTGGCATGATCATGACCGGTGATGTTACAAATAAATATCTTTGGCACGTAGTGCAAAGAGAGGCTGTTGAATATAAACTGTTGATTTGGATGTTCATAAACAGGAATTGCTGATTAGTGTTACAGGGATAAAATATTGGTGGTGATCCTCTAATTTATAGAAGATGGTAGATATTATAATCTACTTGACTCTTCTAATGGATTGTTTATTCCGCTGCAATAGTTGTTGTTGAACAATTAAAATATTTTTAAATCTCTGATTTAATTCTGTTGAAGACTAAAGATAATTTTTTTTTTCTTCATTATCTTAGTCATGATATTTTTTACTGGGCAATTTGTGCTCACCCTTTTCCTTTTTGTTCCATTGTTCTCCTCAGGAAAAGAGAGTGTAGCGGGGACTAGCCAGGGAATGGAGTGATGGTCCGAGATAATAGAAGTGTCTCAATACCTTACTATTAGTGTGACAATAAGTGTATTGAGAATTTAAGATGTATTTGTGTTGTGTTGTCGTATTTTGCACAACACTTATTAGTTGTAAATGGAAAAATTCATATTTGTATTTGTATTTTGTGGAATGTTATTGGCAACTCAAAATGGGTTGTATGGACCTATTTTGGGGGCGTCACAGTTGGTATCAAAGCTTAGGGATATGATCTCTGGTAGAGATCTGAGATTAGAACTAGGAGGGGAGAGATGAGTAAAATCCTTCGCCAGTGTGTCCTACCTAAGCTATTTCTGGTTATTTAACTAATTGGTTTGGTTATAGGGACAAGATGTTGCATGTCTATTTCTTTAACTAATATTTGTTTTGTGATCACAATTCAGAATGGCATCTGAAAACCAAGAGATTCACTATGAGACCATTGTGGCTGAAAACCAGGAAGCCACAAATAATACGGGTGCAAACTCAGAACATCATGATGCTAATCATGATGCTAACAACAGAATGAATGATGAAATTTTTAGGAACTTCATGCAATGCCTGCAGAACCAGGCGAGAAGAGCTCCTGTCTACAATACTGGCAGAAACGCTGATAATGTACGGATGGTCACTGCTAAGCAATTCAAAGAATTGGGACCCCCTGAATTTTTCGGCAAGCCAGATCCACTCAAGGCAGAGGCATGGCTTAAACAATTAACAAAGATATTTGATGAACTGCGTTGCACGGGCGACCAAAAGGTTCCTTTTGCCACCTTTATGTTACGAGGAGAAGCGGATCATTGGTGGGAATCTATGAAACGTACCCATCATTCGGCACTCGAGATGTCTTGGGTTGAGTTCCAGGAATTATTTAACGAGAAGTATTTCCCGGAAAGTATTCGTCATATGAAGGAGGTAGAATTCATCAAACTGGAACAGAACAACATGACGGTGTCACAGTACGAAGCCAAGTTCGCCGAGCTGTCGCGTTTTGCATCCCATTTGGTGGATAATGAGAAACGAATGACACGAATGTTCCTACGAGGTTTGAAACCAGAGATTCGCCAATATCTCGTTTCTCATAAAATTTGTATATACGCAGATGCTGTGGATAGGGCTCAAGTAGTGGAGCAGGAAAGAGGACTACTACAACCAGGAAGCAACACCCAACCACGAGAGCAAAATCACGGTAATAATCGTAATGGTGGCAGCAATTATCGAAATAATGATAATCAGCGAGGAGGGAATCACAACACCGGAAATGGTAACCACTTCGGTGGTAATCCTGGCCCAGATAACAGAAGGAGTGAGTCAAGTGGCAACAATTCCAAGAAGAGGAGATTCAACAACAACCATGGAAAGGCACCAACGTCAGCACCAGCACCAGTACCAGTTTCGAAGGAAGGAGAACGACCACCTGTTAGATGTTTCAGGTGTGGGAAAGAAGGACACATCAGTCCAAATTGTACACAATTGCCATCTTAAGTATGTTATAATTGTGGAAAGGAAGGCCATATAGCTCGCTTTTGTCATGCAGTGAAGTCAAGTCCAGCTGCAATGATGACACCGAAGGCGGTCGCGGACAAGTCAAAGTCCGTGGTTCAAGGGAGAGCTTTTGTCGTGACGTCACAAAAAGCGCAGAATCCGAACGAGGTTATTACGGGTAAACTACTTATTAACTCTTGTGAAGTCTATGCCTTATCAGATACTGGTTCTACCCACTCTTTTATTTCACCAACATGTGCTCAACGCCTGAATTTGGCTCCTGAAAAATTAGATTTTGACTTATCTGTTGAAACACCGTTAGCACAAACATTCGTTACATCTACAGTCTATAAATCTTGCTTTGTTCAAATCGGTACCCTCACATTACCTGTTGATCTTATCTCCTTGATCATGCATGAATTTGATGTGATTTTAGGAATTGATTGGTTAACTGCTCATCATGCTAAAATGGATTGCTTTTGTAAGGTCATTAGTTTTCATATTCCTAATCAACCTATTATGCGAATTCAAGCAACCAAACCATTGAAATCAATAACCATCATTTCTAGTCACAAAGCCATTTGTTTATTGAAAAACGGATGTCAAGCCTTCTTAACCCATGTAACGGATTTAAATAAAAGTACGTCAGATTTGAAAAATATTTATGTTATTAATGAGTTCCCTGACGTATTTCCTAAAGAACTTCCTGGCCTACCCCCAGACCGTGAAATTGAATTTTGTATCGACCTTGAACCCGGTACGAAACCTATTTCCAAAACCCCATATCGAATGACTCCTATTGAACTTCAAGAGTTAAAAGTCCAACTACAGGAGTTGTTAGACAGCGGTTTCATACGTCCGAGTACATCGCCTTGGGGTGCTCCTGTTTTATTCTTAAAGAAGAAAGACGAGAGTATGAGACTTTGGATTGACTATCGGGAGTTAAACCATGTCACCATCAAAAATAGGTACCCGTTACTTCGCATTGATGATTTGTTCGACCAGTTACAAGGTGCTCAATTCTTTTCAAAGATCGATCTTCGTTCTGGATATCATCAGTTGAAAGTTAAAGCTGATGACATTCTAAAGACTGCCTTCAGAACTCGGTACCGGCATTATGAATTCCTAGTCATGTTTTTTGGATTGACTAATGCTCCTGCTGCTTTCATGGATATTCAAGGAATATTTGGATCATTTCGTGGTTGTCTTCATTGATGACATTCTCATATATTCTAAAAGTCGTGAAGATCACGAGCAACACTTGAGGCTGATACTTCAAAAACTTCGTGAAAACAAGTTATATGCTAAGTTAAAGAAATGTGAATTCTGGCTTGAGAAAGTTGCATTCCTTGGTCACTTGGTTTCTAAAGAAGGAATCTCGGTTGACCCGACAAAGATTGAAGCAGTATCAAATTGGGAACAACCCAAGTCAGTAACCGAAGTACGAAGCTTTCTGGGTCTAGCTGGTTATTATCGGAGATTCGTAGAAGGATTTTCTCGAATAGCCATTCCATTAACTCAACTGACTCGGAAAAGCACAACATTCAAATGGAGTGAAGAGTGCGAGAAGAGTTTTCAAG
This sequence comes from Aralia elata, assembly GCA_034770075.1. NCBI lineage: Eukaryota > Viridiplantae > Streptophyta > Magnoliopsida > Apiales > Araliaceae > Aralia > Aralia elata. Next base: position 162,406 of record JAVJAP010000078.1, read on the forward strand.
AACTCAAAAGAAGGCTCATTTCAGCACCTGTATTGGCAATACCATCAGGATCGGAAGGATTTGTCATCTACAGCGACGCTTCAAGCAAAGGATTAGGTTGTTTTCTCATGCAACATGGGAAGGTTATAGCCTATGTGTCTCGGCAACTCAAGGAATATGAGAGGAATTATCCTACTCATGATCTAGAGTTGACAGCAGTCGTTTTCGCATTGAAGATTTGGAGACATTACTTGTATGGAGAGAAAGTGGAGATCTATACAGACCACAAAAGTCTCAAATATTTCTTCACCCAGAAGGAACTCAACATGCGACAGCAGCGTTGGCTCGAGCTGTTGAAAGATTACGACCATACCATCCAATACCATCCTGGAAAGGCGAACGTAGTAGCTGACGCATTGAGTAGAAGATCATATGCAAGCACGAGTGCGTTACTGACATCGCAAAGGCTCATCTTGGATGATTTACAAAGGATGGAGATAGAGTTAAAGACTCCAGGAACCCACGTGAAGGTCGCACATATACAGGTAGAATCGGCTTTAATCGATAAAATTAAAGCTGCTCAAGTTACAGACCCGGAGTTGATGAATATGAAGAAAAAGGTACAAGAAGGTGTTATTCCAGAAGCAAGAGTCGACGAAGACGGAATACTTCGAGTCAACTCTAGACTGTGTGTTCCTAACGACCCTGACTTGAAATACAAAATCATGATGGAGGCACACAACACACCATTTGCAATCCACCCTGGAAGTACCAAAATGTATCGTGATCTTCGACATACATTTTGGTGGAACAATATGAAGAGAGAAATTGCAGAGTTTATTGCAAGATGTTTAACTTGTCAACGTGTCAAGGCAGAGCATCAAGTACCAAGGGGTCCATTGCAACCACTTGAGATTCCAGAATGGAAGTGGGAACACATTAACATGGATTTCGTGACAGGTCTTCCCAAAGTTTCTCAAGGCTTAGACGCAATTTGGGTCATTATAGATAGATTAACCAAGTCTACTCATTTCTTGCCTATACGAGAAAACTATTCACTTGAGCGTCTTGCTAATATGTATATAAGCGAGATTATCAGATTGCATGGCATGCCAGTATCCATAGTTTCTGATCGAGATCCTAGATTCACTTCACGATTTTGGGTCAGCTTGCAAAAAGCTATGGGCACTGAATTACGATTCAGTTCTGCATATCATCCCCAAACAGACGGGCAATCGGAAAGGACTATTCAAACCCTTGAAGATCTATTAAGACTCTGCGTACTAGACTTCAAAGGAAGTTGGGACAAATACTTGCCATTGGTGGAATTCTCTTACAATAACAGTTATCAAGCAAGTATAGGCATGGCTCCCTTCGAGGCGTTGTATGGACGAAGGTGTCGATCTCCAGCATGTTGGGATGAAGTAGGTGAGGCAAAATTGTTGGGACCCGAGTTGATACGTATGACTACGGAAAAGATCCAAATGATCCGGCAACGTATACAAACAGCTCAAGATCAACAAAAGAGTTATGCCGATCTTCATCGAAGAGACGAGGAATTCAATGTAGGGGATCATGTATTTTTACGTGTTGCTCCGTGGAAAGGTGTTACGCGATTCGAAAAGAGAGGAAAGCTTAACCCACGATTTATCGGTCCATTTGAAATCCTCAACCGAGTAGGAACTGTGGCCTACAGACTCGCCTTACCGCCAAGCATGTCTCGTGTTCATAATGTTTTTCACATATCCATGCTACGTAAATATGTGAAAGATCCAAACCACATTATTGAGTTAGAACCAGACGAGATAGCAGAGGATTTGACGTACGAAGAGATACCTGTCAAGGTCTTGGATAAGAAGGAACAGATTTTACGATCAAAGGTTATACCTCAAGTCAAATTTTATGGAGAAACCATGATGTTGAGGAAATGACCTGGGAGTTAGAATCTGAAATGAGAGCAAGGTATCCTCACCTCTTCGAAATGCCAGGTACGTACGTTAATTTCGAGGACGAAATTTCATAAGGAGGGGAGATTGTAAGATCCCGACTTTATGAAATAAAAGTTTATTATTTTCTTTATGATTAGTCTTCTAAATAGTAAAGTTCTTAATTGTTATAAATGATAGTTAAGGGTGTTATATGCAAATTATCTGATAAACAGTGCATGTCGGGGAATATTCTTTTTGTCGGGGAATATTCTTTTTGTCGGAGAATATTATATTCGGTATCGTACGACGGCGCCGAAATGGCAATATTGTCAACGATAGTGGGCCCCATTGTCGGATACTGAAAACGACAGTATTTGTCAACAATATTATCACCTGCAACTGTTGAAATACCCGGTAATAAAAAGAATAGTAAAACGCGTTAGTCCACAGTAGTACGCGGTATTTCACAAGCACACGGTGTTGCACAGTATTTTATATTATTGATTCAATAATTGATAAAGTAGCTATTGCACAGTATTTTGATTCAATAATTGTTACAGTAGCATCTGCATAATACTTTTTCATTATTTTGTCATGACACTGTAACTCATATTATTTGATATGATATTTAGCATTATTGACAATGTCTAGAAATTCTGTCAAGGAAAAAGGTTATTTAATTGCGCGCCGTTTATATGGAAGGCCCCCTTTTTCCTAGGAATGATCTGGTTGTCAATATTATAAGTCTATAATATTAACGGTGAATAACAATTGAAAGTCTAAAATAGTGTTGATTAAAAATACGTAAAGCGTTTGTTGTAAGTTAACATATTTTTTTCTGCGGGACCCACACTTTATTCCGTGGGACCCATAACTATTTGATCGGTGGGACCCACAAACTATTTTCGTAAAATAATTTCTTCAGATTTTATTTTTCCGTGGGACCCGCATGTCATTCAATAGTAATTACCGTTAGTAAATAGTTAATTCAGTTTTTATTTTACCTTAAGGTTAAAAACCTAAGTGAAAGCATATTCTAAGAATATACTATGGCATAAAGTATATTAAAAGAATATGCCAAGGGTATAAGGGTAATAAACCAAGAAAATTTAGGAAAAAGACTATAATGCCCTCACCTTGATTTTCCTATAAATAGGGAGGGTTTGCTTAAGAAATTTTCACACCTTTATTGCTTATACTTCCTCTCTCTCTCTCTCTCTAAATTTCTTAAGTTCTCTTACTGTGCTAGGCTATTGTGAGTATTTGTGAGAATACTAGTAGTATCCGAAGTTAGTAAACTTCATAGAAAGTAACATCTAGTCACTTGTTAACTAAGGTAGGGAATATCATTTCTTTCATACTCATATATAATATCATTTACTTTCATGTTCGTGAGTGATATTATACTCATAAAGGTTGTTATTCATTCTGTATTAATTTGTGGGGATAACCTGTCCGTGCGGTATGATGCATGCCTGGTGAATATCCTTTTGTATTCATTCCTTATTATTCTGTGGGAATAACCTGTATTTACGAGTGTCGTACCTGGTGAATACCCATCTGTATTCATTCCTTATTACTCTGTGGGAATAACCTGTATGTACGAGTGTCGTACCTGGTGAATAACCCTTTATATTCGTTACTTATAAATCTGTTGTGGAAATAATCTGTCTACGTGAATTATCGCATGACGGGTGAAAATCTATTTGCAGTTTCATATATTCTGTTATACTTGTATAACGTAAAATTTCTTTTGTACTCTTTAAGGGATATTTTTTTCTTTCATATTTCTCCATTTATGATAAGAAATCTTTGTTTGTTTCCAAAACCTTATTTTTAAATGGAGAAAATCCCTGAAAATTAGTAGAATATCCTTAATAGTTTGTGCTTCATCTAATATCTTTTCACTTGAATCTTTCTATTTCATTTTATACGTTATAGTTGAAGCATGAAATAATTCTTGAATATCATTTTTGAATTTGACTCCACAATTTGGTCATCGTGTTGGCAATTTGGTCAATCTTTGATACTGATTAAATTATAAAGTTTTTCTTATCCTTAATCTCACTGTATCATTGTCATCATCCTCATCCTCATACTTAAATTGTGGTGATAGTTCTCTTTGGCCCGTTGTGCAAAGATGAACTGGCGTGACATGATTTTGACCAAACTGTGTATTGGTATTATCATGACTTTTGGTGTTACAAACAAAGGCGTATGGTGAAAGTTCACTTTGGCCCGTAGTGCAAAGATGAACTGGCGTTTGGCATGATCATGACCGGTGATGTTACAAATAAATATCTTTGGCACGTAGTGCAAAGAGAGGCTGTTGAATATAAACTGTTGATTTGGATATTCATAAACATGAATTGTTGATTGGTGTTACAGGGATAAAATATTGGTGGTGATCCTTTAATTTATAGAAGATGGTAGATATTATAATCTACTTGACTCTTCTAATGGATTGTTTATTCTGCTGCAATTGTTGTTGTTGAACAATTAAAATATCTTTAAATCTCTGATTTAATTCTGTTGAAGACTAAAGATAATTTTTTTTTCTTCATTATCTTAGTCATGATATTTCTTACTGGGCTATTTGTGCTCACCCTTTTCCTTTTTGTTCCATTGTTCTCCTCGGGAAAAGAGAGTGTAGCGGGGACTAGCCGGAGAATGGAGTGATGGTCCGAGATAATAGAAGTGTCTCAATACCTTACTATTAGTGTGACAATAAGTGTATTGAGAATTTAAGATGTATTTGTGTTGTGTTGTCGTATTTTGCACAACACTTATTAGTTGTAAATGGGAAAATTCATATTTGTATTTGTATTTTGTGGAATGTTATTGGCGACTCAAAATGGGTTGTATGGACCTATTTTGAGGGCGTCACACGTTCAGTGAACTTATTCTACAATAAGCACCTACATACTTGCTTTAGTGTCTCCACACAAATGATTATGAGATCAATCATCCTCTTCATAAGAGCAAGCAACGTATGTCCTAATCTATCCGGATTCACTAATCCCATTTTTAGTAATCCAACGATTAGGAACGATTTTAGTTTGTGAGCTATCTTGAATTTAGATCTCATTAACATGATCACCATCATGATTCTAAAAGCATTGCTCAAAACTATGGGTTTATCACATTTAATATAACAGCACTATGTAGATAATATAAAATACCTTTTAAGAAAATCAATTCTTTTATTAATAACCGAATAAGATTTCAAAGTATATGCTACATCATATCAAATATGATTGGCTTGTTTGCATACTAATTTCAATTTTCCACTTGCACTAAAGCCAATCGTCATGGTATCTAATAGCCTTCTTCTCTAAGTGACGATCATCCTGCCGTTTGGATAAAACTTCAGTAAATGGATATACAATGTTGTTCTTGAGAGTCCACTATCTCTATAGTGACTTTTCTTCTTTCAATGATTCCTCTAATCAAATGAAAGTGCTGCAACACATGTTTGAATCCAAGATGAGACTTAGGAACTATTTCTAGTTCTATGATGAACTTTTCATCCAAACAATCAACTTGCAGCTTCACTTACAGCTATATACTTTGTCTTTGTCACTAAATCAGCAACTCTTTGCTATTTTGAAACCTTTCCAATTCATTGCACCACCATTCAAGGTAACAATTTACCCTAAAGTGGATTTGTTATCGTCTTGGTCAGTCTGAAAAACTTGAGTCTGTTTAGCCCTCTAGTTTTAATTCAGACCTACCATGAATCATGATCACATCTTCAATACCGGTTAAGTACTTAAGATGTTTATCACTGTCTTATAGTGATCTTCTCCAAAATATGACTGATCAACATTAGACCTTGTATATTCATTGCATACATGATAGTAACTCATGCAATCTCTCTTTAAATCGGAGACAATTTTATAGAGATTCACTCCATGGCTCATCATCATGAGACCTCTCTTGGAGTTTGCCATGCTAAACGCCTTTAGCATCGAATGAATATACGTTCATTGGGTCAAGCCGAACATCCTTTTAAATCTATCTATATAGATTTATATCTCCAATTTATAGGATGCTCCTCCCAAGTTATTCATGGAGGAATGTTTAGACTATTTTATCTTTACTGATTGTAGCATTGGTGTGTCATTCCTTATCAGTAATATATCAACATATAATACTAGGTATGTCACAGTGCTCCCACTGATCCTTTTGTACACACTAGGTTCATTCTTGTTTTTGATAAAATCAAACTCTTTTGATTGTCTCATCAAAACGAATGTTTCATCTTTGAGAAGCTTGCTTCAATCCATAAATGGATCATCGTACCTTAAAACACGATTTGCTTCAACCTTTGAAACAAATTCCTCTGGCTATATCATACATACATTCTCCTCAAGTCTTCATTGAGGAAGGATGTCTCCACATCCATTTTGCCAGATTTCGTAATAAGCTGCAATCACAAGCAAAATCCAAATGGACTTGAGCATTACCTGGTAATAAGGTTTTATCACAGTCAACTCGTTGACTTTATTTGAAACCTTTTAAATAGGTCTGGTCTCATAGGTCTCTACCTTGCCAATTGCCCTATTCTTTTTCTTACAGACCCATTTACACCCTCTAGGCACTATGCCTTTCGGTGGAGTAACCAGAGTCTATACTTGGTTCTCATACATGGAGTCCATTTCGGATTTTATGGCCATCTGCCATTTCTCTGAGTGTCTTCTACTCATAACCTCATCGTATATAACTGGATCATCATCCTCTATGATGCGCAACTCATCATCATCCTCTATGATGAATCCATACCTCTTAGGTATCTTCGGTGCTCTCCCAGATTTACGATTCGGTTGTGGTACAATAGGTCTATCTATAGGTCCCTCGGTTTGACTAAAAGTGCTTTGTGGTTCTTGAACTTTTTCAAGATCTATTACCCTCCCACTAGCTCCTTCAATGATAAACACCTTTATCTAAGAAGGCAGCGTGTAGGATTATAGTAATAATACCCTAAACTTTCTTTAGGATATCCCACAAATCTGCACTTGTCAGATTTTGTCCCAAACTTATCTTTGAAACCTTTTCACATAAGTTGGACAACCCCTTATCTTAACATACTTAAGAGTAGGAATCCTCCCTATCCATAACCTTTATGGAGTCTTGGGCTCGGATTTTTGAGGTTACCTTATTTTTGTAGACATGCAGCCGTTTCTAGGGCATAACCCCAGATGGATACTAGAATGTCGGTAAAAATCATTATGGACTGCACCATGTCCAACAAGGTACAATTTCTCCTTTTAGATACATTAATTAATTATTGCGTATCAGGAGGTGTCCATTATGAGAAAATACTATTTTGAGATGATCTAGAAACTTATTGCACAAGTATTCCTTCCTCGATCTGATCAAAGAATCTTAATACTTTGTTAATTTGCTTCACTTCTGAATTCTTTGAACCTTTCAAATGATTCAGACTTGTATTTCATCAAATACACACATTCAACTCTTTGAATGACCATCTCCTTTTCTTTTACTAGTTTGTTCAATTTGCAAAATATTTTTCATGTAAGTCAAGTATACAAAGTCTATCAAGTAATCTTACAGTTTCAAACAAAACATTATCATTATAAATAGAACAACAATTATTCTTAAATATAATACCAGAACCTTCCTTGTCCAACAACGGAAGTAATAATGTTTCTTAAGAGAACTGGAACATAATAACAAATTATTAACTTAACAGACTTGCCCGTAGGCAACACTAAACTATAAGTTCCTACGGCTAATGTAGCAACTATTACTGCATTCTCCGCAGGTAAGATTACTTACTTTTTGTTTAGCTTTCTACTTCTGCTTAGTCTGTGTATTGGGTTGCATACGTGAGAACTATAGCCGGTATCCAATACCCAAGTAGAACCTTGACTTACAGAAAGATTTATTTCAATGATGAACAAACCTATATCTGTAACCGAAGCTTCATTAAGCTTCTTCTGGTTAGCCTCTGTAAGATTCTCCTTACAGTTTCCTTTCTAGTATCTAGGCTTAATGCAGTGGAAGCAAACTCCTTTGCTATCTGCATCAGTCTTGTTCTTATTGTCCTTTGTTTTTGCCTTTCCATTTACCTTTTTTGAATTGTTCTTCTTTCAAGAAGATCCTTTGGCCCTCTTCCGCTTCTGGGAAGAATCATCTACCAGTAAGACTTGGTCTTTCTTGGTTGGAAAGTGACTCTTTATAGTTTTCAACATGTTTAAGCAACTCAGACAGGCTGACATATAGCTTGTTCATGTGGAAATTCACAACAATTTGTGAGAAAGAGTCCGGAAGTAATTGCAAGATCAAATCTTGGATCAACTCTCCATCCATTAAAATTCAGTTGTCCTAATTGTTCAATCAGATTGATCATTTTAGGACATATGTCTGTACTATAGTGTCATCGGTCATTCTAGATTGGAAGAGCTCCTTAGATATCTAATATCTAGCAGTGCTACTTTCCTCACCATTCAACTCCTTGAAGGTGTAGGAGTACAGTAGGAGCATCCATAGTTTCATGCTGACGCTGAAGCTCGTTACTCATGGATGCGAGCATTATGCATTAAGCCAACTGTGCATCATCTTGCCACTTTCTAAAAGTAGCAATTTCTTCCTCTGAGGCATTGTCTGCAACCATTGCAGGGATAGGCATATTAAGGACATAAGATAGCTTTTCAGCCTTGAGAACTATTCTCAAATTCTTTAACCAGTCCTTTTAATTTGGTCCGGTTAATTAGCATCTAATATGCTCCGCAGTGATAGTGAATTAGACATTGTAAAATTCTGTAAATGAATTTGTAATTTAACAACATTTTAGCATACATTCATTTTAATTAATTACCAAAATAAATTAGGTCTTTATTTAAATTGGTATCTCCCACTATTTTCATCAAACTATATTACCCTCAATATATAGTTCGGCAAATCTAATTAAAGATTTGCTAGTGAGAATAAGGATCCCATTTCAAATGTATATAGCCTTGTGTGACACAACAAACTATATATAAATAAATAGGTAGACAACTATTGTCAATTACATCACTATGTAACTCCTTGTATTTTGCCTCTTAGATTATTTTGATCAAGTGTGACACATCTGAATCAAAATTATCCAAGTTAAGTCCAACCTAGTACTTCCATATATTCGAAAGAAAAACACTGCCCTTGTGTGACACAACAAAACAACATCGTTCAGTCTATGTATAAGCATCAAATGTGATAATGCAACATCTTAAATATTTAATACTTGCCTTGTGTGACACAACAAACTCATATTAAATATTTAATACTCTATCGCTTTACCATGCTAGAAGGCGACGTTCGATATTCCAACTATCTTTGAACGCGTAGGACTTAATATAATTTCTTTGAGGGGTTTGTTATTATTTGTCTCATCTTGTTTAGCGCGCATGCACATATATATATATAAAATACGCGTCATATTATTTGACATGCGAAGCATGTGGGATAATATATAATATATACATAGTAAGCATGCACATATAGAATACTATATTCTACCCGGATTGATTATGGACTTTTATTCTAGTTTGGTTCACTAGAGCCACCAAGTGAACCAAAAGGTCAAACCTAGGGTGCAAGAATTAAATTTAAATATAACTATTACATTTAAACCCGGGCTCCATTACAAACGGGTCTTCAAGCGCTCCTTGCTCCTTTGTCTCCAATTCTTCAAAATTAATTCTAACTAGTCCTATTACAAAAACTATTTACAATAAATAGAAACCTTGATCAGCAGTCAAGGGAAAGTACATAGGAGGGAGATAGAATTTACATTAAGAAAAAATTAGAGAAGACGAGGTACGCAGACCCCATTTATAAAAACCCATACATTCAAGCATCCACTAAAATAAATCCAATCACACATTGGTCAATAGTACATAATCAATCCCTATTTATTATCATACATATCTCTATATGTATCAATAAATAACATTCATCCCATGAATAATAAAACCATTCCATATATGCATTGATATCATTTAATGGACAATATTAGTTAGTATAAAATCCAATTTCAACTCCAATTAGTTATCATGGAATCCAATTCCAACTCTAATTAGTTATCATGAAATCCAATTTCAATTAAAATAAACTTCTTTATTTTAATCATATTCCAAATCAAAATAAACTCTTTTATTTTAATTTATCTAATTTTGAATAAAATAAACTCCTTTATTTTTAATCAAATTCCAAATCAAAATAAACTCTTTTATTTTAATTTATCCAATTTTGAATAAAATAAACTCCTTTATTTTTAATCAAATTCCAAATCAAAATAAACTTCTTTATTTTAATTTACAAAAAAAAATTAAAAAAAATAATTTTACACAAACAATTATGCCCAATTAAATTGTTCTAAACACATATCAATGTATATACAGAATCAAAACAATTAATAATTCGCATAAAGTTTGGCTCTTGATACCACTGTTAGGTTTGTATAGCGTGAACATGCAATCAAATTACATAAATAAAGCGGAAGCGTGACAAAATCAGATTTTAAAATTTTATATAAACCATCACCATGATTTTTCTTTATGCACACGTATTAATTAAACAAAAGATATGGAGAATAAGAACTATACCCTTGTAGAACAAAGCTTCCTCAGGTACAAGTTCAACTCCTAGTCCTTCGAGTTCTCCTTGAATTCAACGGTGTGATTCTTTCCTTTGATCAATGTTAGCCACCCAAGTGTTTGGCCTCTAGAGGTGATCCACCAAGGAAGAACAAATATTCAAGAAGTTGGGTGTTTGGCAAAACCCTAGTTTCTATCTCTATAGAAATTGTAAGTACTCTCCACAATCTAATGTAAGAGTGTGTAACCCCAATCTATGATAAGACTTCTCTTATTTATAGATGTAGGAAAACCCCTTCCCTAAACTATGTAGGATTAGGGTTTCTATTTTAATTAAACTCCTTTAATTATATTCCTAATCCAATTAGGAATTAATGAGAGAGCGTACTTCTATTAATTAATTCTCAATCCCTATTAGGAATTAAATAATAGTTATATTAATTAATTCTCAATCCCTATTAGGAATTAAATAATAGTTATATTAATTAATTCTCAATCCCTATTAGGAATTAAATAATAGTAATATTAATTAATTCTCAATCCCTATTAGGAATTAAATAATAGTAATAGTAATAATAATAATAAGACTCCTCTTATTAATTTATATTTAATATTTCCAAAATATTAAATAATAAATATTAAGCTATTTAATTTATTCTATCTCCATAGATTAAATTAAATACACTTAACTTATTATTACAATTATGCCATTTACTTCTTAAATAAATATTTTCCTTTTGCGGTGTGACCCTTTAGGTTCTCCATATTAAACCGGTTGTGAATAAATCAATTAGAACAATTCTAATCTTATTTAAATAAATAAATTAAACTATTTAATTCATTTAAATAAATAATATTTATTCTACAATAAGGGTAAGCCCTCTTAGCGATCAACGACTTTTCAGATAATATAGATTTCAACATTAATCACAAAAGAACCTTTTAGTAAATAGTTACCGTACAATTCAATTATATGTATTATTTTATTTAATTATATGTATTTCGATTCCCAAATGCACAACTCTAAATAATGCAAATTAGAAACTCCTTTCTAATTTTATTCTGCCTTGGCCAAGGACTATTGAGTTATCATTTATCGAATCACATAGGACATTCACATCTTTTACTAGACGTGGTAGATTCTTTGTTGATCATTCACCTATCTCCATGTACAACTTATTATACCCAATCATACCCTTTGATATACCCTAAAGGTCTTAAGGGACATGTCAAAGTATAACTTATCATACACAAGATACTATGATGATCTCAAGTCTAAGGATCACTTGTACTACTATCACTAGAGGAATTCCTATTGACAGCCGAGTAAAACTCCATTAGGTATTCCTTAGCGAGTCACGTTCAGTGAACTTATTCTCCAATAAGCACCTACATACTTGCTTTAGTGTCTCCACACAAATGATTATGAGATCAATCATCCTCTTTATAAGAGCAAGCAACGTATGTACTAATCTATCCGGATTCACTAATCCCCTTTTTAGTAATCCAACGATTAGGAACGATTTTAGTTTGTGAGCTATCTTGAATTTAGATCTCATTAGCATGATCACCATCATGATTCTAAAAGCATTGCTCAAAACTATGGGTTTATCACATTTAATATAACAGTACTATGTAAATAATATAAAATGCCTTTTAAAAAATCTATTCTTTTATTAATAACCGAATAAGATTACAAAGTATATGCTATATCATATCAAATATAATTGGCTTGTTTGCATACTACTTTCAGGATTGTGCTTCAAATTATACTTTCTAAGCTGATCGAATAGCTTTTTGAGATGGGTTATTTGATCAGATTCTACCCTCAATTTCACGATAATGTCATACACATAGACCTCTATCTCTTTGTGCATCATGTCGTGGAACAGGGCCATCATGGCTCTCTGATAAGTAGCCCCCGCATTTGTGAGACCGAAGGCCAATCGTCTGTGGCAGAAGGTGCCCCAAGGGGTGATGAAAGCGGTCTTTTCTCGGTCTTCCTCTGCCACCATTATCTGATGATACGCCGCAAAGCAATCAACAAAAGAGTACATCTCGTATTGGGTTGTGTTATCCACCAAGATGTGTATAAAAGGCACTGGGAAGTTGTCCTTGACACTGGCCTTGTTCAGATCTCTATGGTCGACACATACCCTCACCTTCCCTCCAGGGTTAGCCACTGGGACTATATTGGATAGCCATTCCGGGTAAGTGGACTCCATAATGATTCCAGCCTTGAACTGTTTGACGATTTCTTCCTTCACCTTCAAGCTCTACTCCGGTTTTAGCTGTCTTAGTTTCTGCTTGACAGGCTTGAAACCCTCCTTGATGGGCAACCGGTGTACCACAATGTCGGTGGACAATAAGATCATGTCCTCGTGAGACCAGGCAAAAACATCCTCATACTATCTTAGCAACTCGGTTAATTCTGTTTTCTGGCTAGGGGTCAGGTCTGTCCCTATCTTGAGTTCTTTGGGTTTGTCGGGGGTTTCGATTTTATGGTGATGGTTTGGTCTAAGTTGGGTTTTGGTTTGTCTTCGACCCATCCTTTGATCTCGTCAGGCGTGTCGTCATTATCTGTCTCATCCTGCTCAATGCCCATTAAATCGAATTTCAGCTCAATATCAAAATCGTAGTCATCTTTCGAATTTGAAAAATCGTTTGTTAGGCAAGCAATACTCAAATCGGTACACCTGACATGAAACAAAAATATTTGTCATATATATAAGTCATTTTCCCGCAATGATCATCTTTAAAATAACATGATAAAATAACATAACCATGCAAAATTCAAAATAAGGAACAAAAACTGGTATCTATTCATCCCCCACCATTCGGGGTATACCACCCTGACGCCATATTTTACCCTCGTTTGGATATTACTGGCTTCATCGTCCAGTTGTTGGTGGTCAGATCGGCCAGAATGCGACAGATGAAAGGCGGCTTCGCTCCCTGATCACTTGTCATGCCAATCATCTCATTAATTCTCTTTATATAGTTCAACCTTGGCGGTCCTCCGGCTTCGCTGGCTTCCACCACATTGACCCTTTCCCCATCATGCTTAGGCAGGGGATTGACTTTAACATTTGGTGACTCTGGCTGTTCCACAACGATCTCCCCGCTATCGATCATGTTCTGAATCTTGTGCTTCAGCGCCCAGCATTCCTGAGTATCATGACCAGGGGAACCCGAATGATACACACACTTCTTACTCGGGTCAAATCCTCTCCCTTTCGGGTCAATTGGGGGTGCCAGATCGACTATCCTTCTTTGTGCTATTAATACTGCCAAAATCCATTCAAGAGGATCCCCAAGCGGGGTGAATACCCGATCTCTTATAGTCTCAAATCTTCTTCGTCCGTCCATCCTTTGATTATCGAAATTAAGTTGTCGGGGTGGCACAATTCTCTGTATTTACACTGGAAGGCTAGTCTCCACCTTCCTAGATGATCCCTGCAGAATGAGGGAAACATCTTCCTCCTTTCTCTTTTGGGTCCTGCGGGAAGCACTACCATAGTTTTCATTCTAGATTTGCTCCGCAACTGTTTCTAGAGTTGTGAAGTCCCGGATCTTGCCAGACTTTAACCCCATATCAACCATTTCTCCATGCTTTATCATTTCGGCAAAAGGTCTTCCAATCCCCGCTATCACTCGCTCATAATAGGGTGCCTCCTGAATATCCACAAAGGTCATTACCATCTCCGCCTCGCTCATTGGGGGATTCACCTGTGCAGCCATACCCCCCCACCGCTGTGCATAGTCCCTAAAAGATTCTTTTGGTTGCTTCTTGACCTTTGTCATCTGATATTTGTCAGGGGCTATCTGTGCCTGGAAGCTGTATTGTGTCAAGAAAGTATGGGCCAACTCCTCCCAGTTGTCGATCCGAGCATTATCAAGGCGGGCATACCAAATTATTGCTTCTCCCGTTAGGCTCTTTTGGAATAACTGCATCCTCAGTCCTTCGTCCTCTGCATAAGACTCAAGTTCCCCAATGTATATCTTCAGGTGTGTATAAGGGTCTCCCTTCCCATTATATTTCTCAAATTCAGGGATCTTGAACTTCTCCGGATACCTGGTTCCTTAAAAGACACACAGATATGAATAATTTACCCTGCCCAGGAAACCTATGCCTTTCAGAGACTGGATGGTCTCCTCCATCTGCTTCATTTTCTTTCGAAGATCATCAGTGTCTCCCTCCTTGGGGATGACTGGCTCGCCCTTAGGCTGGGGTTGATCATCTTTAAAAATGATTGCGACTGTGGTGATTATTACCCTTTTCAATTTTAGCCTTTTTTATTAGATGATGTTTGGAAAAGGTCGATATAAATGTCGACGAGATTTTGAAAGATCGTTTTTTATGATGAGCCAATTGACCAGAGTCGCCAGTTGGTATATTTGAAATGGATGTACCAACTCATCCAAGTTTTATTTTTTTCGCAAATCGCTGGCTCATGTGTGACTCCAAATTAATTGGCCTGCAAACCGAGATTAATAGAGTTCGGGGGCTTGCTTAAGCGAGGGGAAGGTATTAGGCACCCCCCGTCTTCTGAGAAACACGGTTACCGCAATGTTGATGCTTTTCCTATCCTTTAATCCTTAAAATGTGTATGTGCGCGCGTGTGTGCCTATGTGAATGTTGTGGTGAGTTTGCATGAAGAAACCATTTGGGGTTTTTTTTTATGAAAAGTCATGTTTTAATTCAGGAATGCTTTAGAATGTCTTTCGGCTTACACGAGAAAGCTTTATTATTATTATTATTATTATTATAAGAAAGGTTTGAGTTTAATTGTCAAAAGCCGTGAGATTTTTCGTTAGGTGTCGTTTTGGCAAAACAAGAGTTTTTAAACCTTCATCAAAATAGGAATCGAGACCTATACATTGCTTTCATAAATAAAGTGGCGGGTAATTTCTAGGATCTTTTTAACCCTATGCGCAACGGTTTAATAAAACGTCATTTATTTTCATAAAACCATTTTTTGTGATGTTTGAACACGATCTTTCTTTAGCTTTCTCGTTTAAATAGGAATTGACATTCATTAGCACTTCCAACTTTAAGCCTCGTGGTTCTAATAACCTAATTTGATTGATTTTATGGAAATCTTCATCTTTTAGCTTTGAAATCAATTTTTATGTCGTAAATCAAATCAAAGCATTAAAATGCGTCGGGGCTATTCATGGGCATCTGAGCCATCAAAAATAACCCCAAATGCCCACAATCACGTATTTCACTATTACGGGGCCTTAAACCCGATTTTCAACTTGATATCTTTTTAAGGTCCGACAATTACAATTTACAATAAGGATACAACGCCCATAATACATACACCCAAAATGTCCATCATCGGATTTGGACCACGGGCGTTCCTAGGCTACCATCCACAATTTCTACAAACCCACAAAATGGATATTACAAAAATTAAACAAGCTAAAATCACCAAATGGATATCATCGGGTCATTAGGAAGAATTTTGTTCCGTTGGAACCCTCACTAATAGCCTCTAATCTATGTATCCTCAATGATATACAAGAAAAAACTACATTTAATATAATCCAAATGACAAAACTTAACAAAATGATATAACAAAACAGCTATAAAAAGGGTTCTTTTTCACCTTGCAAATGACACCACGATGCGTATAAACTCGTATATTGAATATGGTAGAAATTATATGTGATACAATCTAGCAAAAGGGGTATAAATCCTCACTTTTTCTCTCTTTTCTCTCTTTTTCGCTGCTATTGCTGCTGATTCTTCCTCTTTTTCTTTCTTCTTCCGCTGCCTCCAACTCCCTGTTTGCCAACTGAAGAAATGCGCTGATAAAGATTGATCAGAGGCAGTCGTAGATTGATCTGTGGCTGGCCTCGGTTCCCCCGCGCTGATCCTTGGTTTTCCCCGCGCCGTGCTCGAGTTCTGTTCCCACCATTGGCCGCAGATTGATCTGCGGCTAGCTGGGCTGATTTTCTCAATTTTCATACCGCACCTCAATTCTCGTGTCGAATCGTTGATTTTCGCTGAAAGACTTGTATTTTGCAGTCTGGGAACCACTGGGAAACATGCCATATTGCTGAGGAATGCTTATTTCGAATGGCTGTGACATGACACATGATTCATATTTGGAGCTTGGTTTCCAGGGGCGCTGCCCTCCGACCTGATATCCGCTCGTTGTCGTGTCGGCTTTGATCGCAAGTCGTTGGGGTGGCTTTGAGTGTTCGTACTTATGTCCACCCTTCGTTCTCATAGCTTGGGACAATTGACGATATTGCCCTCCTGTCAGGGTTAATATACGAAGTGCAAAATTTGGGTGTCTACAGCTGCCCCTCTTTATCATGTTTATGAAATGTTAAATGAGATGAACATGATAAAGAAGTATGCCAACTAAAGAAATGCGCTGATAAAGACTGATCAGAGGTAGCCGCAGATTGATCTGCGGTTGGCCTCGATTCCCCCGCCCCGATCCTTGGTTTTCCCCGTGCCGTGCTCGAGTTCTGTTCCCACCATTGGCCGCAGATTGATCCACGACTGGCTGGGCTGATTTTCTCAATTTTTGTACCGCACCTCAATTCTCGTGTCGTATCGTTGATTTTCGCTGAAAGGCTTGTATTTTGTAGTCCGGGAACCGCTGGGAAACATGTCATATTGCTGAGGAATGCTTATTTCGAATGGCTGCGACATGACACAGGATTCATATTTGGAGCTTGGTTTCCAGGGGCGCTGCCCTCCGACCTGATATCCGCTCGTTGTCGTGTCGGCTTTGATCGCAAGTCGTTGGGGTGGCTTTGAGTGTTCGTACTTATGTCCACCCTTCGTTCTCGTAGGTTGGGACAATTGACGATATTGCCCTCCTGTCAGGGTTAGTATACGAAGTGCAAAATTTGGGTGTCTACAGCTACCCCTCTTTATCATGTTTATGAAATGTTAAATGAGATGAACATGATAAAAAAGTAGACACCCGATGCATGAATGACAGTGCATAAGAATGATAGTACATACATGATGCAACACATATAGCTTATGGTGCAACACAACATGTAAGGCATGCAAACATTCGTAAAGGTGTCAATGCATCATGCAACTGTGAATTTACTATGAGCATCGATCTCAACAGGACTCGATCACTGATCGCATCGTTATTGTCGGGTTCCGTCTCTGCCAGGTTGTTGCTGTAATCGTTATCGCAGATGTCGTACCCCGTCTCGTAATCATCATTGTCTTGGAATCATCGTCGTCTCATAACCGTCGGGTCTCGTATCTGATCGATCGTCTCGTAGATGTAGGGTCTGGTCTCCGATGGGTCATCTTGTCCGCATCGGTTTTTACCTTCGACCGGCCGGCTCGCCTGTATCGGTTCTCGTCTCCGATTGGTCGACTCTTCTGTATCGGTTCTCGTCTCCGATTGGTCGATTTTTCGGCACCGGGTCTCGTCTCCGGTTGCTCGTCTCGTCGGTAACGGGTCTCGTCTCCGGTTAATTGATTCGTCTGTATCGGTTATCGTCTCCGATTGGTCAACTCATTTGCACCGGGTTTCGTCTCCGGTTAATCGTCCCATCGGCACCAAGTCTCATCTCCGATTATTTGTCTCGTCAGCACTGGGTCTCATTGATGAGTGTGTTTTATACACACAATTTGGGTACTTTTGGCCTTGATAATTTGCAAGTCTGTAAGTATTTTATGTGGTTTTTATGTATTTTTATCTTATTTCTACTAATTTAGTTTTTAGTTATTTTTACATGTTTTATGTTGCTTTGATGCATTTTTATTATGTTTGTAGGAATTGAAATAAAGACCGCTCGGATCGTTGTTGGGATTGACTCATTGCCCGTGCCTAGACGTCTGTGCCCGAATGGTAATATGATGGATTGTGGTGATTGGCGACGCCCGATGCTTAATTTGACAATATTTGGTAGTTGGGCGTGCGCGGCGTCGGATGGCGTGCACGGCGTGCGGCATTGGCCAAGCCACTTGGGCAAGCCCGTGCTTGGATTTCCGTGCCCGGTGGTTATGACAATGAAAATTTATGTTTGGCGTTGCTTGGGGCTTAATTTGATGACATTTGGAAGTTGGGCGTGCACGGCGTTGGATTGCGTGCACGGCGTTCGGCGTCGACCAAGACGCGTGCACGGCGTGCGGCTGGGCGCTGGGCGCTGGGCGCTGGGCGCTCGGCAGCCTCGGCAGCGCATGCGGGCGTGCGGGCGGCATGGCTCGGCAGCATCCAGGCGCATGGGCGCGGGCGCACGCCTGGGCGTGCAGGCGCACGGGCGGCCTCGGCAGCCAGCCTCGGCAGCGCATGCGGGCGTGTGAGCGGCATGCAGGCGCCAGCGTGCGGGCGCACGCCTGGGGCGCGCGCGCTTGGCTCGGCAGCCTCGGCAGCGCCATGGGCGGCATGCAGGCGCTTGAGCGCGGGCGCACGCCTGGGCGTGCGGGCGCACGCCGCCGTGCTGAGTGCGATCTGACACACCTTCAGTGCGATCTGAGCTGCTTTTTATCCGATTTTGGCTAGGGTTTCTTGATGAAGACTATATATATTCTCTTCCAAGCCTCATATCATATATCTAGAGAGAGGGAGGCTACAAAATACATCAACCAACAGAGCTCAAGGCTGCAAATCAAGCTGAATCAAGCCAAAAGCCAAGGAACTCAGTCAACAAGAATTGCAAGGCCAAGGAGGAGAGCTAGAAACCTACAGCAACCAAAGGAACACCAGCTGAATAGCTTCAAAAGTGGTTTCATTTCTAGATTTCCATCTCCTTTGTAATTCGAATTTGACAATGTATCAATTGAAAATGATGTTTATTGTAGCTATCATGAACTAACCTTCTATTCTAAGATTGCAATGGAACCCAACACTTAATTTGAATTGAATTCTCTCTCTATTGATTTTAGTTATGCATTTGTGAATTGATTGTCATAACCTTTGCTTCTAGATTAATTGCTTGGCCCGTAATTACCGTGGGAACCTATATGAACTTGACGAACGGATTATAGGTTGAGACCTAGTTATGATAACATGCGAAAGTATGGATTGTTGTGGGTTATTAATTGGATTAAGTGACATGTGTCTTATTAATTATCTGCAATAATAGATATCTTGATAGTAGTTGGGATAGATATATACCTAATTACCGCATGCAACCTATTGAGAATCTAGTCTTAATGACTTCCGAGGTGAAAGTTGGTAATGGAAGGGAGGATTAATTAGATTTGGTGACACGTGTCTATTAATCATTCTTGAAATTAGTCTCTTGATAGTGTATAGGATAGACATATACCTATGCAGTGCTTAGGAAGATTCGTGATTGACCATCGACAGAGGCTCTTATGTAGTTTTGATTTCTCGGTTGTCAATTCGTATGCTATAATTGATTGAAAAGAGAGAGTTAGGAGATTCAAATGACGTGTTGGGGGAAATTGTAATCTTAGACCCTTTTATCTTGATATTTTACCGCATTTTATTCATTACTCAGCTTGTGAACTCAACAAACAACAAACAATCAAACCTTCATCGTTTAAATTAGATCAAATTGATATACGATTGGTACTTGGGTATTATTTGTCACAATTCCCTGTGGGTTCGACTCTTATCTTATCATATATTACTTGTGGGCCGTGTATACTTGCACGTGTGTGTTATCGATTGCGAAATCGACCAACAAGTTTTTGGCGCCGTTGCCGGTGGATCGTCTCGTCGGCACCGGGTCTCATCTCCGGTTTAATTGTCTCGTCGGCACCAAGTCTCGTCTCCAGTGGATTGATTTCACTGTGTCAGTTCTCGTCTCCGATTGGTCGACTCGTCTGTACCGGGTTTCGTCTCCGGTTAATCGTCTCGTCGGCACCGGGTCTCGTATCCGGATGATCGTCTGTATCAGTTTTCGTCTCCGATTGGTCGACTCGTCTGTACCGGGTTTTGTCTCCGGTTAATTGTCTTGTCGGCACCGGGTCTCGTATCCGGTTGATCGTCTGTATCTCGTCTCTGATTGATTGGTTCGTCGGCACTTGGTCTCGTCTCCGTTTGATTGATTCGACTGTATCGGTTCTCGTCTCCGATTAGTCGACTCGTCTGTACCGGGTCTCGTACCCGGTCAATCGTCTTGTCGGTACCGGGTCTCGTCTCCGATTGATTGATTCGTCTGTATCGGTTCTCGTCTCCGATTGGTCGACTTGTCTACACCGGGTCTCGTATCCGGTTAATTGTCTTGTCGGTACCGGGTCTCGTCTCCGGTTGATTGATTCATCTATATCGGTTCTCGTCTCTGATTGGTCGACTCGTCTGCACCGGGTCTCGTATCCGGTCAATTGTCTCGTCGGCACCGGGTCTCATCTCTGGTAGATTGATTCGTCATGTTCTATACCCGATTGGCTGAAACCTCGTATTTTTAAGTCAAATGGATTTGACATTGATCAAATTTTACAAAGGAGGAAAAAGGAGGGAACAGGGCCCAGCTGTAGATCCATCTACAGCCAGCCGCAGATTGATCTGCGGCCAAGATCGGGCTTCTTAGCCAATTCGCCCCTTCCCAGATTTGTCACTTTCAGCTTTGACCCACCGCTACTTTTCGCGATGTTTCAACCTTATACGTCCCTTTTGGCCGGCTTTTCCAACCTTCTCGCAAAAACCGCTCCGGTTAGATCGATCTACACGCCACGGGTAACATTTTGACCGATTATTTTCTTATTTCGTTAATGTTTCGCTATACATTTTCTATTTTGCATGCTTAGAGATAGAAATGTATGCTTTGAAATGCTATGCTATGCGTCATTGCATGTATATGCTATGTCTCAACTGTGCAAGTCATATTCTATGTTCATGATGTGGGTCATATATACTTGTCATTTTTTGAATGAGAGCATGCATTATGGTCACTTTAAAATGCAATTTTGATCTGTTGTGGCTTGGGTTAATTGAAAACATGCTTCGCTGTGCATGGGATGCTCATTTTATAGACGAAACTCTGCTGAATTTTTTTTTTACGTATAACGGAGTCCCACTAAAATCTAATTCATGCATATATAGTAAACATGCATCATGTTACGTTTATTTCTGTGATGAAGATAGGCAGATAAAATATTGTGACACAATTCGAAATATAACGTACCTCCCTCTTTGACTATGTCGTTCCAGCTATGGATCCTGACGTTCCCAGCAGCTCCACTGCATCTCGTGCTTCGGGTGTTCGCCGCCGTAGGGCCGCACCTGCCCCGGTTTTGCCTCGGAGTCGCCAGGCTCGTCGATTGGCAGAGGCTGTCGTTCGGCCTGATCATCCTGAGGTTGACAAGGCCGCTCTTCTGGACATTGAGGCAGAGGGGCCCTCCTCCGGCACACCAGCTCCCTCTACTCGCCGCGTTTTGCCTGGCGCCTCTATTTAGGTGCCCGATCTGTTGGGTCGAGACCTCAGTCGTCACCCCTCAGCATCTCTTGTCGCTAATGAGGTATACTCATTACTTCTTTGAATTCATTCTCAATCTCTATTCGTATCTGGACTGATCCATTAGTGATTGCCACAGGTGCCCGAGTTCACTCAGCCGAGGGGCAACTGGTTCAATATCTACTTTCTCTACACAGCACTACACGCCGATTACCGCACGATGGTGGACTCCTGGGGTTTCCGTTCCTTCTTCACCATCATTCCCCGTCAGTGTCCATGGGGTTACATGAGGGCTTTGTCTGAGCGATGGTTCCACCAGACCCAGTCCCTTCATCTCTTGGACTGCGAGGTTGTGCTGACTCCCTGGGATTAGAGATACATCACCGGCATTGAGTTCACCGGGGTCCGTGCTCCCCTAGATCTTGATATTACTCCAGCGGAGGTCCGATCTCTGTTGGGTTTCGCTGCTGAGGACTGGGTCTTTAAGGCCCGCAGCATTCGGTCCGGAGCATTGGTTGTCGATGCTGTCGGAGGTATCTATGCGGCGCCCATCCCAGCAGACCGAGCTACTCGTGACATTCTGCTTCGACGTCTGTTCCTGACTATCATGAGGGGTTGTTTCCTAGGGAACAACTCTTCTACCATTCATTTCAGCTGTCGGAGCCATCAGGGATGTAGATCAGATAGGTGATTATGATTGGGGGTCCTTCACTTTTGCCTATTTCCTCCATGGTCTCGGTCTTTGCTCAGAGGGACAGACAGACGCTTGGCTTGGGTTTTACCCTTTTCTGCTAGTAAGCCTTCTTTTCTTATTGCATTTCTTATCATTTCATTTCCTTTCCCCGCATCTGTCGGTTACTTATGTCGTTTCTTGTCTCTGTTCACAGTTCTGGGCGTGTGAGCGATTCCCATGCCTGAGGCCTGTCACGACTCTCGGTCTGGACACCTATCCCAGGGGTCGGCGGTGGCACCACAGTACTTTGGAGGAGGTCCCAGTGTCCGGCAGCTTCGCCCATTGCCGCATTCAGCTGGAGTTGATCACCGCTGCTGAGGTCGTCTGGACTCCTTATCTCTCTGAACATCTGACTGTGGGGTTTACAAAGGGATATCCCTCCGGCCCAAAGTTCTCACTTTCCACCCGTCGCCTCACCTTGCAGAGTGTCGGAGGATGGGTGATGTATTTTGGAGAGCGCACATTCAGATGTGTGACTGGAGAGATCCATATTCCACACTCCCTCCCCCTTACTGCATCCTGGCCGGTGGATTCTCAGCCTTCAGAGATTATGTTGGAGGGAGAGGATGGTCGGACACTTTCTATGGGTCCCAGCACGAGCGAGGCCTTCCGTACTTGGTGGGTGCCCCACACTATTGGTCCTCAGACTCGGGCCACATTCTTCCTCGGGGATATGGTCCCTGGATCGGTGCTGATGACTGATTGGGCTGCCTGTGTCCGGGCTCCTACACATGCTGAGCAGATTGCTCCTCTGACCCGCCAGGTGGACCAGTTATCCTTATATCTTCGAGTGTTAGGCCGGACCCCAGATGACGCTTATGCGTACGACACTGACAGTGCGGGTTACGATACCGGCCCGAGCTCATCTGATGCCCCAGTGCCCCCATATATCCCAGATATTAACTTCGGGGCTTCGACTTCCACTTCTACTCCAGGGGATCAGTTTGGGGATCCTGATTTCATAGATGACATCACCTTTGATTAGATTATGATAGGATAGGGCTTTTTTGTATTTGAACCTGTTCAGCTTTTTTCATTTCATGTACTATGTATTGAACTCATATATTTATTTATGCACAATTTTATTATTATGACCGTTCTATTGCTCTATTATCAACTGTATGATGCATGCTTTATATTCATGGATAAAGAATGACCCCTGCACAGTCTTTTTGATACTATTTTTCACAGATGTCATCAGATGCCGTGGTATGTTTGGATCTCATTCCTCCCACAAGGTTGGTTCGCAGTCTTCTCTGCTGGTTGGACAGTTTGTCGCCGACCGACAGGGTTATCGCAAATGGTCTTCTAGGACATTCCTGGTCCTTATTATCCTTTCAGGTGCCGGCAGGCTTTGTGGAGGGTATTCTGAGCTATTGGTCCCCTGCCCGTCAGGTGTTCAGATTAGGGACAGTGGAGCTGACCCCCACTCTCGAGGAGTACGCCCGCTTTACTGGCTTGTCTTTGGATGGTCCTTGTGCCAGTGTCACAACTGGTTCTATACGCCGTCAGTTCTTGACTTTTACTGGGTTGCGGAGGACAGTTCTGTTATCGGTGATCACATCAGACCATCTAGTCCCCCTTCATTTCCTGGTCGACCGATTCGGCTCAGCCGACAATTTTCATCTATTCTCTAGTGATTTTTCCGTATCCGAGGAACATTGGGGCGCTTTGAGAGTAGATGTCTTGATGGCTTGTGTTATCTTAGTTTTGTATCTGCCAGCCGGATCCGATATGTTGGACGTGCGAGTTATTGTAGCCGTTAGAGCCCTTCAGGAGGCTCACACCATTATTCCTATGATACTAGCAGACACCTATATGTTAGCCTCATATTGTCAGTCTTTCCAGGGTAGAGTGTTCAGGGGGAGCTCTGTTTTGTTGTATGTATGGTTTATGAGCCATCTCAGCCCCATCGGTCATTTTCGTCGCCATGGGTTTTGCTTCAGCCACAACATAGCAATGCAGTTTTCGTTCCGTCCCGTGAGCTGTATTGATGCGGCTTCCTGGATAGAATTCTTATCGGATATTGAAGAGCCCTTTCATCTCTTGATCTATTCGGGTTATTGCTCCTTCATGAGCTTCTCGACTCATGTGCCCACCTTGGATTTCATCCCTATTTTTGGCTTGAGGGGCGTGACGACTTATCATCCCTTGGCGGTCATGGGGCAGTTCGATCAGATACAGGATTTTCACCCTTTTACGGGCGCAGCCGACTATCGATTGCTCATATCACCCCAGACAGAGAGAGATCTACTGCGGGTATACGATCTTTGGTCTCGTAGGATCTTTGCCGAGTATAGTGAGAGCTGCCCCATTCAGACATCTGCTTATGTGCAATAGTTGCACGGAGACACCGACATGGTTGGTTTGAGTTAGACTAGAGTATTTGATGACTCTCGAGTGCTTTCACAGATGATACCACCCCAGAAGCATTTATCCCTCCTGAGTCTACAGAGATGATATCCAGATGTCAGTTTGAAGGCTTCTCCACTCCCGCCTAGACTCCCCATTCCATCTCAGCTGATTCTGCCCCTAGTCGGGTTACTGAGGACAGTCGGAGCCGACTGGCCTTGATTACTGCTGAGGCTGAGAGAGATGCTGCTCTTGCTAAGAGAGATGTCGCTATTCTGGCCAGAGATGTTGCCCTTACTGACAGAGACGCCATTATATTGCAGACTAGGGCAGTTATAGATGCTCACTCCGAGACTGTTAGCCGAGCCACTGTTTTATTGGATCGTATCGCCATGATGGGGCAGCAGATTGCAGGGGATGCCGATGCTTCAGATCTATCCACCACCTTATCCATCCTGCTTCATTTAGTTTCAGATTTGTAGATTATTCTATTTCCTGCATAGACTATGTCAGTTTCATCGGTTATCGAAAGAGAAATCTTGTAACAAAATAACTTATATATATAGACATGCATTTAAATTTAGCCATTTTCCCTTTTTGTCGTATCGTTTCCTTTCATTGGATCCTCATTTTATCCAGCTAACCACGATTTTGATATTTCGCCTTATTTCTCTTCTCAAGTCTTGATGGAGATTTGACAGATAATGTCGCACCCCTGTTGATTTCATCGGACTGAGTCTTAGATTTTGGCTAACTGTTTTGTTGGGTTAGGGTTATGTTATTGAGATGAAGCTGATTAGGCAGCTGGTTTTGGGAAGGGTTCGAGGGTATAGGAAGGTTTTCTGGCTGTTGGGAATCGGTTTTGGTTAGAGAAAGGATTTTTCTGTAAGGAGTCGGACCGTGCTATGATGGCTGCCTACGTACCCCCACAAGTCGGGAGATCAGGTCCTACGTAGTTCGTTCTTCAAAGAAATAGGAGAAATTGATGATTTTTTTTCAAGCGTAGAACCGCTTCACCGAGTCGGAATTGATGGGCTGTGGAAACACCTCACCGTCCATCTCTTGCAATATGAGGGCTCCTCCGGACAGTACTTTCTTAATCACAAAATTTCCCTCCTAGTTCGGCGCAAAATTCCCCTTGGCTTCGCTTTAACA
The DNA here is from genome assembly GCA_034770075.1 of Aralia elata. Lineage (NCBI taxonomy): Eukaryota > Viridiplantae > Streptophyta > Magnoliopsida > Apiales > Araliaceae > Aralia > Aralia elata. Next base: position 188,520 of record JAVJAP010000078.1, read on the forward strand.
AGGCATGACTCTCTTTAGCACTAGGTCATTTTCCTTAAATTTTCAAGGTCTTATCATTTTATCGTACGATCGAGATATTCTTTGCTAATATAACTGACCATGCAAAACAGCAGCCACCCTCCTTTCGTCAATTAGGGCCAATTGGTCGTACCGACCTTGCATCCAATCCTCCTCGCTTATCTGAGCATCAATCAAGATTCTGAGGGATGCGATCTCAACTTCAACTGGCAGAACAGCCTCCATTCCATATACCAACGCGTAAGGGGTTGCCCCTGTAGAAGTACGCACCGACGTTCTGTACGTCAGCAAGGTGAGAGGTAGCAGATCCGGCCGTCCCCGATGATTTGCGGACATTTTCGCCATGATCTTCCTGATATTCTTATTTGTAGCCTCCACTACCCCATTCATCTTAGGACGGTAAATGACAGAATTGGTGTGCTTGATCTTAAACTGGTCACACAATTCCTTCATGAGGGCATTGTTCAAATTCTTGGCATTGTCGGAGACTAAGACCTCAGGTTGCCCGTATCGGCAAATGACATTATTCCTGATGAAACCAACGATGATCTCCTGAGTTACTTTAGGGAAAGAGCCTGCTTATACCCATTTAGTGAAGTAATCGATCATGACGAAGATAAATCGGTGTCCGTTGCTTGCTTTGGGTTCTACTGGTCCGATTACATCCATACCCCACATTGAAAATGGGCAAGGGGAGGTCATACAATGCAATTCATTGGGAGGCGCATAGATTATGTTGTCGTGCGCCTGACATTGATAACATCGTTTGACATGATCATCGCAGTCGGCTTTCAGTGTTAACTAGTAATGCCCCGTTCTCAAGATCTTTTTGGCCAGCATCGGTCCACTCATGTGTGGCCCACACACTCCCCCATGTATTTTGTCCATAATCTTTTGGGCCTGCGTTTCATTTACACATCGCAACAATCCCAAGCCGGCATCCCTCTTGTACAGTAAATCCTCGCTCAGATAAAACTTCATTGCTATCTTTTGGATTCTCAACCTCTCAGCTCGATTTGCTTGGTTAGGAATGGATCTATCCCTCTGATATTCCATTATGTCGTGATACCAAGGCTGCTTTGGCAGAACCACCTCCTCCGATAATACTGCCACATGTTCCTCATATGCCGGGGCATTCTGTACCGCTATTTCAATCTGTGGAATGTCCCTTCTTTTGATTATGTGTATTAAGGAAGCCAGAGTTGCTAATGCATCGGCAAAATCATTTCTTCCCCGGGGGATATGTCGGAAAGCGATATCCTCAAATTCTCACATCAATTGGATAACACACCGGTGGTATCGAAGCAACCGGAGCTCCTTCGTGCTATACTCCCCGGCCGCCTGTTTGATTACCAGCTCTGAATCCCCGAACACCGCTAGTCTTTTCACCCCCATATTGCGGGCAAAATGGAGTCCCAATATACATCACTCGTACTCAGCGATGTTATTTGATGAGTGTGTTTTATATACACAAATTAGGTACTTTTAGCCTTAATAATTTGTAAGTCTTTAGCTATTTCGTTTGGTTTTATGTGTTTTCATCTTATTGTTGTGTAATATAGTTTTGTATTACTTTTATATGTATTTGCGTGCTTTTATGTGTTTTGAGGTTGTTTTGTAGGTATTGAAATAAAAGCCCTTGGGATCAATGCGTTTTCGGCGTGAATTTGGCATTTACGCTGCTTGTTTCTCAATTTGACCCGTGATGCAATCCGAATCTCTCAAAACTCAAAGAACAAAAGTTGTAGATTTTGATCTTAGCTTTCCAAAACATCCGGAATCATCCAATTTGAAGTTCGTATGAGAGAGTTATGGTCATTTTACCGTCGTATTTTGCATGCATTTTACGCAGCAGTTTCTTCGAGATCAATTTAAGCCTTTCTCCGTCCTGTATCTCGACGAGCTCCGGTTATGGAAGTTGTAGAGCTCTTCCTTATATTTCCATAGCCTATTTACACGCCTAAATCTGAGTTCGGACGAAGAAGTTATGGCCATTTTCCCAACAGACATCAGAGCTGGAAATTGCAGCAGAACTGCTGCCCGGCGCAGCTGCGCCCCTTCCTAGTACAAATCCGGCGCAACTGCGCCCTTCATACAGGAAACGTGTGTTTGGGCAGCGCAGCTGCGCCCGGACACAAGCCAAAGCCGGCGTAGCTGCGCCCGGCATCCAGGGACTTCAGTATGCGGCGCATCCAAGCGCGCAGCTGCGCCGGTTTCGCCAGATTTCGCGATTTCAGCCTATTTTTTGTCAAAATTCGTGGGCTAAGCTAGGTTTTTGCCTTAGAAACTATAAATACAATGTGTAGCCTCCATTTTTGAGAGACCTAGACCCTAGAAATCAGATTCAAGAGAGGGGGGAGCTACCAAATTCATCACCAAGGGGGGCCAAAGTGCTACAAATTAAGCCATATCAAGCAAAGGCCAAGGAGCTAAAGCATCAAGGATTGCAAAATCAAGGAGGAAAATCTAGAGATCATCATCAACCCAACAAGCAACATCTGAATATCCATCAAAATTGGTTTTATCTCTAATTTCCCTTCTAATTTGTAATCCAACATGATGTATAATTTGAATATGATGTTATTTGTAGCTACCATGAACTAGACTTTTATTCTAAGGTTTCAATGGAACCCAATACCTAGTTTGAATCAAATTATCTCTCTTTGATATTAGTTATCATTTTAGAATTGGATATCATAATTTGCGCTTCATGTATTAATTACCTTGACCATCAATTAGTGTGATAATCTACATGGAATTGAGAAAGGAAATATAGATTGAGATCTGATTATGCTAGCATGTGTTCATAAATTCTACATGTGATGGAATTTAAGTTTCGTGCCTAGGATAGAGATATACCGAAGCACCATATGTGGCCAATTGAGAACTTATGCTTCAACCCTTTTGATTGTAATTCACATAGAGATATAGTGCGTTAGTCATCTAGGGTGTTCACATTCATTCTATCAATTGTGGATTTAGTGTGATACGAATATGGTGCATCGGGAGGTGGCCATATTTTACATTCGTGCTCTCGACCAACATTCTAATGTAATAAATTGCGAATTGAATGTCTAGCATGATTTATAATGAAAGTTTAATTGATTGATCACCTATATGAAATTGAAAAGTGGATTATAGTGTTGAGACCTAGTTTTGATATCATACGAAAGTTAGAGATTTTTGTGGGTGATGTATGAGATTATGTGGCGTGTGTCTTATTCATTGTCTTCAAGAATGTATGACTTGCTAGTATTTGGGATAGAGATATACCTAAATGCCGTGTGTAACCATTATGAGATTACAAACTTAATGACTCCCTACACGGAGGTTCATTCGTTTGATGGGTAGATTGACTAAGATTATGTGGCGTGTGTCTTGTTGATTATTCATGGAATTAAATGGATTGTTGGCATGTGGGATAAACATATACCTATGTGTCGTGTATGGGTGATTTTCATATGACCATACACTAAGGCTTATGAATAAGGTGAATTTCTCGGTTAACAATTCTTGTGTATTAACTAGTTGAAAAAGAGAGAGTTAGGAGATTTAAATGAAGTGTTGAGGGAAATTGTAATCTTAGACTTGTTAATATTTGATTTCATTATCTTAATGCTTTATTTGTTATCTTCGTTATTGCAAAACAACAAAAACAATTATCGTTTGTTTAAATGAGATTGAAATGATAAAAGGTTAATACTTGGTAAACATTAGAAACAATTCCTCGTGGGATCGATACTTTACTTACACTTTATTACTTGTTGACCGCGTATACTTGCGCGTATTTATCGGTTGCGAAATCGACCAACATTATTCGAATTTTTGAACTGCAATTTAGTGGCCACGGGGTATTGCTCTCCGGTGATAGATATCAGGACTACTCCGGCTCCTGCCCCTTCAGCATTCATGGCACCATCAAAATACAACTTCCAGAACTTCCCCTCGTCATCACATCTCATGTGTAAGACCCAAAATACATCTTTGCCTGGTAAAGGAGTTTCTAAAGGCTGCATTCCTCCTGCTGGCATTTCTGACAACTGATCTACAATTCCCTGCCCTTTCATGGCTTTCTGAGTTACGTATACGATGTCGAACTGCTGTAAGATTAACTGCCACCTTGACAATCGACAGTTCAACATGGGCCTTTCAAAGATATATTTTAGGGGATCCATTCTCGATATCAGGTATGTAGTGTGCCTATATAGATAGTGTTGTAATCTCATTGCAGCCCACGCCAAAGCACAACAGGTCCTTTCGATGGGGGTGTAATTCTGTTCACATCGGCTAAATCTCTTGCTGAGGTAATAGATGGCTTGCTCTTTGCCTAATTCATTCTTCTGTCCCAGCATACATCCCATTGCAATGGCGTTGACCGATATATACGTAAACAGCGGGATCCCATCCTTCGGGGGTACCAACACTGATGCTTCTGTCAGGTGCTTCTTAATGGTCTGAAAAGCTTTCTGGCATTGCTTATTCCACTCTTGGGAGACATCCTGATGAGGACATCCTTAGCTTACAAGCCATTGACAAAACACAAGTGGATCCATTGCATATGCCACTTGGACCCATTACGAGAACACGAGTTAAACGCTTCAAAGAAGGACTTAACGGGATGATTCATAAATTATGGACCGAGATTGGATCGAGCATAGAGGTTATAGAGACGGGTTACAAGCACGCGAAGTTCATAAACACATTGAAAGCAAGCATACCCGAATTGTCACAAAAGAATCAGCATTTCCGCACTTTTGGACCAGTTTGACATCAGTTTGTATTTTGGCCATAACTTGAGTTTCCGAACTTCAAATGAGGTGATTCAAAAGCCTAAATTTGTCTACACTTCTAGGGCTACAACTTTCATGCTTTGCCCAAGTCCAAATTGGGTGGTTTTCAAATGCAAAAATAGCTTGTAATGTGCTGATCAGATTAGTTGTCAGATTTGGACTTTTAGCACGTCACATGGACATGTTTTTGGGGTGATAAACTCTTTGGATGGCTGATGCATGTGATGTGATTAGTTGTTAGATCTTGACTTATGGTGATGGGTTAGCACACCATGAGTTCCTATAAATACCAAGTGATGCTAGGCTTGTACAACCAACTTCATATCAATTTTCAGCATTATTAATATTATTGTGAGTTTCTTTCTCTACTTGTGGTTCTTTGAGAATTCCTAAGTGTTCTTTAGTTCTTCTTTGAGATTCATAATTGACTTATCATAAAACAAATCATAGTTGTGTGTGGCGTCTTCTACCGCATCAATCGTCGATTGTACCGAGGTTACCGCTTCAATATAAGCGAGGGGTCGAGGTGTCGTTGGTGTTCACCCTACGCAGATTTCCTAAGCAAGCAATTGTACCAAGATTACCGTCTATATATAGGCGAGGGGCTAAGGTGTTGCAAGCTATCCATCCTATCAACTTGTTGGAAATGATCCGGGTGACGACCACCTCACGCAAGCGTGCCGTGGAGTCTATCATTTGGTATCAAAGATAAGTTTCCTATCAAGTTACTTATCTTTACTTTTATTGTTGGATCATAGTAAAAAAAATTGCAAAAAAAAAACTGCAAAAAAAAACTGCAAAAAAATATATATATATTGCAGAAAATTATTATTGTTGATTGTTATTATTGGGATTTCATTTGCAAAGAATTATATTTGACGATTGTGAAGTCTTGTTGGTATTTCGAGAGTCATACTTTCTATATTGTATCTTGATAAGTTCTTATTGGATTGTAATTGAAAAATTGAGGTAATATTTGTATGAATTCAAAAAGAACCTATTAGAGAGAACTACGAGCGGAAAAAGGCAAGAGTAGTGAGATTACTAGAGGGTAAAAGTCATTTGTGTGATACACAAGCGTTTCATATTTGTGTAAATTGTTTGAGCGAAACACGTAAGGGAGTGGTGAGGAACTTGTTTTCTACTAACCTTTGTTTTGCAGAAAATATGTCTAACACAAGAGATAAGACAATTGAAAATGAACCTTCTACATCAAATTTTGACCCAAAACTCATGATGGAGGCAATGATGAAAGAATTTTCTCGACAGTTAGGAATGGCTATGGAGCAGGTACATGATCGTATCGATCAGTTGAGTGACACTCGAGGGGAACAAACTCAAATCCTTCCGGGTGGGCGTCCGAAAGGAAAAGCTCAACAAAAGGAAGCTAGACTAGAGAAGACAAATTACTATGATGAAAGGTTTAGCGAGGAAGAGGATCGAGAAACTGGCCTTATCCCTAGGAGACATTTTGTAAGGGATAGAGGCGGCTGAAATCGAGAGGACAACAACCTCCATAGCATCAAAATGAAAATTCCCCCATTCCAAGGCAGGAGTGATCCCGAGGCATACTTAGAGTGGGAGAAGAAAATGGAGTGGATATTTGATTGTCACAAACTACTCGGATATCAAGAAGGTTAGAATTGCAGCTATCGAATTTTCAGATTATGCCGTTACTTGGTGGGATCAATTGATGACCAGCCGAAGGAGGTACAGATAACGTCGAATAAAGACTTGGGCAGAAATGAAAGCTGTGATGAAAAAGAGGTTTGTACCAAGCCACTATTATCGAGATCTGTTTCGAACCTTACAAAACTTGAAACAGGGAAATAAGAGTGTGGAGGACTACTTCAAGGAAACGGAGATGTTAATGTCTAGGGCTGAAATCGACGAGGATAATGAGGCCACCATGGCCCGATTTTCAGCAGGGTTAAATTGGGATATTGCAGATTTGGTGAAGCGTCAACAATATGTGGTATTGGAAGATATGGTGCACATGGCTATCAAAATAGAGAAGAAACTTAAGAGGAGAGGTGGCCAGCGAACATATCCTACCACAGGGTCATCATGGAAATCCAACATTGTGAGACGCGAGGAAAGACCAACTGTTTCCAAACCAAAGCCCGAAATCAAGCAGGGAACGACTACTCAAGGATTGCAAGGTAAAACCAATCAACCTTCTACTAGTCGTAATCGAGATATTGTATACTTTAAATGTCAAGGCAAGGGACATATTGCAAATCAATCCCTAAATCAAAGAACTATGTTATTGCTTGATAATGGAGAATTGGAAACCGAAGAAGAAGATAGTGACAATGACTCTATGCCACCTTTGGAGGAAGATAGAGAGGTTGCTATGCATGGTGAAGTGTTGGTTACTCGAAGAATCCTTAGTACACAAGTAAAGGAAGAAAGCAATGAACAAAGAGAGAATCTATTTCATACTAGATGCATGGTAAATGGTAAGAGTTGTTGTGTTGTAATTGATGGTGGGAGCTGTACAAATGTGGCAAGCATCACTATGGTGGAGAAATTGGGACTTACAACATCCAAACATCCCCATCCATGCCGATTGCACTGGCTCAATGACAACGGCGACATCAAAGTTACCAAGCAAGTATCAGTGCCATTTACAATTGGGAAATATGTCGATGAGATTCTATGTGATGTAGTTCCTATGCAGGCAGGTCACTTACTACTTGGGAAACCTTGGCAGTTCGATCGGCGAGTAAAGCATGATGGTTTTACTAATGAGTATTCTTTTGTTCACAATCAAAGAAATGTTACCTTGTGTCCTATGTCACCAAAACAGGTGCATGAGGATCAAATGCACTTATAGAGAGATCATGAGAAAAAAATAAAAGAGAGAGAGAAAAAGAGAGGTGAAGAGAGAAAAACAAACATTTTTGCAAAAAGGAGTGATGTGAGGCGAGCTTTGGATTCTAAAAATCCAATGATTATACTTCGGTATAAGGAGACACTTTTAAATACTAACGCTAATAGATCTTCTTTGCCTAGTGTCGTTTCTGCTCTTCTACAGGATTATCAAGATGTATTTCCCGAGGAACTTCCACGGGGATTACCACCCATTCGGGGAATTGAGCATCAAATTGATTTCGTCCCTGGCGCGACCATCCCAAACCGTCCGGCATACCGAAGCAATCCCGAGGAAACAAAGGAATTAAAAAGCAAAGTTGACGAGCTAATGGACAAGGGGTTCGTGAGGGAAAGCACGAGTCCATGTGCGGTTCCAGTTATCTTAGTACCTAAAAAGGATGGGAAGTGGCGTGTGTGCATTGATTTTCGAGCAGTAAATAACATCACGGTAAAATATTGACATCCCATTCCGAGGTTAGATGATATGTTAGATGAATTCCATCGATCTTGTGTGTTTTCTAAAATTGATTTGAAGAGTGGTTATCATCAGATTAGAATGCATGAGGGAGATGAATGGAAAACTGCTTTTAGAACAAAATATGGGCTATATGAGTGGTTAGTTTTACCTTTTGGTTTAACTAATGCTCCTAGCACGGTCATGAGATTAATGAACCATGGTTTGCGTCCCTTCATTGGGAAATTTGTAGTTGTCTACTTTGATGATATTTTGATCTACAGCAAGGATTTAGTTGAACATTCATTGCATATAAAATATGTCCTAGATGTGCTTCGAAAAGAAAAATTGTATACTAATTTGGACAAATGCACATTTTGTACGGATCGAGTTGTGTTTCATGGGCTCGCAAGTTTCTATAGGCGGTTTGTAAGAAATTTCAGCGAAGTCACAGCACCACTCACCGAAGTAATCAAAAAGAGTGTAGGATTCAAGTGGGGTGATGCACAGGAAAAGGCGTTTCAATTGATTAAAGAGAAATTAACTAACATTCCTTTACTTGTATTGCCTAATTTCACTAAAACCTTTGAAATTGAATGTGATGCTTCAGGTTTAGGCATTGGAGCTGTGTTGATGCAAGAAGGAAAGCCAGTGGCATATTTCAGTGAAAAATTGAGTGGAGCAGCTTTGAACTATCCTACCTATGACAAGGAGTTATATGCCTTAGTTCGATCATTGGAGACTTGGCAACATTACCTGTGGCCTAAGGAATTTGTGATTTACACGGATCATGAATCATTGAAATATTTGAAAGGCCAACACAAGTTGAACAAGAGACATGCACAATGGATGGAGTTCATCGAGACATTTCCATACGTCATTCTCTATAAGCAAGGTAAGGAAAATGTCGTGGTCGATTCTCTTTCATGAAGGTATGTGTTGTTAAATACTCTTGACACAAAATTACTTGGTTTTGAACAAATTAAAGAATTATATGATAATGACCATGATTTCTCTGAAGAGTTTAAAAATTGTGAAAAGAATGTTGTAGGTAAATACTTCAAGATGGATGGATTCTTGTTTCGTGAGAATCGATTATGTATACTGTCGACGCCGGGAGGAATCGCTTCCGTTGCGATATTTGTCCTTTCCAATTTTAGCCTTCTCATTAGATGATTTTTTGGAAAAGGTCGGCATGAGTGTCGACGGGGTTTTGAAAGATCGTTTTTTTATGATGAGCCAATTGATCAGAGTCGCCAGTTGGTATATTTGAAATGGATGTACCAACTCATCTCAGTTTCGTTCTTTCGTAAATCGCTGGCTCATATGTGACTCCGAATTAATTGGCCTGCGAACTGAGATTCATAGAGTTCAGGGGCTTGCTTAAGCGAGGGGAAGGTGTTAGGCACCCCCCCGACTTCCGTGAAACGCGGTTACCGCAATCTTGATGCTTTTCCTATCCTTTAATTCATAAAATGTGTATGTGTGTGCGCGTGTGTGTGTCTATGTGAATATTGTGGTGAGTTTGTATGAAAGAATCATTTGGGGTTTTTTATGGAAAGTCATGCTTTGAGAATGCTTTAGAATGTCCTTCGATTTATACGAGAAAGCTTTATTCTTTATGAAAAAGGTTTGATTTTAATTGCCAAAACTGCAAGGTTTTCATTAGGTGTCGTTTTGGCAAAACAAGAGTTTTTAAACCTTCGTTAATATAGGAATCGAGACCTATACGTTACTCTCATAATTAAAATGACGGTAATTTTCTAGGATCTCTTTAAACCTATGCACATTGGTTTAATAAAACGTCATTTATTCTATAAAACCTTTTTTTGATATTTGAAAGATCACCAAATGGATATCATCGGGCTATTAGGAAGAATTTTTGTTCCGTTGGACCCTCACTAATAATCCCTAATCCATGTATTCTCAATAATATACAAGGAAAACTACATTAAATATAACCCAAATGACCAAAAACTTAACGAAATGATATAACAAAAAATGCTATAAATGAGGGCTTTTCACCTTGCAAATGACACCACGATTCGTATAAACTCATACATTAATTAGAGTAGAGAAAGTATATGATACAATCTAATAATAGGGGTATAAATCTTCACTTTTTTCTCTCTTCTCTCTCTTTTTTTCGCTGTTGATTTCTTCCTCTTTCTTCTTCCTTCCGCTGCTGCTTCAACTCCCTCTATCCGAATGAAGAAATGAGCTGATAAAGGCTGGCCAAGGGCAGCCGCAGATTGATCTGTGGCTGGCCTTGGTTTCTCTGCGCCCGCCACGCACTTCAGTCACCCGACGCGCACTCCAATTATTTTAATCGTTGGCCGCAGATCAGTCCGCGGCTGGGTGGGCTGATTTTCTCGATTTTTGAGCCGCACCTTGATTCTCGTGTTGTATCGTTGGTGTTTTCTAAAGGACTTGTATTTTACAGTCCGAGAACCACTGGGAAACATTGTCGTGTCGGCTTTGATCGTACGTCGTTGCGGTGGCTCTGAGTATTCGTACTTATGCCCACCTTTCGTTCTCGTAGGCAGGGTTCATTGACGATTTTGCCCTCCTGTCAGGGTTAGTATAGGAAGTGCAAAATTTGGGTGTCTACAGCTGCCCCTCTTTATCATGTTTATGAAATGTTAAATGAAATGAACATGATAAAGAAGTAGACACACGATGCATGAATGACAGTGTATAAGAATGACAGTACATACATGATGCAACACATATATCTTATGATGCAACACAAGATCTAATGCATGCAAAACATTCGTAAAGGTGTCAATGCATCCATCCCTGGTCGCATTGTTAGTCGTCGGGTTTCGTCTTCTAATCGATCGTCTCGTCTGCGCTGGGTCTCGAATCCGGTCGCTAGTCTCGTGATCACCGGGTCTCGTATCCGGTTGATCGTCTTGTGAGTGTCGGGTCTCGTATCCGATTACTCGTCTCGTAATCACCAGGTCTCGTATCCAGTTTGATTATCTTGTGAGTGCCGGGTCTCGTATCCGGTCACTCGTCTCGTAATCACCGGGTCTCGTATCTGGTTAATTGTCTTGTCGGCGCCGGGTCTCGTATCCGGTTGCTCGTCTCGTGATCACCAGGTCTCGTATCCTGTTGATCGTCTTATGAGTGCTGGGTTTCGTATCCGATCGCTCGTCTCGTAATCACCGGGTCTCGTATCCGGTTGATTGTCTTGTCGGCGCCGGGTCTCGTATCCGGTCGCTCGTCTCGTAATCACCGGGTCTCGTATCCGGTTGATTGTCTTGTCGGCGCCGGGTCTCGTATCCGGTCGCTCGTCTCGTGATCACCGGGTCTCGTATCAAGTTGATCGTCTCGTCTACGCCGGGTCTCGTATCCGGTCGCTCATCTCGTAATCACCGGGTCTCTATCCGATTGATCGTCTTGTGAGTGTCGGGTCTCGTATCAGGTCGCTCGTCTCATAATCACCGGGTCTTGTATCCGGTTGATTGTCTCATCCGCGTCGGGTCTCGTATCCGGTCACTAGTCTCGTGATCACCAGGTCTCGTATCCGGTTGATCGTCTTGTGAGTGCCGGGTCTCGTATCCGATCGCTCGTCTTGTAATCACCGGGTCTCGTATTCGGTTGATTGTCTTGTCGGCACCGGGTCTCGTATCCGGTCGCTCGTCTCGTGATCACCGGGTCTCGTATTTGGTTGATCGTCTCGGTTGTGTTGGGTCTCGTATCCGGTCGCTCGTCTCATAATCACCAGGTCTCGTATCCGGTTGATTGTCTTTTCGGTGCCGGGTCTCGTATCCGGTCGCTCGTCTCGTAATCATCGGGTCTCGTATCCGGTTGATCGTCTTGTGAGTGCCGGGTCTCGTATCTGGTCGCTCGTCTCATAATCACCGGGTCTCGTATCCGGTTGATTGTCTGTTCTGCACCGGGTCTTGTATCCGGTCGCTCGTCTCGTAATCACCGGGTCTCGTATCCGGATGATCGTCTGGTCTGCGCCGGGTCTCGTATCCGGTTCCTCGTCTCGTAATCACCGGGTCTCGTATTCGGTTGATTGTCTCGTCCGTGTCGGGTCTCGTATCAGGTCACTAGTCTCGTGATCACCCGGTCTCTTATCCGGTTGATCGTCTTGTGAGTGCCGGGTCTCGTATTAGATCGCTCGTCTCGTAATCACCGGGTCTCGTATCCGACTAATTGTCTTGTCGGCGCTGCGTCTCGTATCCGGTTGATCGTTTCGTCTGCACCGGGTCTCGTATCCGGTTGATTGTCTTGTCGGCAACGGGTCTCGTATCCGGTCGCTCGTCTCATAATCACCAGGTCTCGTGTCCGGTTGATTGTCTTGTCGGTACCGGGTCGCTAGTCTCGTGATCACCGGGTCTCGTATCCGGTTGATAGTCTTGTGATAGCTGGGTCTCGTATCCGTTCGCTCGTCTCGTAATTGCCGGGTCTCGTATCCGGTTGATTGTCTTGTCGGCGCCGGGTCTCGTATCCGGTCGCTCGTCTCGTAATCACCGGGTCTCGTATCCGGTTGATTGTCTTGTCGGCGCCGGGTCTCGTATCCGGTCGCTCGTCTCGTGATCACCGGGTCTCGTATCAAGTTGATCGTCTCGTCTATGCCGGGTCTCGTATCCGGTCGCTCATCTCGTAATCACCGGGTCTCTATCCGATTGATCGTCTTGTGAGTGTCGGGTCTCGTATCAGGTCGCTCGTCTCATAATCACCGGGTCTTGTATCCGGTTGATTGTCTCATCCGCGTCGGGTCTCGTATCCGGTCACTAGTCTCGTGATCACCAGGTCTCGTATCCGGTTGATCGTCTTGTGAGTGCCGGGTCTCGTATCCGATCGCTCGTCTTGTAATCACCGGGTCTCGTATTCGGTTGATTGTCTTGTCGGCACCGGGTCTCGTATCCGGTCGCTCGTCTCGTGATCACCGGGTCTCGTATTTGGTTGATCGTCTCGGTTGTGTTGGGTCTCGTATCTGGTCGCTCGTCTCATAATCACCAGGTCTCGTATCCGGTTGATTGTCTTTTCGGTGCCGGGTCTCGTATCCGGTCGCTAGTCTCGTGATCACCGGGTCTCATATCCGGTTGATCGTCTTGTGAGTGCCGGGTCTCGTATCCGGTCGTTCGTCTCGTAATCAACTAGGTCTCGTATACGGTTGATTGTCTTGTCGGCGCTGGGTCTCGTATCCGGTCGCTCGTCTCGTAATCACCGGGTCTCGTATCCGGTTGATTGTCTTGTCGGCGCCGGGTCTCGTATCCGGTCGCTCGTCTCGTGATCACCGGGTCTCGTATCCGGTTGATCGTCTCGTCTGCGCCGGGTCTCGTATCCGGTCGGTCGTCTCGTAATCACCGGGTCTCGTATCCGGTTGATTATCTGGTCTGCGCTGGGTCTCGTATCCGGTCGCTCGTCTCGTAATCACCGGGTCTCGTATCCGGTTGATTGTGTTGTGAGTGCCGGGTCTCGTATCCGGTCCCTCATCTCGTAATCACCGGGTCTCGTATCCAGTTGATTGTCTGGTCTGCGCCAGGTCAAGTATCCGGTCGCTCATCTCGTAATCACCGGGTCTCGTATCTGGTTGATTATCTTGTCGGCGCCGGGTCTCGTATCCGGTTGCTCCTCTCGTGATCACCGGGTCTCGTATCCTGTTGATCGTCTTGTGGAGTGCTGGGTCTCGTATGTGGTCGCTCCGTCTCGTAATCACCGGGTCTCGTATTCGGTTGATTATCTTGTCGGTGCCGGGTCTCGTATCTGGTCGCTCGTTCGTCTCGTGATCACCGGGTCTCGTATCAAGTTGATCATCTTGTCTACGCCGGGTCTCGTATCCGGTCGCTCGTCTCGTAATCACCGGGTCTCTATCCGATTGATCGTCTTGTGAGTGCCGGGTCTCGTATCAGCTCGCACGTCTCGTAATCACCGGGTCTTGTATCCGGTTGATTGTCTCATCCGCGTCGGGTCTCGTATCCGGTCACTAGTCTCGTGATCACCGGGTCTCGTATCCGGTTGATCGTCTTGTGAGTGCCGGGTCTCCTATCCGATCGCTCGTCTCGTAATCACCGGGTCTCGTATCCGGATGATCGTCTAGTTTACGCCGTGTCTCGTATCCGGTCGCTCGTCTCGTAATCACCGGGTCTCGTATTCGGTTGATTGTCTCGTCCGCGCTGGGTCTCGTATCAGGTCACTAGTTTGGTGATCACCCGGACTCGTATCCGATTGATCGTCTTGTGAGTGTCGTGTCTCCTATTAGATCGCTCGTATCGTAATCACCGGGTCTCGTATCCAATTAATTATCTTGTCGGCGCCGGGTCTCGTATCCGGTCGCTCGTCTCGTGATCACCGGGTTTCGTATCCGGTTGATCGTCTCGTCGGTTGCCGGGTCTCGTATCCGGTCGCTCGTCGTCTTATACTCAATGGGTCTCGTATCCAGTTGATTGTCTTGTCGGTACGTACCGGGTCTCGTATCCGGTCGCTAGTCTCGTGATCACCGGGTCTCGTATCCGGTTGATCGTCTTGTGATTCCCGAGTCTCGTATCCGGTTCCGCTCGTCTCGTAATCACCGGGTCTTGTATCCGGTTGATTGTCTTGTCGGCGCCGGGTCTCATATCCGGTCGCTCGTCTCGTGATCACCACCGGGTCCACGTATCTGGTTGATCGTCTCGTCTGCGCTGGGTCTCGTATCCGGTCGCTCGTCTCGTAATCACCAGGTCTCATATCCGGTTGATCGTCTTGTGAGCGCCGGGTTTTTCTTATACGGTCCTCTCGTCTTGTAATCACCGAGTCTCGTATCCGGTTGATTGTCTGGTCTGCGCTGGGTCTCGTATCCGGTCGCTCGTCTCGTAATCACCGGGTCTCGTATCCGGTTGATTGTCTTGTGAGTGTCGGGTCTCGTATCCGGTCGCTCGTCTCGTAATCACCGGGTCTCGTATCCGGTCGCTAGTCTCGTGATCACCGGGTCTCGTATCCGGTTGATCGTCTTGTGATTCCCGAGTCTCGTATCCGGTCGCTCGTCTCGTAATCACCGGGTCTTGTATCCGGTTGATTGTCTTGTCGGCGCCGGGTCTCATATCCGGTCGCTCGTCTCGTGATCACCGGGTCTCGTATCCGGTTGATCGTCTCGTCTGCGCCGGGTCTCGTATCCGGTCGCTCGTCTCGTAATCACCAGGTCTCATATCCGGTTGATCGTCTTGTGAGCGCCGGGTTTCTTATACGGTCTCTCGTCTTGTAATCACCGAGTCTCGTATCCGGTTGATTGTCTGGTCTGCGCTGGGTCTCGTATCCGGTCGCTCGTCTCGTAATCACCGGGTCTCGTATCCGGTTGATTGTCTTGTGAGTGTCGGGTCTCGTATCCGGTCGCTCGTCTCGTAATCACCGGGTCTCGTATCCGGTTGATTGTCTTGTCTGCGCCAGGTCTGGTATCAGGTCGCTCATCTTGTAATCAACGGGTCTCGTATCGGGTTGAGTTTCTTGTCGGCTCCGGGTCTCGTATCCGGTTGCTCGTTCTCGTGATCACACCGGGTCTCGTATCCTGTTGATCGTCTTGTGAGTGCTGGGTCTCGTATCCGGTCGCTCGTCTCGTAATCACCGGGTCTCGTATTCGGTTGATTGTCTTGTCAGCGCCGGGTCTCATATCTGATCGCTCGTCTTGTAATCATCGGGTCTCGTATCCGGTTGATTTTCTTGTCGGTGCTGGGTCTCGTATCCGGTCGCTCATCTCGTAATCACAGTGTCTCGTATCTGGTTGATTATCTTGTCGGTGCCGGGTCTCGTATCCGGTCGCTCGTCTCATGATCACCGGGTCTCATATCCAGTTGATCGTCTCGTCTGCGCCGGGTCTCGTATCTGGTCGCTCGTCTCGTAATCATCGGGTCTCGTATCCGGTTGATCGTCTTGTGAGTGCCGGGTCTCGTATCTGGTCGCTCGTCTCATAATCACCGGGTCTCGTATCCGGTTGATTGTCTGTTCTGCACCGGGTCTATATCCGGTCGCTCGTCTCGTAATCACCGGGTCTCGTATCCGGATGATCGTCTGGTCTGCGCCGGGTCTCGTATCCGGTTGATTGTCTTGTCGGCAACGGGTCTCGTATCCGGTCGCTCGTCTCATAATCACCGGGTCTCGTGTCCGGTTGATTGTCTTGTCGGTACCGGGTCTCGTATCCGGTCGCTAGTCTCGTGATCACCGGGTCTCGTATCCGGTTGATAGTCTTGTGATAGCTGGGTCTCGTATCCGTTCGCTCGTCTCGTAATTGCCGGGTCTCGTATCCGGTTGATTGTCTTGTCGGCGCCGGGTCTCGTATCCGGTCGCTCGTCTCGTAATCACCGGGTCTCGTATCCGGTTGATTGTCTTGTCGGCGCCGGGTCTCGTATCCGGTCGCTCGTCTCGTGATCACCGGGTCTCGTATCAAGTTGATCGTCTCGTCTATGCCGGGTCTCGTATCCGGTGATCGCTCATCTCGTAATCACCGGGTCTCTATCCGATTGATCGTCTTGTGAGTGTCGGGTCTCGTATCAGGTCGCTCGTCTCATAATCACCGGGTCTTGTATCCGGTTGATTGTCTCATCCGCGTCGGGTCTCGTATCCGGTCACTAGTCTCGTGATCACCAGGTCTCGTATCCGGTTGATCGTCTTGTGAGTGCCGGGTCTCGTATCCGATCGCTCGTCTTGTAATCACCGGGTCTCGTATTCGGTTGATTGTCTTGTCGGCACCGGGTCTCGTATCCGGTCGCTCGTCTCGTGATCACCGGGTCTCGTATTTGGTTGATCGTCTCGGTTGTGTTGGGTCTCGTATCTGGTCGCTCGTCTCATAATCACCAGGTCTCGTATCCGGTTGATTGTCTTTTCGGTGCCGGGTCTCGTATCCGGTCGCTAGTCTCGTGATCACCGGGTCTCATATCCGGTTGATCGTCTTGTGAGTGCCGGGTCTCGTATCCGGTCGTTCGTCTCGTAATCACTAGGTCTCGTATACGGTTGATTGTCTTGTCGGCGCTGGGTCTCGTATCCGGTCGCTCGTCTCGTAATCACCGGGTCTCGTATCCGGTTGATTGTCTTGTCGGCGCCGGGTCTCGTATCCGGTCGCTCGTCTCGTGATCACCGGGTCTCGTATCCGGTTGATCGTCTCGTCTGCGCCGGGTCTCGTATCCGGTCGGTCGTCTCGTAATCACCGGGTCTCGTATCCGGTTGATTATCTGGTCTGCGCTGGGTCTCGTATCCGGTCGCTCGTCTCGTAATCACCGGGTCTCGTATCCGGTTGATTGTGTTGTGAGTGCCGGGTCTCGTATCCGGTCCCTCATCTCGTAATCACCGGGTCTCGTATCCAGTTGATTGTCTGGTCTGCGCCAGGTCAAGTATCCGGTCGCTCATCTCGTAATCACCGGGTCTCGTATCTGGTTGATTATCTTGTCGGCGCCGGGTCTCGTATCCGGTTGCTCCTCTCGTGATCACCGGGTCTCGTATCCTGTTGATCGTCTTGTGAGTGCTGGGTCTCGTATGTGGTCGCTCGTCTCGTAATCACCGGGTCTCGTATTCGGTTGATTATCTTGTCGGTGCCGGGTCTCGTATCTGGTCGCTCGTCTCGTGATCACCGGGTCTCGTATCAAGTTGATCATCTTGTCTACGCCGGGTCTCGTATCCGGTCGCTCGTCTCGTAATCACCGGGTCTCTATCCGATTGATCGTCTTGTGAGTGCCGGGTCTCGTATCAGCTCGCACGTCTCGTAATCACCGGGTCTTGTATCCGGTTGATTGTCTCATCCGCGTCGGGTCTCGTATCCGGTCACTAGTCTCGTGATCACCGGGTCTCGTATCCGGTTGATCGTCTTGTGAGTGCCGGGTCTCCTATCCGATCACTCGTCTCGTAATCACCGGGTCTCGTATCCGGATGATCGTCTAGTTTACGCCGTGTCTCGTATCCGGTCGCTCGTCTCGTAATCACCGGGTCTCGTATTCGGTTGATTGTCTCGTCCGCGCTGGGTCTCGTATCAGGTCACTAGTTTGGTGATCACCCGGACTCGTATCCGATTGATCGTCTTGTGAGTGTCGTGTCTCCTATTAGATCGCTCGTATCGTAATCACCGGGTCTCGTATCCAATTAATTATCTTGTCGGCGCCGGGTCTCGTATCCGGTCGCTCGTCTCGTGATCACCGGGTTTCGTATCCGGTTGATCGTCTCGTCTGTGCCGGGTCTCGTATCCGGTCGCTCGTCTTATACTCAATGGGTCTCGTATCCGGTTGATTGTCTTGTCGGTACCGGGTCTCGTATCCGGTCGCTAGTCTCGTGATCACCGGGTCTCGTATCCGGTTGATCGTCTTGTGATTCCCGAGTCTCGTATCCGGTCGCTCGTCTCGTAATCACCGGGTCTTGTATCCGGTTGATTGTCTTGTCGGCGCCGGGTCTCATATCCGGTCGCTCGTCTCGTGATCACCGGGTCTCGTATCTGGTTGATCGTCTCGTCTGCGCTGGGTCTCGTATCCGGTCGCTCGTCTCGTAATCACCAGGTCTCATATCCGGTTGATCGTCTTGTGAGCGCCGGGTTTCTTATACGGTCTCTCGTCTTGTAATCACCGAGTCTCGTATCCGGTTGATTGTCTGGTCTGCGCTGGGTCTCGTATCCGGTCGCTCGTCTCGTAATCACCGGGTCTCGTATCCGGTTGATTGTCTTGTGAGTGTCGGGTCTCGTATCCGGTCGCTCGTCTCGTAATCACCGGGTCTCGTATCCGGTCGCTAGTCTCGTGATCACCGGGTCTCGTATCCGGTTGATCGTCTTGTGATTCCCGAGTCTCGTATCCGGTCGCTCGTCTCGTAATCACCGGGTCTTGTATCCGGTTGATTGTCTTGTCGGCGCCGGGTCTCATATCCGGTCGCTCGTCTCGTGATCACCGGGTCTCGTATCCGGTTGATCGTCTCGTCTGCGCCGGGTCTCGTATCCGGTCGCTCGTCTCGTAATCACCAGGTCTCATATCCGGTTGATCGTCTTGTGAGCGCCGGGTTTCTTATACGGTCTCTCGTCTTGTAATCACCGAGTCTCGTATCCGGTTGATTGTCTGGTCTGCGCTGGGTCTCGTATCCGGTCGCTCGTCTCGTAATCACCGGGTCTCGTATCCGGTTGATTGTCTTGTGAGTGTCGGGTCTCGTATCCGGTCGCTCGTCTCGTAATCACCGGGTCTCGTATCCGGTTGATTGTCTGGTCTGCGCCAGGTCTTGTATCCGGTCGCTCATCTTGTAATCACCGGGTCTCGTATCTAGTTGATTATCTTGTCGGCACCGGGTCTCGTATCCGGTTGCTCGTCTCGTGATCACCGGGTCTCGTATCCTGTTGATCGTCTTGTGAGTGCTGGGTCTCGTATCCGGTCGCTCGTCTCGTAATCACCGGGTCTCGTATTCGGTTGATTGTCTTGTCGGCACCGGGTCTCGTATCCGGTCGCTCGTCTCGTGATCACCGGGTCTCGTATTTGGTTGATCGTCTCGGTTGTGTTGGGTCTCGTATCTGGTCGCTCGTCTCATAATCACCAGGTCTCGTATCCGGTTGATTGTCTTTTCGGTGCCGGGTCTCGTATCCGGTCGCTAGTCTCGTGATCACCGGGTCTCATATCCGGTTGATCGTCTTGTGAGTGCCGGGTCTCGTATCCGGTCGTTCGTCTCGTAATCACTAGGTCTCGTATACGGTTGATTGTCTTGTCGGCGCTGGGTCTCGTATCCGGTCGCTCGTCTCGTAATCACCGGGTCTCGTATCCGGTTGATTGTCTTGTCGGCGCCGGGTCTCGTATCCGGTCGCTCGTCTCGTGATCACCGGGTCTCGTATCCGGTTGATCGTCTCGTCTGCGCCGGGTCTCGTATCCGGTCGGTCGTCTCGTAATCACCGGGTTCTCGTATCCGGTTGATTATTCTGGTCTGCGCTGGGTCTCGTATCCGGTCGCTCGTCTCGTAATCACCGGGTCTCGTATCCGGTTGATTGTGTTGTGAGTGCCGGGTCTCGTATCCGGTCCCTCATCTCGTAATCACCGGGTCTCGTATCCAGTTGATTGTCTGGTCTGCGCCAGGTCAAGTATCCGGTCGCTCATCTCGTAATCACCGGGTCTCGTATCTGGTTGATTATCTTGTCGGCGCCGGGTCTCGTATCCGGTTGCTCGTCTCGTGATCACCGGGTCTCGTATCCTGTTGATCGTCTTGTGAGTGCTGGGTCTCGTATGTGGTCGCTCGTCTCGTAATCACCGGGTCTCGTATTCGGTTGATTATCTTGTCGGTGCCGGGTCTCGTATCTGGTCGCATCGTCTCGTGATCACCGGTCTCGTATCAAGTTGATCATCTTGTCTACGCCGGGTCTCGTATCCGGTCGCTCGTCTCGTAATCACCGGGTCTCTATCCGATTGATCGTCTTGTGAGTGCCGGGTCTCGTATCAGCTCGCACGTCTCGTAATCACCGGGTCTTGTATCCGGTTGATTGTCTCATCCGCGTCGGGTCTCGTATCCGGTCACTAGTCTCGTGATCACCGGGTCTCGTATCCGGTTGATCGTCTTGTGAGTGCCGGGTCTCCTATCCGATCACTCGTCTCGTAATCACCGGGTCTCGTATCCGGATGATCGTCTAGTTTACGCCGTGTCTCGTATCCGGTCGCTCGTCTCGTAATCACCGGGTCTCGTATTCGGTTGATTGTCTCGTCCGCGCTGGGTCTCGTATCCGGTCACTAGTTTGGTGATCACCCGGACTCGTATCCGATTGATCGTCTTGTGAGTGTCGTGTCTCCTATTAGATCGCTCGTATCGTAATCACCACCGGGGTCTCGTATCCAATTAATTATCTTGTCGGCGCCGGGTCTCGTATCCGGTCGCTCGTCTCGTGATCACCGGGTTTCGTATCCGGTTGATCGTCTCGTCTGTGCCGGGTCTCGTATCCGGTCGCTCGTCTTATACTCAATGGGTCTCGTATCCGGTTGATTGTCTTGTCGGTACCGGGTCTCGTATCCGGTCGCTAGTCTCGTGATCACCGGGTCTCGTATCCGGTTGATCGTCTTGTGATTCCCGAGTCTCGTATCCGGTCGCTCGTCTCGTAATCACCGGGTCTTGTATCCGGTTGATTGTCTTGTCGGCGCCGGGTCTCATATCCGGTCGCTCGTCTCGTGATCACCGGGTCTCGTATCTGGTTGATCGTCTCGTCTGCGCTGGGTCTCGTATCCGGTCGCTCGTCTCGTAATCACCAGGTCTCATATCCGGTTGATCGTCTTGTGAGCGCCGGGTTTCTTATACGGTCTCTCGTCTTGTAATCACCGAGTCTCGTATCCGGTTGATTGTCTGGTCTGCGCTGGGTCTCGTATCCGGTCGCTCGTCTCGTAATCACCGGGTCTCGTATCCGGTTGATTGTCTTGTGAGTGTCGGGTCTCGTATCCGGTCGCTCGTCTCGTAATCACCGGGTCTCGTATCCGGTCGCTAGTCTCGTGATCACCGGGTCTCGTATCCGGTTGATCGTCTTGTGATTCCCGAGTCTCGTATCCGGTCGCTCGTCTCGTAATCACCGGGTCTTGTATCCGGTTGATTGTCTTGTCGGCGCCGGGTCTCATATCCGGTCGCTCGTCTCGTGATCACCGGGTCTCGTATCCGGTTGATCGTCTCGTCTGCGCCGGGTCTCGTATCCGGTCGCTCGTCTCGTAATCACCAGGTCTCATATCCGGTTGATCGTCTTGTGAGCGCCGGGTTTCTTATACGGTCTCTCGTCTTGTAATCACCGAGTCTCGTATCCGGTTGATTGTCTGGTCTGCGCTGGGTCTCGTATCCGGTCGCTCGTCTCGTAATCACCGGGTCTCGTATCCGGTTGATTGTCTTGTGAGTGTCGGGTCTCGTATCCGGTCGCTCGTCTCGTAATCACCGGGTCTCGTATCCGGTTGATTGTCTGGTCTGCGCCAGGTCTTGTATCCGGTCGCTCATCTTGTAATCACCGGGTCTCGTATCTAGTTGATTATCTTGTCGGCACCGGGTCTCGTATCCGGTTGCTCGTCTCGTGATCACCGGGTCTCGTATCCTGTTGATCGTCTTGTGAGTGCTGGGTCTCGTATCCGGTCGCTCGTCTCGTAATCACCGGGTCTCGTATTCGGTTGATTGTCTTGTCAGCGCCGGGTCTCATATCTGATCGCTCGTCTTGTAATCATCGGGTCTCGTATCCGGTTGATTTTCTTGTCAGTGCTGGGTCTCGTATCCGGTCGCTCATCTCGTAATCACAGTGTCTCGTATCTGGTTGATTATCTTGTCGGTGCCGGGTCTCGTATCCGGTCGCTCGTCTCATGATCACCGGGTCTCATATCCAGTTGATCGTCTCGTCTGCGCCGGGTCTCGTATCTGGTCGCTCGTCTCGTAATCAACGGGTCAAGTATCCGGATTATCGTCTTGTGAGTGCCGGGTCTCGTATCTGGTTCGCTCGTCCTCATAATCACCGGGTCTCGTATCCGGTTGATTGTCTTTTCTGCACCGGGTCTTGTATCCGGTCGCTCGTCTCGTAATCACCGGGTCTCGTATCCGGATGATCGTCTGGTCTGCGCCGGGTCTCGTATCCGGTTGCTCGTCTCGTAATCACCGGGTCTCGTATTCGGTTGATTGTCTCGTCCGTGTCGGGTCTCGTATCAGGTCACTAGTCTCGTGATCACCCGGTCTCTTATCCGGTTGATCGTCTTGTGAGTGCCGGGTCTCGTATTAGATCGCTCGTCTCGCAATCACCGGGTCTCGTATCCGACTAATTGTCTTGTCGGCGCTGCGTCTCGTATCCGGTTGATCGTCTCGTCTGCACCGGGTCTCGTATCCGGTTGATTGTCTTGTCGGCAACGGGTCTCGTATCCGGTCGCTCGTCTCATAATCACCGGGTCTCGTGTCCGGTTGATTGTCTTGTCGGTACCGGGTCTCGTATCCGGTCGCTAGTCTCGTGATCACCGGGTCTCGTATCCGGTTGATCGTCTTGTGATAGCTGGGTCTCGTATCCGTTCGCTCGTCTCGTAATTGCCGGGTCTCGTATCCGGTTGATTGTCTTGTCGGCGCCGGGTCTCGTATCCGGTCGCTCGTCTCGTGATCACCGGGTCTCGTATCCGGTTCATCGTCTCGTCTGCGCCGGGTCTCATATCCGGTCGCTCATCTCGTAATCACCAGGTCTCATATCCGGTTGATCGTCTTGTGAGCGCCGGGTCTCGTATCCGGTCTCTCGACTTGTAATCACCGAGTCTCGTATCCGGTTGATTGTCTGGTCTGCGCTGGGTCTCGTATCCGGTCAATCGTCTCATAATCACTGGGTCTCGTATCCGGTTGATTGTCTTGTGAGTGCCGGGTCTCGTATCCGGTCGCTCATCTCGTAATCACCGGGTCTCTTATCCGGTTGATTGTCTGGTGTGTGCCAGGTCTTGTATCCGGTCGCTCGTCTCGTAATCACCGGGTCTCGTATCTGGTTGATTGTCTTGTCGGTGCCGGGTCTCGTATTCGGTTGCTCGTCTCGTGATCATCGGGTCTCGTACCTGTTGATCGTCTTGTGAGTGCTGGGTCTCGTATTCGGTCGCTCGTCTCGTAATCACCGGGTCTCGTATCCAGTTGATTGTCTTGTCGGCGCCAGGTCTCATATCCGCTCGCTCGTCTCGTAATCACCAGGTCTCGTATCCGGTCGATTGTCTTGTCGGCGCCGGGTCTCGTATCCAGTCGCTCGTCTCGTAATCACCGGGTCTCGTATCTGGTTGATTATCTTGTCGGCGCCGGGTCTCGTATCCGGTAGCTCGTCTCGTGATCACCGGGTCTCGTATCCAGTTGATCGTCTCGTCTGTACCGGGTCTCGTATCCGGTCGCTCGTCTCGTAATCATCGGGTCTCGTATTCGGTTGATCGTCTTGTGAGTGCCGGGTCTCGTATCCGGTCGCTCGTCTCGTAATCACCGGGTCTCGTATCCGGTTGATTGTCTGTTCTGCACCGGGTCTTGTATCCGGTCGCTCGTCTCGTAATCACTGGGTCTCGTATCCGGATGATCGTCTGGTCTGCGCCGGGTCTCGTATCCGGTCGCTCGTCTCGTAATCACCGGGTCTCGTATTCGGTTGATTATCTCGTAATCACCGGGTCTCGTATCCGGTCGCTAGTCTCGTGATCACCCGGTCTCGTATCCGGTTGATCGTCTTGTGAGTGCCGGGTCTCGTATTAGGTCGCTCGTCTCGTAATCACCGGTTCTCGTATCCGGTTAATTGTCTTTTCGGCGCCGGGTCTCGTATCTGGTCGCTCGTCTCATAATCACCGGGTCTCGTATCCGGTTGATCGTCTCGTCTGCGCCGGGTCTAGTATCCGGTCGCTCGTCTCATAATCACCGGGTCTCGTATCCGGTTGATTGTCTTGTCGGCTCCGGGTCTCGTATCCTGTCGCTAGTCTCGTGATCACCGGGTCTCGTATCCGGTTGATCGTCTTGTGATTGCCGGGTCTCGTATCCGGTCGCTCGTTTCGTAATCACCGGGTCTCTTATCCGGTTGATTGTCTTATTGGCGCTGGGTCTCGTATCCGGTCGCTCGTCTCGTAATCACCGGGTCTCGTATCCGGTTGATTGTCTTGTCGGCGCCGGGTCTCGTATCCCGTCGCTCGTCTCGTGATCACCGGGTCTCGTATCCGGTTTATCGTCTCGTCTGCGCCGGGTCTCGTATCCGGTAGCTCGTCTTGTAATCACCGGGTCTCGTATCCGGTTGATCGTCTTGTGAGTGCCGGGTCTCGTATCCGGTCGCTCGTCTCGTAATCACCGGGTCTCGTATCCAGTTGATTGTCTGGTCTGCGCTGGGTCTCGTATCCGGTCGCTCGTCTCGTAATAACCGGGTCTCGTATCCGGATGATCGTCTGGTCTGCGCCGGGTCTCGTATCCGGTCGCTCGTCTCGTAATCACCGGGTCTCGTATCCGGTTGATCGTCTTGTAATCACCTTATTCCATCGCATTGTCATCAAAGGAAGTTATTCTCCTGACTAGTTTGAAAGGCATCCTTAGAATTCGTCCTCGTACATCGTTCTTGGCAGCCATCGCTTTTGACTCTGATAAGCTAGAACCTTGACACCTAACCTGCTCGATTTATTATTTTCATTTCATGGATCACGTATATAATTATCATCTATTCATGCATGTGACACAACATTTAAAATGTAAATTGATGAAAAATGACCCCTGTACAGTCTTTTGATACTATTTTACAGATGTCGTCATTTGTCGTTGTTTGCTTGGATCTCAGCCCTTCCCAAGGATCGCTCACTTTTTTGGATATCGGCCCTTCCCAGGGGTTGTTCACCACCTTGTGGTGGTTCGCTTGGATGCCTTCCCAGGTTCTCACACCACATTATTGTGATTTGCTTGGATGCCTTCCTAGGTTCACTCACCACATTGTTGTGGTTTACTTGGATGTCTTCCTAGGGTCACTTCTTGCTTGGATACCAGCCCTTCCCAGGGTGCTCACCACCTTATTGTGATTTGCTTGGATGCCTTCCCAGGTTCACTCACCACCTTGTTGTGGTTTGCTTGGATGCCTTCCCAGGGTCACTTCTTGCTTGGATACCAGCCCTTCCCAGGGTGCTCACCACCTTGTTGTGATTTGCTTGGATGTCTTCCCAGGTTCACTCACCACCTTGTCGTGGTTTGTTTGGATGCCTTTCCAGGGTCACTTCTTGCTTGGATACCAGCCTTTCCCAGGGTCATTGATTGTTTGGATACCAGCCCTTCCCAGGGGTCGCTCGATTTGATTTGAGTGATTTCTTGAAGTGGGATGTGTGATCGGCTTCTGTCCTAGATCTCCTACCAACATCATCCACGTACCATGCCGCAAAAGCCATCACGGTCTGATCATTTGTGTGGTTGAAAGCGACGTGCTTGTAATTTCCCTTGAAGATTTTCATTTTGATCGTACATGTATGCATGCAAAAGATGTTATGCATGATCTGGCAGATATGTTATGGACAGATGCATGTGCACAACATATGTTTAGATAGAAATGACCCCTTTTCAGTCAAATGATACGATTCGACAGTCGTCATTGTTTGCCAACATTTGATTGGATCACGCCTCGTCGTGAAGTGTAGTTTCTAGACTTCAACATTGGTTTGGTACTCTGCCTGTTCTTGGCCGTCTTCATTTCATCGAGTTGAGGCAGTCTGTTTCGCTCTTTGTGATGATCGACAACTATGTTGGGCTCCTTGGCCTTTTGATCATTTCTGCTGGCCGATATGCTGTTGTCCCGCATTATATCATCCTTCTATATGCTCATGCACGTGGATCATTTGGATGTTGAGGCAGTGTTGGGATATTTGTATGTATAACAAATATAACTCATACACGCAAGTTCACGCGATCCACAAGTAATATGAAGTAAGTAAAGTATCGATCCCACGAGGAATTCAATTGCATTTATGATTACAAACACCGATTTTATAATTATTTCGGTCTCTTTAAACAATTGATTTTAGTGATGAGATAATCTAACGATTACTAATGAAACAATTAGAACAAATTTGGTTGTAAAAATACAGATTTTATAGGCTTGGGATTATAATATCACTTAATACACACTTAGATTGTCATGCTTCCTATTGTTGCTAATTGATTACTATAGAATGTTGGTTGAAAACACGAAAGTAAAATATGATCATCTCTCGATGCACCATATCCATATCACATTAAATCCACAATTGATAGAATGAATGTGAACACCCTAGATGACTAACGCACTATATTTCTATGTGAATTACAATCAAAAGGGTTTAAGAACAAGTTTTCAATTGGCCACACATGGTGCTTCGGTATATCTCTATCCTAAGCACGAATCATAATTTCACGAGGAATGTAAAGATTATGAACATATGCTAGCATAATTAGATCTCAATTTATATTTCCTTTCTCAATTCCATATAAATTATCACAGTAATTGGTGATCAAGCAATTAAACATGAAGTATAGATTATGCTAGACATTCATTTTATAACCAACTAGCAAAAATAAGGAAGCATTTTAATTCTTAGTAATGCAAAAGATCCATTATAATCCGAAGAATTAAGTTTAGTTCATAATAACAACACTAGAATTCATCATGCACAATTGGTTCATCATCATAATTACAGAATAGGAAAATTAATTAAAAACAGAAAATATTCAAGCTCCCTGTTTCCGTTCTGCAACTTCTGATGATTTTCAAAATTGTGTAGATGGTTGATTTCTTGCTCCCAATCTCCAATTCAGCATCCATATAGCTCCATTCTTCAATTCCCAAATGCAAATTGTGCTCAGCTGATTGTTTCCAAGTTTGAAGCTAGAATGCAGTAAACTATTCTGATTTTCGTGTAGGAGGAGAGCTCCCAAAATTGAATTCTCCTTTGGCTAATAATGCATGCTTAATTTGTCTTATTTTGACTTATTTTGATTCCCACTCATAAAGATTAAACCCACTGATCCCTCAAAATCTGGCATTGTATGATTTCATGATAATGCTGCTTCGCTGGATGGAACGTGCTACATGGCTGGCTGGCGACAGGCGCAGGTACGCCGACGCCCTTTATAACAGGGGCGCAGCTGCGCCGGGGGCAGGGAAAGAATAGGAGGGGCGCAGCTGCGCCGGCCTTAAGGCCAAGCAGGGCGCAGCTGCGCCGGCTGCCAGTTTGCTGCAGTGCTGCTGTAACATAATTTTCTCGACTCTCGTGTCCTGCACAAGCAACAAACAATCAAATAGCTCCCATCCACAAATGCAATAAACCCCGAGTCAAATTTACCAAAAACCATGCAAAAGCCGTATAATGAGAGTAGTGAATCAAAACCGAAAGAGAGGGAAAAATGCATGAAAATGCACTAAGTAGCTATTAGATAAGCAACAAATGAAACCAAATAGCATCCAATAAGTAGGTATGAAACCTACTTATCAGGCAGTGATAGTCAGGATTGGGGAGAGGCCCAATGACGAGAAGTTCTGTTCAGTCTCAGCTTCCTTCCATTTCACGATTCTTAACTGCCCCTGTCTTAGCGCGTGTTGTTACCAAGAATTTCTATCGAAAACTTGCAATGTTGACCGTGCTGAGTTATCCACAGCTCTGCCAGATCCTGCATATCAGACGACTAACAAATGCCAAAACCTGAAGGCTCGGGCCGTTAGTGTTAGTTCAACACAAAGATATTATAATCTCGACAAAAGAGTAATGCAGTTAAAGCACATGAAATTGAATATTTGTTGATCGCACAATATAGCGAGTTGTGAACCGTGAATGTACTAGATTGGAAGTTATTTTCAATCCGTCGTGAGTTGATAATTTTATATTTAACGAGTTATGAAATCGTAAGAACACGTTCAAGCATTCATGGTCATTGTACGTGAGTAAGGTCGAATTCAAAAGAACTACATTCCCTCGTCAAAGGTATTCTGTCTCCATTCTCGACAACGTTCTTAGCAGGATTGACGTCATATGACAAATGCACTGTGCGATGCAACATTCAGCAGGGGTTTCTCTTCCATGACTTCTTGTTTAAGGCTGAGAGTTTTTCGTATTATCTTTTCTCTTTATTAGCCCACTTAACGAGTTTTGAACCAATGACTTCTAAACTAGACGGTTTTCGGGCATTTGGTGTACATACACCCCTTCGGGTTTATTTACTCGAGTAACAAAGGTTACGGTTCGAGACAAGCTGGTGGTCTGCACCATTCATTCTTTGCTTGACCTTCCGCAAGATTTGTTTTCTTAGGCTTGAGTTACCCATGTAGCGAGTGTTAGGCCGGTGACTCCCAAACCAGACGACTTTAGGGTACCAGATGCAGAGACACCCCTTAGGCTTAATTACTCGAGTAGCCAATGCCACGATTCGAATCTGCTCGGGCCTCCTCTACTGTAATGCTCGTTTTCTTAGGCTTTGAGTTACCCATGTAACGAGTGTTGGGCCAGCGACTCCCAAACTAGATGGCTTTAGGGCACCAGGTGTAGAGCCACCCCTCGGGCTTAATTACTCGAATAATCCAGGCCACGATTCGAGACATTAGCTTGATAATCATTTATTGTCTCAATTCTTGATATTAGCTTGATAATTATTGGCTGCCTGACTACGTGTTAATTGCCATCAATGTCGTCATAGTTTTATACCCCATAACTGAAAGTTCGTGCAAATTCAAAGTGAAGACTAGCACCTGAGGCCGATTCTGTCGCAAACGTTGCTTTGAATTAAGGCTTTGTACCCGATCAAAAGGTTGAATAGGTTTCTTCGTCTAATCATACTCACGATAGTGCTCCACGGTTGCTTGTCAGAATTAATCCGATTCCTATCAAGTCAAATAAAATCCCCTTTCACGCGGGTCATCGTATCCCGGGAAAACTATGCTTGACAAATGCCAGATGATCGTATCGTTGAATATTGAATTGACATGAGGTAGCATTTGATGATGATGGTGCATGTTAATAGGATTGTTGCATGGGTGCCAATTTGCACGTCATTATTTCCTCGGTAGTTGATATATGCCCCAGTGTTAAGCTTGTTTTCTTGTGATCTCCCTCGTACTGGTTGCATCGGTATCTCGCTGGGCTAACAAAAGATCCGGTCCTTTGACTTGTTGAACGGTTTGGGGGATTTTTGATTTTTGAGATTTTTTTTATGGTCGAATTTGCCCCTACTCCGGGTTCTTTGTGATCGTTAGGGGTTCTGATGTTTGATGGCGATGGTTTGGTCTAAGTCGGGTTTGGGTTTATCTTCGACCCATCCTTTGATCTCGTCAGGCGTATTGTCGATATATGTCTCGTCCTGCTCAATCCCCATCAGATCGAAATCTAGCTCTATACCAAAATCGTGATTCTCCTTCAAATTTGGCCTATTGCTTGTCAGGCTAGAATGCCTCAAATCGGGGTACCTGACATAAAACAAAAATGCTTGTCATATATATAAAACATTTCAGCACATGATCTTCTTTTTGGATAACATGACAAAATGACATGAGCGTGCAGGGATTTGAAATAAAACTCAGAATTTGAAAACCCATTGATCTTCTACTGGCCGGTATTCACTGCCATACTCCTGGATTTACCCCTTCCTAGATATCACCTGCTGCACGGTCCAACTGGCCACGGCGAGGTCAAGCAATGGAGCCCATTAGGAGGTGCATGGATCACATTGGCATGGATATGGCATTGATGGCATTTCCTGACATGAGTATCGCAATCAGTTTTCATGGTTAGCTAGTAGTGACCCGTTCACATGATTTTCTTTGCCAAAAAAATGTTCTGCTCATATGGGCTCCGCACACATTGCCATATAATTCGTTCATTAATCTGTTGGCTTCTTTGGCTTCCAGATATCTCAGCAGTCCCGTAGCTAGGTCCCATTTATGCAAATCGTCTCCGCTTATGAAGAATTTCACTGCCCATCTTTGGATTCTCTTTTCTCGGTCGGATCAGCATTTTCGGGAGAGGAGCTGTCTCGAAGGAACTCTTTACTGTTTGATACCAAGCCCATTTAGGAGGGCCCTCACTATGGGAGATCTCTCCAATCTGATCCTCATAGACCAGACAAGTCTGTGCCGCAATTTCCCTCTTAAAGCTCGTCTCGTACCGCGATGTGTGAATCAGGGAAGCCAGTGTGGCTAGAGTATCCACAAAGTCATTTTGATTTCTGGGAACGTGCCGAAAGGCAATATCTTTGAATTATTTGGCAAGTTTGATGATGAGGCGATGGTAGGGCAATAGCCAAAGCCCTTTGGTGCTGTATATTCCCATGGCCTACCGGATGACCAATTCGGGGTCTTCAACTACTATCATCCTTTTGATTCCCATTCTCAGGGCTAATTTCAGTCCTACGATGCATCCCTCATATTCGGTCGTATTGTTGGAGTGGCAGAACTGTAATTTCATGGCTACCGGCTTCCGCCATTTGGATGGATGGAGTATGGACTTTACGACCTCTTAGTTGGGTCCTAGGGGCAATCTCGCAAAACAAACAAGGGTCGTAGTTTAGTACTGTGCCAGTTACAAGTTGGCAGATGCATGTCAACACTGATGCATGATTATTATTATTATTATTTATTTTTTTTATTTATTCTTTTTTTTGATTTATTTTTTTTAGGTTCTCTAATCTTATTCTGCAAAACAAGGTCAGTGTTTGATGACAGGATAGTATTTAGAAGTTTTAGAAAACCTTGGTACGTGGTATGGATTGCCTTCTTGCAAAATCATGTCAGTATTCTCTTTATATGTGCAGGGGATATAATCAAATGATACAGGGCATATTTATTACGATGATGACGGTATGACAGTTGTATGCCATTTACATGACATTTATTTATTTGACTGAACGATAAAAGGGTATGAAGAAGCTTCCCTTTCGTTAGGTTTATTAGAAGCTGACCTACCCTAAGGTAATCTCGCGGGTCCCCAAATCTTTGCAATCTACTCGTCTGAATCCTTTCGATTGAAGCGGATCTGGGTGGTCATGAAATCGTAAGAACACCTTCAAGCATTCATGGTCATTGTACGTGAGTAAGGTCGAATTCAAAAGAACTACCTTCCCTCGTCAAAGGTATTCTGTCTCCATTCTCGACAACATTCTTAGCAGGATTGACGTCATATGACAAATGCATTATGCGATGCAGCATTCAACAGGGGTTCCTCTTCCATGACTTCTTGTTTAAGGCCGAGAGTTTTTCGTATTATCTTTTCTCTTTATTAGCCCACTTCACTTGTCTCGTTTTCTTAGGCTATTCAAAGTTACCCATTTAACAAGTTTTGAACTAATGACTTCCAAACCAGACGGTTTTGGGGCATTTGGTGTACAGACACCCCTTCGGGTTTATTTACTCGAGTAACAAAGGCCAAGGTTCGAGACAAGCTTGTGGTCTGCACCATTCATTCTTTGCTTGACCTTCCGCAAGATTCGTTTTCTTAGGCTTGAGTTACCCATGTAGCGAGTGTTAGGCCGGTGACTCCCAAACCAGACGGCTTTAGGGTACCAGATGCAGAGACACCCCTCAGGCTTAATTACTCGAGTAACCCATGCCACAATTCGAATCTGCTCTGGCCTCCTCTACTGTAATGCTCGTTTTCTTAGGCTCTGAGTTACCCATGTAACGAGTGTTGGGCTAGCGACTCCCAAACCAGATGGCTTTAGGGCACCACGTGTAGAGACACCCCTCGGGCTTAATTACTCGAATAACCCAGGCCACGGTTCGAGACATTAACTTGATAATCATTTATCATCTCAATTCTTGATACTAGCTTGATAATTATTGGCTGCCTGACTACGTGTTAATTGCCATCAACGTCGTCATAGTTTTATACCCCATAACTGAAAGTTCGTGCAAATGCAAAGTGAAGACTGGCACATGAGGCCGATTCTGTCGCAAACCTTGCTTTGAATTAAGGCTTTGTACCCGATCAAAAGGTTGAATAGTTTTCTTCGTCTAATCATACTCACGATAGTGCTCCACGGTTGCTTGTCAGAATTAATCCGATTCCTATCAAGTCAAATAAAATCCCCTTTCACGCGGGTCATCGTATCCTGGGAAAACTATGCTTGACAAATGCCAGATGATCGTATCGTTGTATATTGAATTGACATGAGGTAGCATTTGATGATGATGGTGCATGTTGATGGGATTGTTGCATGGGTGCCAATTTGCACGTCATTATTTCCTCGGTAGTTGATAAATGCCCCAGTGTTAAGCTTCTTTTCTTGTGATCTCCCTCGTACTGGTTGCATCGGTATCTTGTTGGGCTAACAAAAGATCCGGTCCTATGACTTGTTGAACAGTTTGGGGGATTTTTAATTTTTGAAATTTTTTTTTGTGGTCGAATTTGCCCCTTCTCCAGGTTCTTTGTGATCGTTAGGGGTTCTGATGTTTGATAGCGATAGTTTGGTCTAAGTCGGGTTTGGGTTTATCTTCGACCCATCCTTTGATCTCGTCAGGCGTATTGTCGATATCTGTCTCGTCCTGCTCAATCCCCATCAGATCGAAATCTAGCTCTATACCAAAATCGTGATCCTCCTTCAAATTTGGCCTATAGCTTGTCAGGCTAGAATGCCTCAAATCGGGGTACCCG
This sequence comes from Aralia elata, assembly GCA_034770075.1. NCBI lineage: Eukaryota > Viridiplantae > Streptophyta > Magnoliopsida > Apiales > Araliaceae > Aralia > Aralia elata. The sequence continues at coordinate 221,648 of JAVJAP010000078.1, forward strand.
ACATAAAACAAAAATGCTTGTCATATATATAAAACATTTCAGCACATGATCTTCTTTTTGGATAACATGACAAAATGACATGAGCATGCAGGGATTTGAAATAAAACTCAGAATTTAAAAACCCATTGATCTTCTACTAGCCGGGATTCACTACCATACTCCTGGATTTACCCCTTCCTAGATATCACCTGCTGCACGGTCGAACTGGCCACGGTAAGGTCAAGCAATGGAGCCCATTAGGAGGTGCATGGATCGCATTGGCATGGATCAGGCATTGATGGCATTTCCTGACATGAGTATCGCAATCAGTTTTCATGGTTAGCTAGTAGTGACCCGTTCACATGATTTTCTTTGCCAAAAAAATGTTCTGCTCATATGGGCTCCGCACACATCGCCATGTATTTCGTTCATTAATCTGTTGGCTTCTTCAGCTTCCAGATATCTCAGCAGTCCCGTAGCTAGGTCCCATTTATGCAAATCGTCTCCGCTTAGGAAGAATTTCATTGCCCATCTTTGGATTTTCTTTTCTCGGTCAGATCTGGATTTTCGGCAGAGGAGCTTTCTCGAAGGAACTCTTTACTATTTTGATACCAAGCCCATTTAGGAGGGGCGTCACTATGGGAGATCTCTCCGATCTGATCCTCATAGACCAGACAAGTCTGTGCCGCAATTTCCTCCTTAAAGCTAGTCTCCTACCGCGATGTGTGAATCAGGGAAGCCAGTGTGGCTAGAGTATCCGCAAAGTCATTTTGATTTCTGGGAACGTGCCGAAAGGCAATATCTTCGAATTATTTGGCAAGTTTGAAGATGAGGCGATGGTAGGGCAATAGCCGAAGCCCTTTGGTGCTCTATATTCCCATAGCCTGCCGGATGACCAATTCGGGGTCTCCAACTACTATCATCCTTTTGATTCCCATTCCCAGGGCTAATCTCAGTCCTAGGATGCATCCCTCGTATTCGGCCGTATTATTGGAGTGGCAGAACTGTAATTTCATGGCTACCGGCTTCTGCCATTTGGATGGATGGAGTATGGACTTTACGGCCTCTTAGTTGGGTCCTAGGGGCAATCTCGCAAAACAAACAAGGGTCGTAGTTTAGTACTGTGCCAGTTACAAGTTGGCAGATGCATGTCAACACTGATGCATGATTATTATTATTATTATTTATTTTTTTATTTATTTATTCTTTTTTTTATTTCTTTTTTTTCTAGGTTCTCTAATCTTATCCTGCAAAACAAGGTCAGTGTTTGATGACAGGATAGTATTTTGAAGTTTTAGAAAACCTTGGTACGTGGTATGGATTGCCTTTCTGCAAAACCATGTCAGTATTCTCTTTATATGTGCAGGTGATGTAATCACATGATACATGACATATTTCTTACGATGATGACGGTATGACAGTTGTATGCCATTTACATGACATTTATTTATTTGACTGAACGATAAAAGGGCATGAAGAAGCTTCCCTTTCGTTAGGTTTATCAGAGGCTGACCTACCCTAGGGTTACTCTCGCGGGTTTTTCGGCATGAAGGTCCCCAAATCTTCGCAATCTACTAGTCTGAATCCTTTCGATTGGAGCGGATCTGGGTGGTCATGAAATCGTAAGAACACCTTCAAGCATTCATGGTCATTGTACGTGAGTAAGGTGGAATTCAAAAGAACTACCTTCCCGCGTCAAAGGTATTCTGTCTCCATTCTCGACAACGTTCTTAGCAGGATTGACGTCATATGACAAATGCACTGTGCGATGCAGCATTCAGCAGGGGTTTCTCTTACATGACTTCTTGTTTAAGGCCGAGAGTTTTTCGTATTATCTTTTCTCTTTATTAGCCCACTTCACTTGTCTCGTTTTCTTAGGCTATTCAAAGTTACCCATTTAACGAGTTTTGAACCAATGACTTCCAAACCAGACGGTTTTGGGGCATTTGGTGTACAGACACTCCTTCGGGTTTATTTACTCGAGTAACAAAGGCCACGGTTCGAGACAAGCTGGTGGTCTGCACCATTCATTCTTTGCTTGACCTTCCGCAAGATTCGTTTTCTTAGGCTTGAGTTACCCATGTAGCGAGTGTTAGGCCGGTGACTCCCAAACCAGACGGCTTTAGGGCACCAGATGCAGAGACACCCCTTAGGCTTAATTACTCGAGTAACCCATGCCACGATTCGAATCTGCTCTGGCCTCCTCTACTATAATGCTCGTTTTCTTAGGCTCTGAGTTACCCATGTAACGAGTGTTGGGCTAGCGACTCCCAAACCAGATGGCTTTAGGGCACCAGGCGTAGAGACACCCTTCGGTCTTAATTACTCGAATAACCCAGGCCACGATTGGAGACTTTAGCTTGATAATCATTTATCGTCTCAATTCTTGATATTAGCTTGATAATTATTGGCTGCCTGACTACGTGTTAATTGCCATCAATGTTGTCATAGTTTTATACCCCATAACTGAAAGTTCGTGCAAATGCAAAGTGAAGACTGGCACATGAGGCCGATTATGTCGCAAACGTTGCTTTGAATTAAGCATTTATACCCGATCAAAAGGTTGAATAGTTTTCTTCGTCTAATCATACTCACGATAGTGCTCCACGATTGCTTGTCAGAATTAATCCGATTCCTATCAAGTCAAATACAATCCCCTTTCACGCGGGTCATCGTATCTTGGGAAAACTATGCTTGACAAATGCCAGATGATCGTATCGTTGAATATTGAATTGACATAAGGTAGCATTTGATGATGATGGTGCATGTTGATGGGATTGTTGCATGGGTGCCAATTTGCACGTCATCATTTCCTCAGTAGTTGATAAATGCCCCAGTGTTAAGCTTCTTTTCTTGTGATCGCCCTCGTACTTGTTGCATCGGTATCTTGTTGGGCTAACAAAAGATCCGGTCCTATGACTTGTTGAACAGTTTGGGGGATTTTTAATTTTTGAAATTTTTTTTGTGGTCGAATTTGCCCCTACTCCGGGTTCTTTGTGATCGTTAGCGGTTCTGATGTTTGATGGCGATGGTTTGGTCTAAGTCGGGTTTGGGTTTATCTCGACCCATCCTTTGATCTCGTCAGGCATATTGTCGATATCTGTCTCGTCCTGCTCAATCCCCATCAGATCAAAATCTAGCTCTATAGCAAAATCGTGATCCTCCTTCAAATTTGGCCTATTGCTTGTCAGGCTAGAATGCCTCAAATCTGGGTACCTGACATAAAACAAAAATGCTTGTTATATATATAAAACATTTCAAAACATGATCTTCTTTTTGGATAACATGACAAAATGACATGAGCGTGCAGGGATTTGAAATAAAACTCAGAATTTTAAAACCCATTGATCTTCTACTAGCCGGGATTCACTGCCATACTCCTGGATTTACCCCTTCCTGGATATCACCTGTTGCACGGTCCAACTGGCCACGGTGAGGTCAAGCAATGGAGCCCATTAGGAGGTGTATGGATCGCATTGGCATGCATCTGACATTGATGGCATTTCCTGACATGAGTATCGCAATCAGTTTTCATGGTTAGCTAGTAGTGACCCGTTCACATGATTTTCTTTGCCAAAAAAATGTTCAGCTCATATGGGCTCCGCACACATTGCCATGTACTTCGTTCATTAATATGTGGGCTTCTTCGGCTTCCAGATATCTCAGCAGTCCCGTAGCTAGGTCCCATTTATGCAAATCGTCTCCGCTTAGGAAGAATTTCACTGCCCAACTTTGGATTCTCTTTTCTCGGTCGGATCTGCATTTTCGGGACATGTGCTGTCTCGAAGGAACTCTTTACTGTTTTGATACCAAGCCCATTTAGGAGGGGCGTCACAATGGGAGATCTCTCCGATCTGATCCTCATAGACCAGACAAGTCTGTGCCGCAATTTCCCTCTTAAAGCTCGTCTCGTACCGCGATGTGTGAATCAGGGAAGCCAGTGTGGCTAGAGTATCCGCAAAGTTATTTTGATTTCTGGGAACGTGCCGAAAGGCAATATCTTCGAATTATTTGGCAAGTTTGATGATGAGGCGATGGTAGGGCAATAGCCAAAGCCCTTTGGTTCTGTATATTCCCATGGCCTACCGGATGACCAATTCGGGGTCTCCAACTACTATCATCCTTTTGATTCCCATTCCCAGGGCTAATCTCAGTCCTAGGATGCATCCCTCGTATTCGGTCGTATTGTTGGAGTGGCAGAACTGTAATTTCATGGCTACCGGCTTCTGCCATTTGGATGGATGGAGTATGGACTTTACGGCCTCTTAGTTGGGTCCTAGGGGCAATCTCGCAAAACAAACAAGGGCCGTAGTTTAGTACTATGCCAGTTACAAGTTGGCAGATGCATGTCAACACTGATGCATGATTATTATTATTATTATTTATTTTTTTTTATTTATTCTTTTAATTTATTTCTTTTTTTTTAGGTTCTCTCATCTTATCCTGCAAAACAAGGTCAGTGTTTGATGACAGGATAGTATTTAGAAGTTTTAGAAAAGCTTGGTACGTGATATGGATTGCCTTCCTGCAAAACCATGTCAGTATTCTTTTTATATGTGCAGGTGATGTAATCACATGATACAGGACATATTTATTATGATGATGACGGTATGACAGTTGTATGCCATTTACATGACATTTATATATTTGATTGAACGATAAAAGGGCATGAAGAAGCTTCCCTTTCGTTAGGTTTATCAGAGGCTGACCTACCCTAGGGTTACTCTCGCGGGTTTTTCGGCATGAAGGTCCCCAAATCTTCGCAATCTACTCGTCTGAATCCTTTCGATTGGAGCGGATCTGGGTGGTCATGAAATCGTAAGAACACCTTCAAGCATTCATGGTCATTGTACGTGAGTAAGGTGGAATTCAAAAGAACTACCTTCCCGCGTCAAAGGTATTGTGTCTCCATTCTCGACAATGTTCTTAGCAGGATTGTGCGATGCAGCATTCAGCAGGGGTTTCTTTTCCATGACTTCTTGTTTAAGGCTGAGAGTTTTTCGTATTATCTTTTCTCTTTATTAGCCCACTTCACTTGTCTCGTTTTCTTAGGCTATTCAAAGTTACTTATTTAACGAGTTTTGAACCAATGACTTCCAAACCAGACGGTTTTGGGGCATTTGGTGTACAGACACCCCTTCGGGTTTATTTACTCGAGTAACAAAGGCCACGGTTCGAGACAAGCTGGTGGTCTGCACCATTCATTCTTTGCTTGACCTACCGCAAGATTTGTTTTCTTAGGCTTGAGTTACCTATGTAGCGAGTGTTAGGCCGGTGACTCCCAAACCAGACGGCTTTAGGGCACCATATGCAGAGACACCCCTTAGGCTTAATTACTCTATTAACCCATGCCACGATTCGAATCTGCTCTGGCCTCCTCTATTGTAATGCTCGTTTTCTTAGGCTCTGAGTTACCCATGTAACAAGTGTTGGGCCAGCGACTCCCAAACCAGATGGCTTTAGGGCACCACGTGTAGAGACACCCCTCGGGCTTAATTACTCGAATAACCTAGGCCACGATTCGAGACATTAGCTTGATAATCATTTATCGTCTCAATTCTTGATATTAGCTTGATAATTATTGGCTCCCTGACTACGTGTTAATTGCCATCAACGTCGTCATAGTTTTATACCCCATAACTGAAAGTTCGTGCAAATGCAAAGTGGAGACTGGCACATGAGGCCGATTCTGTCGCAAACGTTGATTTGAATTAAGGCTTTGTACCCGATCAAAAGGTTGAATAGTTTTCTTCGTCTAATCATACTCACGATAGTGCTCCACGGTTGCTTGTCAGAATTAATCCGATTCCTATCAAGTCAAATAAAATCCCCTTTCACGCGGGTCATCGTATCCTGGGAAAACTATACTTGACAAATGCCAGATGATCGTATCGTTGAATATTGAATTGACATGAGGTAGCATTTGATGATGATGGTGCATGTTGATGGGATTGTTGCATGGGTGCCAATTTGCACGTCATCATTTCCTCGGTAGTTGATAAATGCCCCAGTGTTAAGCTTCTTTTCTTGTGATCTCCCTCGTACTGGTTGCATCGGTATCTCGCTGGGCTAACAAAAGATCCGGTCCTTTGACTTGTTGAACGGTTTGGGGGATTTTTGATTTTTGAGATTTTTTTTTGTGGTCGAATTTGCCCCTAATTCGGGTTCTTTGTGATCGTTAGGGGTTCTGATGTTTGATGGCGATGGTTTGGTCTAAGTCGGGTTTGGGTTTATCTTCGACCCATCCTTTGATCTCGTCAGGCGTATTGTCGATATCTGTCTCGTCCTGCTCAATCCCCATCAGATCGAAATCTAGCTCTATACCAAAATCGTGATTCTCCTTCAAATTTGGCCTATTGCTTGTCAGGTTAGAATGCCTCAAATCGGGGTACCTGACATAAAACAAAAATGCTTGTCATATATATAAAACATTTCAGCACATGATCTTCTTTTTGGATAACATGACAAAATGACATGAGCGTGCAGGGATTTGAAATAAAACTCAGAATTTTAAAACCTATTGATCTTCTACTGGCCGGGATTCACTGCCATACTCCTGGATTTACCCCTTCCTGGATATCACCTGATGCACGGTCCAACTGGCCACGGTGAGGTCAAGCAATGGAGCCCATTAGGAGGTGCATGGATCGCATTGGCATGGATCAGGCATTGATGGCATTTCCTGACATGAGTATCACAATAAGTTTTCATGGTTAGCTAGTAGTGACCCGTTCACATGATTTTCTTTGCCAAAAAAATGTTCTACTCATATGGGCTCCGCACACATCGCCATGTACTTCGTTCATTAATCTGTGGGCTTCTTCGGCTTCAAGATATCTCAGCAGTCCCGTAGCTAGGTCCCATTTATGCAAATCGTCTCCGCTTAGGAAGAATTTCACTGCCCATCTTTGGATTCTCTTCTCTCGGTCAGATCTGCATTTTCGGGAGAGGAGCTGTCTCGAAGGAACTCTTTACTGTTTTGATACTAAGCCCATTTAGGAGGGGCGTCACTATGGGAGATCTCTCCTATCTGATCCTCATAGACCAGACAAGTCTGTGCCGCAATTTCCCTCTTAAAGCTCGTCTCGTACCGCGATGTGTGAATCAGGGAAGCCAGTGTGGCCAGAGTATCCGCAAAGTCATTTTGATTTCTGGAAACGTGTCGAAAGGCAATATCTTCGAATTATTTGGCAAGTTTGATGATGAGGCGATGGTAGGGAAATAGCCGAAGCCCTTTGGTGCTGTATATTCCCATGGCCTGCCGGATGACCAATTCGGGGTCTCCAACTACTATCATCCTTTTGATTCCCATTCCTAGGGCTAATCTCACTCTTAGGATGCATCCCTCTTATTCGGCCGTATTGTTGGAGTGGTAGAACTGTAATTTCATGGCTACCGGCTTCTGCCATTTAGATGGATGGAGTATGGACTTTACGGCCTCTTAGTTGGGTCCTAGGGGCAATCTTGCAAAATAAACAAGGGTCGTAGTTTAGTACTGTGCCAATTACAAGTTGGCAGATGCATGTCAACACTGATGCATGATTATTATTATTATTATTATTTATTTTTTTTATTTATTCTTTTTTTTTTATTTCTTTTTTTTAGGTTCTCTAATCTTATCCTGCAAAACAAGGTCAGTGTTTGATGACAGGATAGTATTTAGAAGTTTTAGAAAACCTTGGTACGTGGTATGGATTGCCTTCCTGCAAAACCATGTCAGTATTCTCTTTATATGTGCAGGTGATGTAATCACATGATACAAGATATATTTATTACGATGATGACGGTATGACAGTTGTATGCCATTTACATGACATTTATTTATTTGACTGAACGATAAAAGGGCATGAAGATGCTTCCCTTTCGTTAGGTTTATCAGAGGCTGACCTACCCTAGGGTTACTCTCGCGGGTTTTTCAGCATGAAGGTCCCCAAATCTTCGCAATCTACTCGTCTGAATCCTTTCGATTGGAGCGGATCTAGGTGGTGCGTTTCCTGAGCCATCTGCGGGGAGCAGCCCCTTCGAGTCCAGTAATAAGCAACCGACGGGTTCGCCTCAAGAGGAGGTACACTCTCAACATACATTCACATTCATCGTCCTCACCATATGCATATGATTACTTTAAAGTAAAGCAATTCCATTCAATCATTTATTCATTGGACAAAAACACACATTCACACAACAATAAGTAAAACAGGTCAAAATGTCGCACGCACATACACATTCATAAATTTTAAAGGATAGGACAACATCAAGATTTGAACGCGGCTTAAGCCCTCTAATGTTCCCCAGCAGAGTCGTTAGCTGTCGACGCCGAGAGGAATCGCTTCCGTTGCGATATTTGTCCTTTCCAATTTTAGCCTTCTCATTAGATGCTTTTTTGGAAAAGGTCGGCATGAGTGTCGACGGGGTTTTGAAAGATCGTTTTTTTATGATGAGCCAATTGATCAGAGTCGCCAATTGGTATATTTGAAATGGATGTACCAACTCATCCGAGTTTCGTTCTTTCGTAAATCGCTGGCTCATATGTGACTCCGAATTAATTGGTCGGCGAACCGAGATTCATAGAGTTCGGGGGCTTGCTTAAGCGGGGGGAAGGTGTTAGGCACCCCCCGACTTCCTTGAAACACGGTTACCGCAATCTTGATGCTTTTCCTATCCTTTAATTCATAAAATGTGTATGTGTGTGCGCGTGTGTGTCTATGTGAATATTGTGGTGAGTTTGTATGAAAGAATCATTTGGGGTTTTTTATGAAACGTCGTACTTTGAGAATGCTTTAGAATGTCCTTCGATTTATACGAGAAAGCTTTATTCTTTATGCAAAAGGTTTGAATTTAATTGCCAAAACTACAAGGTTTTCATTAGGTGTCGTTTTGGCAAAACAAGAGTTTTTAAACCTTCGTCAATATAGGAATCGAAACCTATACGTTGCTCTCATAATTAAAATGACGGCAATTTTCTAGGATCTCTTTAACCCTATGCACATTGGTTTAATAAAAGGTCATTTATTCTATAAAACCATTTTTTGATATTTGAAAACGATTTTCTTTAACCTTCTCGTTAAATAGGAATCGACATTTCATTAGCACTTCCAATTTCTTATCCTTGTGATGCTAATAACCTAATTTGATTGATTTTACGAAAGTCTTCATCGTTTATCTTTGAAATCAATTTTTTATCATAAGTCAAATCAAGCATTAAAATGCGTTGGGCTATTCATGGGCATGTAAGCCATCAAAATAACCCCAAACGCCCACAAGCACATATTTCATTATTTCGGGGCCTTAAATCCGATTTTCAACTTTGTATCGTTTTAAGGCCCGATAATTACATGTTTACAATCAAGGATAATCGATCCTATTACATACACCAAAATTGTCCATCATCGGATTTAGACCACGGGGTCGCGTTCCTAGGCTCACATCCACAATTTCTACACACCCACAAAATGGATATTATAACAATTAAACAAGCTAAAGATAACCAAATGGATATCATCGGGCTATTAGGAAGAATTTTTGTTCCGTTGGACCCTCACTAATAATCCCTAATCCATGTATTCTCAATAATATACAAGGAAAACTACATTTAATATAACCCAAATGACCAAAAACTTAACAAAATGATATAACAAAAAATGCTATAAAAGAGGGCTTTTCACCTTGCAAATGACACCACGATTCGTATAAACTCGTATATTAATTAGAGTAGAGAAAGTATCTGATACAATCTAACAATAGGGGTATAAATCCTCACTTTTTTCTCTCTTTCCTCTCTTCTCTCGCTGCTGTTTGGTGCTGATTTCTTCCTCTTTCTTTTCTTCTTCCGCTGCTGCTTCAACCCCTGTATCCGAATGATGAAATGATCTGATAAAGGCTGGCCAAGGGTAGCCGCAGATTGATCTGCGGTTGGCCTTGGTTTCTCCGCGCCCACCGCGCACTCCAATTATTTTAATCGTTGGCCGCAGATCAATCCGCGGCTGGGTGGGCTGATTTTCTCGATTTTCAAGCCGCACCTTGATTCTCGTGGCGTATCGTTGGTTTTTTCTGAAGGACTTGTATTATACAGTCCGGGAACCGCTGGGAAACGTGCCATATCATTTCTCTTTGATCGTTGTCGTGTCGGCTTTGATCGTACGTCGTTGCGGTGGCTCTGAGTATTCGTACTTATGCCCACCTTTCGTTCTCGTAGGCTGGGTTCATTGACGATTTTGCCCTCCTGTCAGAGTTAGTATAGGAAGTGCAAAATTTGGGTGTCTACATATACCTGCATGTTCTTTGTGTGAGTTATTGGTTCGAGAATCACATGGAGGTGGTTTGATGGGACATTTTGGTGTTGATAAGACCTTATCTGTGATAAAAGAACATTTCTATTGGCCCCATATGAAACGAGATGTGGAAAGAATTTGTGATAGATGCATTACATGTCGTTAGGCTAAATCTCGTGTTCAGCCCCATGGGTTATACACACCATTTCCTATTTCGAGTGAACCTTGGATTGATTTGTCTATGGACTTTGTGTTGGGTTTACCTAGATCTAAGCATGGTCATGATTCTATATTTGTGGTCGTGGATAGATTTTCAAAAATGGCACATTTTATCCCATGCCACAAAGCTGATGATGCATCCCATGTTTCTGATTTATTCTTTAGAGACATTGTACGTTTGCATGGCATGCCCCGAACAATTGTTTCGGATAGAGATGCTAAGTTCTTAAGCTATTTTTGGAAAACTTTGTGGTGTAAACTAGGAACTAAACTGCTGTTTCAACTACTTGTCATCCACAAACCGACGACCAAACGGAAGTAGTTAATAGAACCTTATCTGTTTTATTGAGGGCTATCATTAAAAAGAATATTAAGCTTTGGGAAGAGTGTCTACCACATGTTGAGTTTCCTTATAATAGGTCTGTTCACTCTGTTACTAAACTCTCACCTTTTGAAATTGTGTATGGCTTTAATCCTTTAACACCCTTGGATTTGTCACCATTACCTGTTTCCGAGTATACTAACATGGATGGCAAAAACAAAGCTGATTTTGTTAAGCAGATACATGAGAAGACAAGACTCAACATTGAGAAGAGGACGGATCAATATGCCAAACAGGCCAACAAGGGTCGGTGTCAAATAATCTTCGAACCCGGGGATTGGGTATGGTTACACATGCGTAAGGAAAGATTTCCTGCTCAAAGGCGTTCGAAATTACTTCCAAGAGGAGATGGACCATTTCAAGTGCTTGAACGCATTAACAACAATGCTTACAAATTGGACTTACCCGGTGAGTATAATGTTAGTGCAATTTTAAATGTTTCTGATCTAAGCCCGTTTGACGTAGGTGAAGATTTGAGAACAAATCCTTTTCAAGAGGAGAGGTATGATGAGGACATCCTTAGCTCACAAGCCATTGACAAAACACAAGTGGATCCATTGCATATGCCACTTGGACCCATTACGAGAACACGAGCTAAACGCTTCAAAGAAGGACTTAACGGGATGATTCATAAATTATGGACCGAGATTGGATCGAGCATAGAGGTTATAGAGACGGGTTACAAGCACGTGAAGTTCATAAACACATTGGAAGCAAGTATACTCGAACCGTCACAAAAGAATCAGCATTTCCGCACTTTTGGACTAGTTTGACATCAGTTTGTATTTTGGCCATAACTTGAGTTTCTGGACTCCAAATGAGGTGATTCAAAAGCCTAAATTTATCTACACTTCTAGGGCTACAACTTTCATGCTTTTCCCAAGTCCAAATTTGGTGGTTTTCAAATGCAAAAATAGCTTGTAATGTGCTGATCAGATTAGTTGTCAGATTTGGACTTTAGCACATCACATGGACATGTTTTTCGGGTGATAAACTCTTTGGATGGCTGATGCATGTGATGTGATTAGTTATTAGATCTTGACTTATGGTGATGGGTTAGCACACCATGAGTTTCTATAAATACCAAGTGATGATTGTTGGGATATTTGTATGTATAAAAAATATAACTCATACATGCAAGTGCACGCGATCCACAAGTAATATAAAGTAAGTAAAGTATCGATCACACGAGGAATTGAATTGCATTTATGACTACAAACACCGATTTTTTAATTATTTCGGTCTCTTTAATCAATTGATTTTAGTGATGAGATTATCTAACGATTACTAATGAAACAATTAGAACAAATTATGGTTGTATAAATACATATTTTATAGGCTTGGGATTATAATTTCACTTATTGTAAACTTAAATTTCCATGCTTCCTATTGTTGCTAATTGATTACTATAGAATGTTGGTCGAAAACACAAAGGTAAATATATGACCATCTCTCGATGCACCATATCCATATCACACTAAATCCACAATTGATAGAATGAATGTGAACACCGTAGATGACTAACGCACTATATCTCTATGTGAATTACAATCAAAAGGGTTTAAGAACAAGTTTTCAATTGGCCACACATGGTGCTTTGGTATATCTCTATCCTAAGCACGAAACATAATTTCACGAGGAGTGTAATAATTATGAACATATGCTAGCATAACTAGATCTCAATTTATATTTCCTTTCTCAATTCCATATAAATTATCATAGTAATTAGTGATCAAGCAATTAAACATGAAGTATAGATTATGCTAGACATTCATTTCATAACCAACTAGCAAAAATAAGGAAGCATTTCAATTCTTAGTAATGCAAAAGATCCATTATAATCCCAAGAATTAAGTTTAGTTCATAATAACAATACTAGAATTCATCATGCACAATTGGTTCATCATCATAATTACAGAATAGGAAAATTAATTAAAAACAGAAAATATTCAAGCTCCTTGTTTCCGTTCTGCAACTTCTGCTGATTTTCCAAGTTGTGTAGATGGTTGATTTCTTGCTCCCAGTCTCCAATTCAGCATCCATATAGCTCTATTCTTCAGTTCTCCAATGCAAATTATGCTCAGCTAGTTGTTTTCAAGTTTGAAGCTAGGATGCAGTAAACTATTCTGATTTTTGTGTAGGAGGAGAGCTTCTTAATTGAATTCCAAAATTGGCTAATAATGCATGCATGATTTGTCTTATTTTGACTTATTCTGATTCCCACTAATAAAGTTTAAACCCACTGATTCCTTAAAATCTAGCACTACTCCATTTCCTGATAATGCTGCTTCGTTGGATGGAACGTGCTGCATGGCTGGCTGGCGACAAGCGCAGCTGCACCGCCGCCCTTTGTAAAAGGGGCGTAGCTGCGCCGGGGGCAGGGAATGAACAGGAGGGGCGCAGCTGCGCCGGCCTCAAGGCCAAGCAGGGCGCAGCTGCGCCGGCTGCCAGTTTGCTGCAGTGCTGCTGTAACATAATTTCTCGACTCTCGTGTCCTGCACAAGTAACAAACAATCAAATAGCTCCCATCCACAAATGCAATAAACCTCGTGTCAAATTTACCAAAAACCATGCAAAAGCCGTATAATGAGAATAGTGAATCAAAACCGAAAGAGAGGGAAAAATGCATGAAAATGCACTAAGTAGCTATTAGATAAGCAACAAATGAAACCAAATAGCATCCAATAAGTAGGTATGAAACCTACTTATCAAATACCCCCAAACTTAAATTGTTGCTTGTCCTCAAGCAAATACAATGAAATAAATGCAAACATGAATGCAATGTAATGATATAAGATTGCACCATGACCCTCATCAATTAGTAATCAATCCAAAAGTTTTGCCTCAGAAGAATCTAGCGTCACATCAAAACTTGGTCCGTGTACCATGATAATCATGCAGCTCAAATTCTGTGGTGAATGATAAAGTGTGTGAGTGCAGTATTCATCAAACTTATATCAATCCCACTCGATCCTCATAATTTGTTTCTTAGGGGAAATTTATATACTCAAACTTTCAAAATAACAATTTGGGGTAAATATAGTTAAAACCACGCAATATCACAATGTGGGGATCGACTTAGAAGTTATTCAGACTATGACGCTTGGTTGTGCAATGCCTAGTTCCCTTAGGCTATTCAATGATACCCATGTAGCGAGCTTTCGAGCAACGACTCCCAAACCAATTGGTCTTAGGGCTCTAGGTGTAGAGACATCCCCTAGGGTGTACTTACTCGAATATCAAAGGCCACAAAACTAGGCTAACCAAGCATTTATTCACTATTTTTTTTAATATACCAACGAATGCGTTTTACGCTCCATTTCGTTGCATAAATACTCTACTAAGTGTTCCCCCAAACTTGAACGCGTGTGATCTCAGCTAATACTACCCACAATTGCCTCAATCATTAAAAACATAACCAATTCCCCCCTGAACTCAATTATGCGAATCTTTAGGCTACTTAGTGAGAGAACTACTAAAAACGTGAAAACCGGTTCTATCATAGCCAACACAAGACAAGAGTTGCAATATATTATGGCATTCGACCCAAGTCTTAGCAATTAGCAAAAATCAAAATTTTTCATCATAGGCATGTGAGGATGTATACTAATCAAGATAAGAGGATCATGCAACTAAACTACATGATGTGATATGCATGAGAAATTCACCAGGTTTTTTTTTGTTGCAAAAATCTATGAATTAACGAAAATAAGCGAACAAATACTTAAACTAACAATAAAAATAGATAATTGAAAGCATCACAAAATAAACTAGGCAAACCTAATACCCCCAAACTTAAAATATGCAATGTCCTCATTGGAGATAATAGGGTAAAGAGTACTCCCCTAAGAAGCGTCCTCGGCGCCGCTAGGTGGCGTGTCGGGCGCAGGATAAGGGATCCCGGAGCCAAATGTGGGAAACTCAATGTGGACCCCCTGCTGACTGAATGCCTCCGATAATGCACCCACAAAGGAGACGCTGTAATCCCTGAAGCTCGTGTGCAACGCGTCCATGCGGTGCTGCAGGCGGCGCATGTCGCACTCATGTCCACTCACTCCCCTCTGCTGTACTGGCGGGGTAGGCACGTCCTCCTCACTGGCCTCCTCCTCCTCGTCAGCCATAATAAAACCTAACTCATTAGGCCGGGACTCTCCACCGTGCCATACATTGTACTTTCGGATCGTGGCGCTGTCGATATCCCACATAGGCAACTGGAGAGTCTCCTCGCCCCATTCCACGTTCGCCGCTAGGCATAGGCGTGTGATAATCGAGGCGTGGGGAATGGTACCGGAAGTGACAGCCCGCATGAAATGAAGCATGGACTGGTTAATGATATATCCCACGTTAATGCTCCCTCCACGCAGAATGCGATGTAAGAGAACTGCGCGGTCCCGTGTCACGTCCTGATGATGGGTGGTCGGTAAGATGCTCCCGCAAATGAAGGCGTACCATGCCTTGGCATATCTATTCAGCGCGGTTTGAGGGAAGTGGACCTTTAGAGTGGTGCCTGGTTGGGTCCTCCACTTAGTGCCCGGTTGGCACATCTCCTGAACCAAAGTGTCATGGTCGGTCTCGAAGCGCTCATGTACCACCCAGTTGGTGGCCTCAGCAGTAGCAGATTGCAGGCGGAAAAGTTCATTGATTTCCTGTGCCGAGTAGGAGACCTGCTTGCCCCGCACGAAGGAAATCCCATTCTGCGTTTCTCGAGCGTTGGCATAGAATTCCTGAATAATGGCCATCGGGGATGACTTTGGCGTCTCAATGAATAACAAACAGCCCAAACGCCATATTTGGTCAAGAATACGCCCATCCTGTGCCTTGGTCTTTAAGCCTCTCTCTGGTATAAAGGATTTGACGGATAGAACTTCCTAGTAGTAATGCTGAGCAGAGAGATTGACAAACTTGGTGGCATCCAGAGTGTTGATGCCACCGCCAGTAGATTCGGAACCACTGCTGCTAGAAGAGGAAGGTTGGGGTGTGCGTGCACGCTTAGGCATAATTGAATGCGATTAGGGTTTAGTGTAGGATTGTATGTAACTAGGGTTTTGTGAGAATGGTTAGGGATGAGAGGAAAGGGTGTGCTCTGCTGCTAGAGAGTGTTTTAGTTTTAGGGTTTATGATGGTGATGTGATATGACTGACGGGGACTGTCCTATTTATAAAAAAAAAAATTCCGCGAGGGGCGCAGCTGCGCCGCAGTTGTACTGGGAAGGAGGCGCAGGTGCGCTGAGGTTCAGGTTTGGCTCAGGCAGGCACGGGCGCAGCTGCGCCGGTAATGAACTGATGGTGAGGCGCAGCTGCGCCGGTGTTCAGACGCTGCATGCAGAAGTGGCTCGGCGCAGCTGCGCTTGTGATGTACTGAAGATGGGGTGCAGCTGCGTCGGCGCTCAGGCTACCTGGAAAATACTTTTTTTTTCTTTTTTGAAAACACACTTGACACACGTTAGAAATCAGGTGAACAACACAATTCTTATAAATATCCAACAAAACTAAAAAGAAACGAACATCTCAATTTAAACTATTACACTTACGAACAATGCATAGCGAGTGCAATGGGACGATGCACCCCCAAACTTAAAGTGTGCTTAAGTCAACAATTGAGGGCGCGATTGGACACCTGAAAAACAAACAAGCATGTTAAAATGAAATCACACAAACTAAATAAAAATCACGCAAGAATAAAAATAATAATAGTAATCTCGGGTTGCCTCCCGAGGAGCGCTTTGGTTTAAAGTCGGTTAGCTCGACTATCATTGATGCTCAGTCCATTGCTAGGACAACTGAGGATTTTTAGCGATCGAACTCGCCTCCCCAATAGTGCTTCAATCTTTGGCCATTAACCTTGAATGGTTGCTCACTGTCCTTTCCAACAATTTCGATGGCTCCGTGTGGGAATAGAGCTATGATGGTAAAGGAACCCGACCATCGGGATTTGAGCTTTCCCAAGAATAACTTGAGCTTGGAGTTGAATAGCAAGACATCTTGGCCAGGTTAAAATTTCCTCTCGATGATTTTTCGGTCGTGCGATCTCTTTACCTTCTCCTTGTAGAGTTTAGAATTCTCATAGGCCTGCAATCAGAACTCATCAAGTCCATTTAGCTGTAGAAGTATCCGTTCTCCCATTGCAGATGGGTCGAAATTCAACTTTTTAATCGCCCAGTAAGCTTTGTGCTCTAATTCGACCAGTAGATGACAAGCTTTGCCATAGACTATGTGGTAAGGAGACATGCCGAGAGGCGTCTTATATGCAGTTCTATAAGCTCACAAGGCTTCATCTAGCTTTAGAGACCAATCTTTTCTGGAAGGATTAACAATCTTTTCCAGAATTCTTTTTACCTCTCGGTTAGATACTTCGGCTTGACCATTTGTCTGTGGATGATAGGCTGTGGCAGTTCTGTGTCTCACTCCATATTTGGCCAGGAGGGTTGTGAACTATTTGTTGCAAAAATGGCTGCCCTCATCACTGATGATCGCCCGTGGAGTGCCAAACCTAGTAAAAATGCTCTTTTGTAGGAACCTCAAAACCACCTTAGCATCATTGGTTGGTAACGCCGAAGCTTCCACCCATTTGGACACGTAAGCAACCGCTAGAAGGATATAGAGATTGTTGCAAGATGATGGAAATGGTCCCATGAAGTCTATGCCCCATAAGTCAAAGATCTCCACCTCCAAGATCACATTTAGTGGCATTTCATTACGGTTGGAGATGTTACCCACCCGTTGGCATCGATCACAATTCTTTATGAATTGGTGGGCATCTTTGAACAAGGTGGGCCAATAAAACCCGGCCTAGAGTACCTTGGCTGCTGTTCTCTGCGTTCCATAATGGCCGCCATATAGAGAAGAATGGCATACATGTAATATACTGGCAGTCTCGACATCGGGGATGCATCTTCGGATCACAAGATCCATGCATTGTTTGAACAAGTAAGGCTCATCCCACATGTATCTCTTTGTATCATGCAAAAAAAATTTCTTCTGCTGAGAAGTTAGATCCGGTGGAAGCACATGACTCACAAGATAGTTGACAATATCAGCAAACCATGGGATCTCAGATGTGACTGTAAATAGCTGCTCATCAGGGAAGCAATCGTTTATTTCAACCTTCTCTTTGCTCTCCAAATCCGGATTGTCTAATCTGGAAAGATGATCGGCTACCAGATTTTTCGTGCCTTTCTTGTCCTTAATTTCCAAGTCAAATTCTTGGAGCAAAAGGATCTATCTGATTAATCTTGGCTTGACATCTTTCTTTGAGATCTGTTGGTCGATTTAGCTATCGATAAACACACACGTGCAAGTATACACGGTCAACAAGTAATATATGATAAGATATGAGTCGAACCCACAGGGAATTATGACAAATAATAACCAAGTACCAATCGTCTATCAAATTGATCTAATTTAAACAATGAAGATTTGATAATTTGTTGATTGGTTGAGTTCACAAGTCAAATAATGAGTAAAATGCGGTAAAATATCAAGATAGAAGGGTCTAAGATTACAATTTCCCCCAACACGTCATTTGAATCTCCTAACTCTCTCCTTTCAGTCAATTATATAGCATACGAATTGACAACCGAGAAATCAAAACTACATAAGAGCCTCTGTCGATGGTCAATCACGAATCTTCCTAAGCGGTGCATAGGTATATGTCTATCCTATACACTATCAAGAGACTAATTTCAGGAATGATTTATAGACACGTGTCACCAAATCTAATTAATCCTCCCTTCCATTACCAACTTTCACCTCGGAAGTCATTAAGACTAGATTCTCAATAGGTTGCTTGCGGTAATTAGGTATATGTCTATCCCAACTACTATCAAGATACCTATTATTGCAGATAATTAATAAAACACACGTCACTTAATCCAATTAATAACCCACAACAATCTATACTTTCACATGTTATCATAACTAGGTCTCAACCTATAATCCGTTCGTCAAGTTCATATAGGTTCCCACGGTAATTACGGGCCAGGCAATTAATCTAGACGCAAAGGTTATGACAATCAATTCACAAATGCATAACTAAAATCAATAGAGAGAGAATTCAATTCAAATTAAGTGTTGGGTTCCATTGCAATCTTAGAGTAGAAGGTTAGTTTATGATAGCTACAATAAACATCATTTTCAATTGATACATTGTCAAAATCAAATTACAAAGGAGATGGAAAGCTAGAAATGAAAACACTTTTGAAGCTATTCAGCTAGTGTTCCTTTGGTTGCTGTAGATTTCTAGCTCTCCTCCTTGGCTTTGCAAATCTTCTTGACTGAGTTCCTTGGCTTTTGGCTTGATTTAGCTTGATTTGCAGCCTTGAGCTCTGTTGGTTGATGTATTTTGTAGCCTCCCTCTCTCTAGATATCTAATATGTAGCTTCTAAGAGAATATATATAGTCTTCATCAAGAAACCCTAGCCAAAATCGGACAAAATGGAGCTCAGATCGCACTATGGCTGTGTCAGATCGCACTCAGCACGGTGGCGTGCGCCTGCACGCCCAGGCGTGTGCCCGCGCCCAGGCAGGCGCCCGCGCCCATGCGCCTGCATGCCGCACGCTCGCCCACATGCGCTGCCGAGGCCGCCCGTGCGTCCGCACGTCCAGGTGCGCGCCCGCGCCCAGCCACCTGGAAGCTGCCAGTCATGCCGCCCATGCCGCCCGCGCGCGCGCGCGCGCCCAACGCCGAGGCTGCCAAGGCTGGCTGCCGAGGCCGCCCATGCGCCCGCACGCCCAGGCGCGCGCCCGCGCCCAAAGTACCTGGATGCTGCCGAGCCATGCCGCATGCGCTGCCGTGTGATGCCGCTGAGTCCGCCCGTGCGCCCGCACGCCCAGGCGTGCGCCCGCACGCTGCCGAGCCATGCCGCCCATGCGCGCGCACGCGCGCTCAACGCCGAGGCTGCTGAGGCTGCCGAGTGCCCAGCGCCCAGCACCCAGCCGCACGCCGTGCCCGCGGCTTGGTCGACGCCGCACGCCGTGCACGCACACCAACGTTGTGCACGCCCAACTTCCAAATGTCATCAATTTAAGCCCCGAGCATCGCCAAACATAATTTCTCACCGTGCTATTATTCGGGCACGGACATCCAAGCACGGGCATGCCCACGTGGCTTGGCCGACGCCGAACGCCGTGCACGCAATCCAACGCCGTGAACGCCCAACTGCCAAATATTGTCAAATTAAGCGCCGAGCGCCGCCAATCACCACAATCCATCATATTACCATTCGGGCACCGACGTCCAGGCACAGACAATGAGTCAATCCAAACAACGATCCGGTCGGTCTTTATTTCAATTCCTACAAACATAATAAAAATGCATCAAAGCAACATAAAACATGTAAAAGTAACTAAAAACTAATTTATGTAGAAATAAGATAAAAATACATAAAAACTATATAAACTACCTAAAGACTTGCAAATTATCAAGGCGAAAAGTACCCAAATTGTGTGTATAAAACACACTCATCAAATACCCCCAACCTTAAATCTTTGCTTGTCCTCAATTAAACAGAGAATTACTAATTTATATAAAAACCACTGGATTTAGAGTAAGGTGACTCCAAGAATAGGCCTCAAAGGAAAAAGGTCAAAAAGGGGCCCAAGCAGACTGAAAAGTTACAATTTAACAAGAGTTCTAAGCATACGGCTACTCAGGATCCCAGTAGTGTGTGTGTGAGTGCATGATATTTGTTTATGTCAGTTAGGAAAGAGCTAACGCATGAACTCAACTTCCGAGGGATTATACTATAAATCTACAAACTCATCGTTACCTAGAGAAAATCAAACAAGGCGACCACATAAGAAGGGGGGGTTTCCAAGTACATTGGTGCAGTAATGAGTAATCACATTGGTGAGTGCGTTTTACGGTCCATCTCACCTTACTAATCGCATGACCGCGCAATGTCTAATCACATTAGGTTATTCAGAGTTACCCATGCAACGAGCGTTTGATCAATGACTCCCAAACCAGATGGCTTTAGGGCATTAGGTGTAAAACACCCCAAAGGGTCTATTAACTCCAATAGCAAAGGCCACGTAATTAAACTTTGTCAGCTTTTTTTTTTTTTTTCGAATTAATAACTTCCCCCAAACTTATATGAAAGCCTAAAATGACAAAACAGGTGCAGACATGAGTTCAGTACATTTCAAGTATAATCGCCCAAACATAAAAGTCAATGAGATTTCTCAATACTAACTAACTAATAGGCATGCTGAAAACGTGAGGAGTTAACGTGACCAAGAGTAGGGGAGTTAGCCAAAATGTTAAGGAGTAGCTAAGTCTGCTCAAGCCTTACTTTAGAAAGAGACACCTTAACCAGCAGAATATCATTGGCTATTCTTGAAACACACACCACTTGGACACAATAACATGAATAACTTAAACTAACACACACAATTAAACTACCACACACCCCCAAACTTAAAGTAAACATAGTCCTCGATGTTTAAAATAGACATAATTTAAAAAGAGAACATCACCGGGGAAATCAAGCAGCGTCATTGTCATTATTGCCAAATGCGTGATTCCCCCCGCTTGCATCATCATCCGAGTAAAAGCCATATTCCGGGAACATAGGTGTCATGGGAAATTGGACCGCATTGGGGCCGGTATTGGCCCCGCTGTTGTTGATCACCTGTGCAGCCGCGTTACAAAAATCGGTCGTGTAAATGCATAAGGAATTGACTTGCTGAATGGAGTGATCAAGGCGGCGGGACATGCGCCTATGCTCACGCTCCCGCTCCTGCTCGTCCCACAGTCTCGCCTGCTCGTTCTGTTGTATTTCGGCTCTCATCGCCTGATTTTCACGACGAAGCTCCCGCATCTCAGCAATCAATAGGTCCATAGAAGAGTTAGATGCCTCGGTGTGCTCCGTGGTTGGTGGTGGAGTTCCGACACTCGCCTCGGGCCCGTGAGGCTGAACTAACGGCAAGAACCCAGCTCCATGTGGCTCCGGTGCCGCCAGCTTCCAGACCTTGTAGAGGCCAATAGCTAGACTGTCAATGGGTGTGAGTGGTTGTTGAAGTAACTCGTGGGCATGCACCTTAACTTTGGCCCTCTTGCACAACCCGCAGATTAGGGATAGGTGTGGTAATCCTCCTGAAGATTTCCCATTAACAAACTGAAGAATTGAGTTCCGAATCAACCGACCCACACTAATGCTCCGCCCAGTTACCAAACAAAACAGGATAAGAGCCCGCATTGGAATTACTTGAGTTGCGTGTGTGGTCGGCCATAGCTTTGCATTGATGAATTATAACCATGCTTTCCCATATTTGCTTAAGTCGCCTTGGCGAAAATGCACCGGCTCTCCCCTTGTCGTAGCCCAATGAGCATCGGGTTTGCATAATGTTGTAATCACTGTATCCCAGTCGGGCTTGTCGGCCCCATATTTAGTAAGGTCATCCTCACCATGGCTTTTAGGTAGGTTATAGTATTCTTCAATGCTCCTTTTTCCAAATGAAACTTTCTTGCCCCTAACCGTTACCACATAATTTTCAGCTTCAAATGCATTAGCGTAGAATTCCCTGACAAGAGGAATACACGCAGGCTCGGGCTGAGCGGCAAAAGTTTCCCATCCTCTTTCCCTAATTATTTCTGCCAACCCCCAATTATTTGTTGTGTCAGGAAGAATACCCCGTTCCGGAATCAAAGATTTTGTGACCATGGTGGTGTGGTAACGTTCGGAGGCTTCCGCACTAACAAACCTTTTCTTATCATATACCCTGGATGAGGAAGGTTCACCCCTATGTCGTTTGGTGGCCATCAGGATTCAGAGTTGCAAGCAAAACACACAAAATAGCCAAGAATTCCCTCACAGACAATTTGTCGAACAGTTGGCGTGCACTCCAAAAAATCACAAGTGTAAGTGCAATGGGGACTAGGCCAAACCCTCCACAAAGCCTTGCAATGGGAGCTAGATATGTACCTGCTAATCAAAATCACCAAAACACAGCACCCAAGTAGGAAAAATTAGAAATTTATAGCCCTTATTACCTTATCTTGGAGAACTTGTGAAAACCCAAAGAAATTCTTCAAAAACCTTCAAATTGTTGTTCAAATCCAAGATGGAAGGTGAAATTGATGATGAGAAACCTCAATTGGGTGCCAATATGATGCAATGGGGCACAAAATTGAGTTTGGGTAAGTTTAAGCAAGTTGGCTATGGAGTGGGAGGAGAGAGATATAAGAATGTAGTGACAAAAAAAATGAGCCAAAGTGGTGATTTAAGGAACCAAGTCAGCTGCCCAGGTGCGGCCGCACGGCATGCTGTGCGCCCGCGCGCGCCTAGTGCCGCCCAGCGCGCCCGCATGCGCCCGCCTGTTGCGCCCCGCCTGCTGCGCCTCGCCTGCTGCCGAGCGTTGCGCCTGGTGCGCGCGCGCGGCGCCTGGTGCCGTACGCTGGCGCCTACCTGGTGCTGCTGGCGTGCCATCGGCGTTTCGCTGACACGCATCGCTCAATTGCCAAAATTGGATACAAATACCTACACGTAGCAGCAAAATTAACAACATTAGAAACAATTAACACTAAAAATCATCCTTTTGATTTTTTTTTTAATTCAAATTTGACTTAAACATTAAAATGAAACATTGGGCTGCCTCCCAATTAGCGCTTGAGTTAAAGTCTTCAGCCTGACTATACCCCCTTCATATCGGATCAACGAGATTAATTGAGGTCTTTTGGTGCTCGATGTCGCCACCCCAATAGTGCTTAATTCTTTGCCCGTTCACCTTGAACAATTGGTTTGTCTTCTCATCCCGCAGTTCAATTGCACCATGCGGGAATACATGATTGATATAGAATGGCCCTGACCATCGTGATTTGAGCTTATCGGGAAATAGCTTCAACCGAGAATTATAGAGGAGGACGGGTTGTCCAACCTCAAACTTCCGATCGATTATCTTCTTGTCGTGCCACCTCTTGACTCTCTCCTTATAGAGCTTTGCATTCTCATAGGACTGGAGACGGAACTCATCCATCTCATTGAGTTGTAAGAGGCGTTTCTCCCCCGCGGCATTCAAATCAAAGTTTAGCTTCCGGATGGCCCAATAAGCACTGTGTTCAAGTTCCACCGGTAGATGACATGCTTTCCCATACACAAGCTGATAAGGTGACATCCCGATAGGAGTTTTGTATGCCGTCCTGTACGCCCATAAGGCGTCGCCAAGCTTCAAAGACCAGTCCTTTCTATTCGGGTTTACAACCTTCTCCAAAATCATTTTCACCTCTCTATTGGATACCTCC
Organism: Aralia elata; assembly: GCA_034770075.1. Lineage (NCBI taxonomy): Eukaryota > Viridiplantae > Streptophyta > Magnoliopsida > Apiales > Araliaceae > Aralia > Aralia elata. The sequence goes on from JAVJAP010000078.1 coordinate 245,735, forward strand.
ACCTGACCACTTGTTTGAGGATGATAGGCCGTGGCAATTTTATGGGTTACCCCATATTTAGCAAGAAGGGCATTAAAGTTCTTGTTACAAAAGTGCGACCCTTCATCGCTAATTATTGCACGCGGAGTTCCGAATCTTGTGAATACATTTTTTCGAAGGAACTTTAGCACAACCTTGGCATCATTGGTGGGTGTCGCTGCTGCTTCAACCCATTTTGACACGTAATCTACAGCCACAATGATATACAAATTGTTGAATGAAGAGGGAAACGGGCCCATAAAGTCGATACCCCAAACGTCAAATATCTCAACCTCTAAGATTGTGGTTAGTGGCATCTCATGATGCCTGGAAATGTTCCCTACTCTTTGACATCGATCGCATTTCAGCACAAACACATGGGCGTCCTTGAACAGCGTTGGCCAATAAAAACCAGACTGAAGCACCTTCGCCGCTGTTCTACCTCCACCATAGTGTCCACCAAAAGCTGAGGCATGACATTGTTGCAAAATACTTTCCATCTCAGATTGAGGTACGCACTTCCGGATCAGTTGGTCAGCACATTGCTTAAACAGAAAAGGTTCATCCCAAAAATAATGATTCACATCGTGCAAGAATTTCCTTTTTTGTTGATAGCTCACCACATAGTTGACATGGCTCACCACATAGTTGACATAGTCAGCATACCATGGCACCTCATGTGTGATGGCGAAAAGCTGTTCATCCGGAAAAAATTCATTAATCATGACATCATCTCCCACCTCACGGTATGCATTTTCCAACCGAGATAAGTGATCCGCCACTTGATTCTCGGTTCCTTTCTTATCTCTAATCTCAAGATCGAACTCTTGAAGCAATAAAACCCATCGAATCAAGCGTGGCTTTGCGTCCTTCTTTGCTATTAAGTACTTAATGGCAGAATGGTCCGTGTACACAATGACCTTGGTGCCAATGAGATAGGCACGAAATTTGTCAAAGGTATACACGATAGCAAGCAATTCCTTCTCCGTTGTTGTGTAATTAAGTTGAGCCCCAGTTAGTGTCTTGCTAGCATAATAAATCACATGAAAGACCTTGTCCTTGCGATGGCCCAATACAGCACCAATTGCAAAGTCGCTAGCGTCGCACATTAATTGAAACGGAAGATTCCAATCAGGAGCCACGATAATAGGTGCACTTACAAGCTTCTTCCTTAGTAACTCAAAAGCCTCTAAACATGCATGATCAAAGACAAAAGGAGTGTCTTTCACAAGGAGACTACACAGCGGTTTTGCAATTTTTGAGAAATCCTTGATGAACCGCCTATAAAATCCAGCATGTCCAAGGAAGCTTCGGATTCCCTTGACGTTGGTTGGTGGAGGAAGCTTCTCAATGGTCTCGATCTTGGCCTTATCAACCTCCAGCCCCTTTGAAGATACTCTATGCCCCAAAATAATCCCTTCTTGCACCATGAAGTGGCATTTCTCCCAATTAAGCACCAAATTTATCTCAACACATCGTTTCAGCACTTTCACAAGGTTTTCTAGGCATAAGTCGAATGAATCTCCAAAAACCGAGAAATCGTCCATGAAAACCTCCAATCCTTGCTCAACCATATCAGAGAATATAGCCATCATACATCTTTGGAAGGTGGCGGGTGCGTTGCATAACCCAAATGACATTCTTCTGAAAGCAAATGTCCCATATGGGCAAGTGAACGTCGTTTTCTCTTGATCTTCGGGGGCAATGGCAATTTGGTTGTAGCCCGAATATCCATCCAAGAGACAATAGAATTCATGTCCCGCCAACTTGTCTAGCATTTGATCAATGAATGGGAGCGGAAAATGATCCTTGCACGTAGTCTTGTTCAACCTTCTGTAGTCCATGCAAACTCTCCATCCGGTGACAGTTCTAGTTGGGATCAACTCGTTGTTTTCATTAGACACCACTGTCATGCCCCCCTTCTTTGGAACACATTGCACTGGACTGACCCATGGACTGTCTGAAATGGGATAGATGATGCCGGCATCGAGCAATTTGATAATTTCCTTCTTGACCACCTCCTTCATGACGGGGTTCAATCTACGTTGATGCTCAACCACAGGTTTGGCCTCATCTTCCAAAATAATCTTGTGCATACAAAAAGCGGGGCTAATTCCCTTGATGTCCGCAATGGACCAACCTAGGGCTGTTTTGTACTCCCGTAGCACTCTTAGCAATTTGTTTTCCTGCACATCATCAAGTGAAGCAGACACAATAACAGGCAAAGTACTAGCATTACCCAAATAGGCATACCTCAAATGGATTGGCAATGGTTTGAGCTCCAAAGTAGGTGGCTCCTCCCATGAGGATTTTGCAATGGTACTAGAGCTGCTTGGTCTATCTAACGGTTCAAATAATTGCTTAAACTTGATAAAACGTGGAGGAACATTCAACACATTCACCATCTCGTTAGGAAACAGAGGTTCACTTTCAAGTGATTCTCCTAGCAATTCTTCAAAAGGGTCAACTTCATATGTTGCTGTGAACACCTCTTGCACCGCCTCGTCAATCAAGTCTATCCTGAAACATTCATCCTGCACATTAGGAAATTTCATTGCTTTAAAAACGTTAAAAGTTACCTCTTGGTCTTGGACACGCATGGTTAGCTCTCCTTTTTGCACATCAATCAAAGTTCTGCCTGTGGCTAAGAATGGGCGCCCAAGGATGATAGGTATCTCCCTGTCTTCTTCGAAATCAAGGACAATGAAATCCGCTGGAAAAAATAAACTTGTCCACCTTGACAAGCACATCTTCTACTATGCCTCTTGGGTATGTGAGAGACCTATCCGCAAGTTGCAATGTAACATTTGTAGGTTTTGCCTCACTTAATCCCAGCTGTTGATAAATTGAGAGTGGCATTAGATTGATACTTGCCCCCAAATCACATAGGGCCTTGCCAAAGAATTGGTTACCAATTGTGCAAGGAATCGTGAAACTCCCCGGATCTTTCAACTTTGGTGGTAACTTCCTTTATAATACAGCACTACATTCTTCGGTTAGTGCCACCGTCTCAAACTCCTCAAGCCTTCTCTTTCTTGACAAGATTTCTTTCATGAACTTCACATAACTAGGCATTTGTTCCAATGCCTCAGCGAATGGGATGTTTATGTGCAATTTCTTGAAAACCTCCAAGAACTTAGAGAATTGCTTATCCAACTTTAATTTCTGCTGACGTTGTGGAAACGGGCATAGTGGATACATAGGGCCTTGCTTGCTCCCCGCTGGTTTTGGCACTGGCTCCTTTTCCTTTTCTTCTTCTTTTCTCTTTTCTTCCTCTTTCTCCCCATTCGCATCCTCAACCACCGCTTCAGCTGGAACCTCATTCACAACATCCGGTAGCTCCTTCCCACTTCTCAAAGTCACAACCTTGCAATGCTCCTTACCATCTCTTTTCGGATTAACTTCAGTGTCACTAGGTAAGGCACCAGGGGGACGGATATTCATTGCGCTTGCAATCTGCCCAAGTTAAAGCTCTATATTCCGTATCGAAGCGCTATGTTGTGCAACCAATTGGGCCAATAACGCGTCCCCACTAGGCTTTTTCTCCTGTTGTGGTGGAGGTGGGTTTGAGGCTTGTTGGTGTGATTGGGGTTGATGGTGTGATTGAGTTTGATTTTGGAATCCTGGGGGATATTGATGCCTAGGAGTTGAATATTGGGTTTGAGTATTATTGTTGTTGCTCCATGAGAAATTTGGGTGATTTTTCCATCTAGGATTGTAGTGATTGGAGTGAGGGTTGTTTTGCTGTCTATTGTAATTACCAACGAACTGTACGGATTCTGCATTGATGGGGCATTGCTTGGTAGGATGACTTCCAACACACAACTCACAGGTTTCAGAAATGCTCTGCACAGAATGACTTCCTAAATTTTTCACTTCCTTTGTGAGCGCGGCTAGCTGTGCGGTAATTGAGGTGAGATGATCCACCTAAAATTTTCCTGCTGCCTTTTGTGGCATTTTCCTCTCCGAAGGCCATTGATAGATATTTCCAGCCATGGTTTCCAATAGTTTGTAGGCTTCCGCAAAATTCTTCCCCATTAAACTACCACCTGCAGCTACGTCAACACTAGATCGAGTGGCGTTGGTCAACCCATTATAAAAAAACTCAACTTGCAACCATTGAGGCAAACCATGGTGTGGACATCTCCTAATTAGATCCTTGAACCTCTCCCAAGCCTCATACAAGGACTCAGAATCATATTGAACAAACGATGTGATGTCATTCCTCAATCTTGCAGTTTTCGCGGGTGGGAAGAACTTTGCCAAATATTTCTGGGCTAAGTCGTCCCACTTTGTAATCGAACCCGAGGGAAGCGAATGCAACCAACTCTTTGCCTTATCACGGAGTGTGAAAGGAAAACGTCGGAGTCTAATTGCATCATCAGTCACTTGAGTGTACTTGAATGTGTCACAAATTTCCAGAAAACTCACCAAATGAGCATTTGGGTCGTCATTGGCAATCCACCAAACTGCAAACAGTTTTGAACCATTTGGATGGTTCCAGGCTTAATTTCGAAGTGATTGGCCTCAATGGCTGGCCTGGAAATGCTTGAGTGCAAATCTGTGACAAGAGGCATGGCGTACTCCCTCAAGGTTTTAGGCTCCCCCTCAGCCATGGTATTTTGATTGGGTATACCCCGAACTCGTTCTCTACGTAGTCGTCGAATATTTCTCTCGATCTCGGGATCGTAAGGAATTAACTCAAGATCACGTGAGCGTGGCATACAAATCAAGAATACCTACAAAACAAAATGAAAATTATATACAAGTCTAAAAAGAGACCAAGTCGATTGGAATTGATATTGGTGTAATTATTAGAAAATAATTCCCCGGCAACGGCGCCAAAAACTTGTTGGTCGATTTAGCTATCGATAAACACACACGTGCAAGTATACACGGTCAACAAGTAATATATGATAAGATATGAGTCGAACCCACAGGGAATTGTGACAAATAATAACCAAGTACCAATCGTCTATCAAATTGATCTAATTTAAACAATGAAGATTTGATAATTTGTTGATTGGTTGAGTTCACAAGTCAAATAATGAGTAAAATGCGGTAAAATATCAAGATAGAAGGGTCTAAGATTACAATTTCCCCCAACACGTCATTTGAATCTCCTAACTCTCTCCTTTCAGTCAATTATATAGCATACGAATTGACAACCGAGAAATCAAAACTACATAAGAGCCTCTGTCGATGGTCAATCACGAATCTTCCTAAGCGGTGCATAGGTATATGTCTATCCTATACACTATCAAGAGACTAATTTCAGGAATGATTTATAGACACGTGTCACCAAATCTAATTAATCCTCCCTTCCATTACCAACTTTCACCTCGGAAGTCATTAAAACTAGATTCTCAATAGGTTGCTTGCGGTAATTAGGTATATGTCTATCCCAACTACTATCAAGATACCTATTATTGCAGATAATTAATAAGACACACATCACTTAATCCAATTAATAACCCACAACAATCTATACTTTCACATGTTATCATAACTAGGTCTCAACCTATAATCCGTTCGTCAAGTTCATATAGGTTCCCACGGTAATTACGGGCCAAACAATTAATCTAGAAGCAAAGGTTATGACAATCAATTCACAAATGCATAACTAAAATCAATAGAGAGAGAATTCAATTCAAATTAAGTGTTGGGTTCCATTGCAATCTTAGAGTAGAAGGTTAGTTCATGATAGCTACAATAAACATCATTTTCAATTGATACATTGTCAAAATCGAATTACAAAGGAGATGGAAAGCTAGAAATGAAACCACTTTTGAAGCTATTCAGCTGGTGTTCCTTTGGTTGCTGTAGATTTCTAGCTCTCCTCCTTGGCTTTGCAAATCTTCTTAACTGAGTTCCTTGGCTTTTGGCTTGATTTAGCTTGATTTGCAGCCTTGAGCTCTGTTGGTTGATGTATTTTGTAGCCTCCCTCTCTCTAGATATCTGATATGTAGCTTCTAAGAGAATATATATAGTCTTCATCAAGAAACCCTAGCCAAAATCGGACAAAATGGAGCTCAGATCGCACTATGGCTGTGTCAGATCGCACTCAGCACGACGGCGTGCGCCTGCACGCCCAGGCGTGCGCCCGCGCCCATGCGCCTGCATGCCGCACGCTCGCCCACATGCGCTGCCTAGGCTGCCGAGGCTGGCTGCCGAGGCCGCCCATGCACCCGCACGCCCAGGCGCGCGCCCGCGCCCAAGTGCCTGGATGCTGCCGAGCCATGCCGCATGCGCTGCCGAGTGATGCCGCCGAGTCCGCCCGTGCGCCCCGCACGCCCAGGCGTGCGCCCGCACGCTGCCGAGCCATGCCGAGCCAAGCCGTCCCATGCCGCCCACGCGCGCGCGCGCGCGCTCAAACGCCGAGGCTGCCGAGTGCCCAGCGCCCAGCCGCACGCCGTGCCCGCGGCTTGGTAGACGCCGCACGCCGTACACACAATCCAACGCCGTGCACGCCCAAACTGCTAAATATTGTCAAATTAAGCGCCAGGCGCCGCTAATCACCACAATCCATCATATTACCATTCGGGCACGGACGTCCAGGCACGGACAATGAGTCAATCCAAACAACAATCCGGTCGGTCTTTATTTCAATTCCTACAAACATAATAAAAATGCATCAAACCAACATAAAACATGTAAAAGTAACTAAAAACTAATTTATGTAGAAATAAGATAAAAATACATAAAAACTATATAAACTACCTAAAGACTTGCAAATTATCAAGGCGAAAAGTACCCAAATTGTGTGTATAAAACACACTCATCAAGATCAAATACCGAATTGCTGCATGATTAGTGTACACCACTACCTTTGTTCCAATGAGATAGGATCGGAACTTGTCGAATGCATAAACAACCGCGAGTAGTTCCTTCTCGGTGGTGGTGTAATTCATTTGGGCCTCTGAAAGTGTTTTTCTGGCATAGTAGACTGCATGTAGAACCTTATCTCTGCGCTGTCCCAATACCATGCGCACAACGTAGTCACTAGCATCACACATAAGCTCAAATGGAATAGACCAATCCGGTGCCACTATCACAGGTGTTGTTGTCAACTTCTGTTTCAACAACTCAAAGGCCGCTAAGCAATTATCATCGAATAGAAATGGGACATCTTTTTCCAACAGATTGCACATGGGTTTTGTGATTTTGGAGAAGTCTTTGATAAATCTCCGGTAGAATCCAACATGGCCCAAAAAACTTCGAACTCCCTTTACAGAAGTCGGTGGAGGCAATTTCTCGATAGTTTCTAACTTTGCTTTATCCACCTCCAAACCTTTGGCTGAGACTTTGTGACCCAAAATTATTCCTTCATGAACCATGAAATGACATTTCTCCCAATTAAACACAAGATTTGTTTCCACGCATCTCTTCCATACCATGACCAAATTCTCTAGACAACTGTCAAAGGAATTTCCAAACACTGAGAAGTCATCCATGAAGACCTCCATGTTGATTTCCACCATGTCCGAAAATATTGCCATCATGCACTGCTGAAATGTGGCAGGAGCATTACATAGACCAAAAGACATTCGCCTGAAAGCAAAAGTTCCATAAGGACAAGTAAAAGTGGTATTCTCTTGATCCTCTGGAGCGATGGCAATTTGATTATAACCAGAATATCCGTCAAGCAAACAGTAGTACTCATGCCCTGCAAGTCGGTCCAACATTTGATCGATGAACGGAAATGGGAAGTGATCTTTCCTTGTGGCTTTGTTGAGCTTTCGGTAGTGCATGCAAACTCTCCACCCTGTGACTATTCGGGTTGGTATTAGCTCGTTGTTCTCATTTTTTACCACAATTATTCCTCCCTTCTTGGGTACACACTGTATCGGGCTCACCCACGGACTGTCAGAAATGGGATAAATGATCCCAGCGTCTAACCATTTCAGAATTTCTGCTTTCACTACTTCTTTCATGAAAGGATTCAGCCTTCTTTGATGCTCTATGGTAGGCTTGCTGTCATCTTCCATCAGGATTTTTTGTATGCAAAATGAGAGGCTGATTCCCTTTATATCTGCAATGGTCCATCCAATAGCCCCTTGGAATTCTCTGAGGATTCTTATCATCTTGGCTTCCTGCAAAGATGTTAGTGTAGAGGAAATAATGATAGGTAAAGTATCTGAAGTGCCTAGATATGTATACCTGAGGTGACTAGGCAAGGGTTTTAGATCAAGTTTAGGAGGTACCTCTCTAGATGGTTTTAAATGAGATGAGGCATTATTTGAGCTTTTCAAGGGCTCAATAGGTACCTTGAACTTTGCCATCCTAGGTATTGCATCTAGAAAATGAACATACTCACAGTTTTCGGGTTCGTCCAAGTCGATGTCTCCTGTTAGTGTCATCTCAAGCAAGTCACTATGTGTGGCCATAATGAAATCCTCGGTCACAGCATTTTCAATGATGTCAACTCGGAAACACTCTTCCTCTTCGGTCGAAAATTTCATAGCCTTGAAAACATTAAAAGTGACTACTTGGTCTTGAACCCTCATTGTCAATTCTCCTTTTTGCACATCAATGAGAGTTCTCCCGGTAACTAGAAATGGCCTCCCAAGTATGATGGGAATGTCCTTGTCCTCCTCAAAGTCTAGGATTATGAAATCAGCTAGGAAAATGAACTTATCAACCTTAACCAGAACATCTTCCACAATACCTCTCGGATGGCATGAGATTAATGCTTGCACCAGGATCACACAAGCATTTTTTGAATGACAGGTCTCCAATGGTGCAAGGAATGGTGAAAGTGCCCGGATCCTTTAATTTTGAAGGTAGCTTCCTTTGTAATACCGCACTACATTCTTCTGTCAAAGCTACAATTTCAAAATCTTGTAATTTCTTCTTTCTTGAAAGAATACTCTTCATGAACTTGGCATAGCTCGGCATTTGTTCTAAGGCTTCTGCAAATGGTATATTGATCTGAAGCTTTTTGAAAACCTTAAGAAACTTAGAAAATTTCTTGTCCATTTTCTGCTTTTGCTGCCTTTAACGATACGGAACTGGTGGGTAGTACCTGGTGGGAGGAGTTTAAGTCTTCTCTGTGCTTTTTGTTGGCGTGGGCTCAGATCTCTTAAGGCTATCCTCTTCTTCAAAAATTTCAGCAGTGGCGGTTTCTAGGGAGGGGCGCAGCTGCGCCCGTCTCCCTTTGCAAAATGGGCGCAGAAAACTTGTTGCGATATTTGTATGTATAACAAATATAACTCATACACGCAAGTGCACGCGATCCACAAGTAATATAAAGTAAGTAAAGTACCGATCCCACGAGGAATTGAATTGCATTTATGACTACAAACACCGATTTTATAATTATTTCGGTCTCTTTAAACAATTGATTTTAGTGATGAGATTATCTAACGATTACTAATGAAACAATTAGAACAAATTATGGTTGTATAAATACAGATTTTATGGGCTTGGGATTATAATTTCACTTATTGCAAACTTAAATTTCCATGCTTCCTATTGTTGCCAATTGATTACTATAGAATGTTGGTCGAAAACACGAAGGTAAAATATGACCATCTCTCGATGCACCATATCCATATTACACTAAATCCACAATTGATGGAATGAATGTGAACACCTTAGATGACTAACGCACTATATCTCTATGTGAATTACAATCAAAAGGGTTTAAGAAGAAGTTTTCAATTGGCCACACATGGTGCTTCGGTATATCTTTATTCTAAGCACGAAACACAATTTCACGAGGATTGTAATAATTATGAACATATGCTAGCATAACTAGATCTCAATTTATATTTCCTTTCTCAATTCCTTATAAATTATCACAGTAATTGGTGATCAAGCAATTAAACATGAAGTATAGATTATGCTAGACATTTATTTCATAACCAACTAGCAAAAATAAGGAATCATTTCAATTCTTAGTAATGCAAAAGATCCATTATAATCCCAAGACTTAAGTTTAGTTCATAACAACAATACTAGAATTCATCATGCACAATTGGTTCATCATCATAATTACAGAATAGGAAAATTAATTAAAAACAGAAAATATTCAAGCTCCCTGTTTCCGTTCTGCAACTTCTGATGATTTTCCAAGTTCTGTAGATGGTTGATTTCTTGTTCCCAATCTCCAATTCAGCATCCATATAGCTCCATTCTTCAGTTCCCCAATGCAAATTATGCTCAGCTGGTTGTTTTCAAGTTTGAAGCTAGGATGCAGTAAACTATTCTGATTTTCGTGTAGGAGGAGAGCTTCTTAATTAAATTCCAAAATTGGCTAATAATGCATGCATGATTTGTCTTATTTTGACTTATTCTGATTCCCACTAATAAAGTTCAAACCCACTGATTCCTTAAAATCTAGCACTACTCCATTTCCTGATAATGCTGCTTCGCTGCATGGAACGTACTCTATGGCTGGCTGGCGACAGGCGCAGCTGCACCGGCGCCCTATGTAAAAGGGGCGCAGCTGCGCCGGGGACAGGGAATGAACAGGAGGGGCACAGCTGTACTGGCCTCAAGGCCAAGCAGGGCGCAGCTGAACCGGCTGCCCGTTTGCTGCAGTGCTGCTGTAACATAATTTCTCGACTCTCGTGTCCTGCACAAGCAACAAACAATCAAATAGCTCCCATACACAAATGCAATAAACCCCGTGTCAAATTTACCAAAAACCATGTAAAAGCCGTATAATGAGAATAGTGAATCAAAACCGAAAGAGAGGGAAAAATGCATGAAATGCACTAAGTAGCTATTAGATAAGGAACAAATGAAACCAAATAGCATCCAATAAGTAGGTATGAAACCTACTTATCAATGCTAGGCTTGTACAACCAACTTCATATCAATTTTCAGCATTATTAATATTATTGTGAGTTTATTTCTCTACTTGTGGTTCTTTGAGAATTCCTAAGTGTTCCTTAGTTCTTCTTTGAGATTCATAATTGACTTATCATACAACCAATCATAGTTGTGTGTGGCATCTTCTACTGCATCAATCTTCAATTGTACCGAGGTTACCGCTTCAATATAAGTGAGGGGTCGAGGTGTCGTTGGTGTTCACCCTACACATATTTTCTAAGCAAGCAATTGTACCAAGATTACCGTATATATATAGGCGAGGGGTTAAGGTGTTGCAAGCGATCCATCCTATCAACTTGTTAGAAATGATCTGGGCGACGACCTCCTCACGCAAGCGTGCCATGGAGTCTATCACATCCTTCCTTAATAGTTTAAAAATCGGCTCGCATGTAGTCGTTAAGTGGGATATGAATCGGCTGATGACGTTTATTCTTCCCAGGAATCCTCTTATCTCCTTTTTTGTGCGCGGTGTCGGCATATCCACAATGGCCTTAATCTTTGCCGGATCCAAGTCAATGCCCCGATTACTAACCAGGAATCCCAAAAGCTTGCCCGACTGCACTCTGAAAGCACACTTTGCCGGATTGAGCTTCAAATTATATTTTCTGAGCCTATTGAATAGCTTTTTGAGATGGGTTACATGATCAGACTCCACCCTCGATTTTACGATAATGTCATCCACGTAGACCGCTATCTCCTTGTGCATCATGTCGTGGAACAGGGCCATCATAGCTCTCTGATAAGTAGCCCCCGCATTCGTGAGACCGAAGGCCAACCGTCTGTAACAGAAGGTGCCCCAAGGGGTGATGAAAGCGGTCATCTCCCGGTCCTCTTCCGCCACCATTATCTGATGATACCCCGCAAAGCAATCAACAAAAGAGTACATTTCGTACTGGGCTGTGTTATCCACCAAGATGCGTATAAAAGGCACTGGGAAGTTGTCCTTGAGACTGGCCTTGTTCAAATCTCTATAGTCGACACATACCCTCACCTTCCCTCCAGGTTTAGCCATTGGGACTATACTGGACAGTCATTCCGGGTAAGTGGACACCATAATGATTCCAGCCTTGAATTGCTTGACGATTTCTTCCTTCACCTTCAAGCTTCACTCTAGTTTTAGCTTTCTTAGTTTCTGCTCGACAGGCTTGAAACCCTCCTTGATGGGCAACCGGTGTACCACAATGTCGGTAGACAATCCGATCATGTCCTCATGAGACCAAGCAAAAATATCCTCATACTGGCTTAGCAACTCGGTTATTTTTGCTTTCTGGCTAGGGGTCAGGTCTGTCCCTATCTTGAGCTCTTTGGGTTTGTCAGGGGTTCCGATATTTATGGTGATGGTTTGGTCTAAGTTGGGTTTGGGTTTATCTTCGACCCATTGTTGGGATATTTGTATGTATAACAAATAAAACTCATACACGCAAGTGCACGTGATCCACAAGTAATATAAAGTAAGTAAAATATCGATCCCACGAGGAATTGGATTGCATTTATGACTGCAAACACCGATTTTATATTTAATTCGGTCTCTTTAAACAAACGATTTGAGTGATGGAATTATCTAATGATTACTAATGAAGCAATTAAAACAAATTTTTGGTTGTAAAAATATAGATTTTATGGGCTTGGGATTATAATTTCACTTAATGCAGATTTAGATTTCCATGCTTCCTATTGTTGCTAGTTGATTACTATAGAATGTTGGTCGAAAACACGAAAGTAAAATATGGCCATCTCTCGATGCACCATATCCATATCACACTAAATCCACATTTGATAGAATAAATGTGAACACCCTAGATGACTAACACACTATATTTCTATGTGAATTACAATCAAAAGGGTTAAAAACAAGTTTTTCCATTGGCCACACATGGTGCTTCGGTATATCTCTATCCTAAGCACGAAACATAATTTCACGAGGAATGTAATAATTATGAACATATGCTAGCATAATGAGATCTTAATTTATATTTCCTTTCTCAATTCCATATAAATTATCACGGTAATTGGTGATCAAGCAATTGAACATTAAGTATAGATTATGCTAGACATTCATTTCATAGCCAACTAGCAATAATAAGGAAGCATATCAATTTCAGCCATGCAAAAGATCCATTATAATCCCTTAAGTTTAGTTCATACTAACAATAATAGAATTCACCATGCACAATTGGTTCATCATCATAATTACAGAAATAGGAAAATTAATCAAACACATAAAAGATTTAAGCTCCCTGTTTCCGTTCTGCAACTTCTGGTGAATTTCCAAGTTGTGTAGAATGTTGATTTCTTGCTCCCAATTTCCATATAGCCCCATTCTTCAGTTCCCAAAATGCAAATTATGCTCAGCTGATGATTTTTTAGTTTTTAGCTAGAATGCAGTAACTATTCTAATTTTCGTGTAGGAGCAGCCCTCCAAAATTGAATTCTCAAATGGCTCATAATACATGCATAAATTGTCTTCTTTTGACTTATTTTGATTCCCACTAATAAAAGCTAAACCCACTGATCCCTCAAAATCTGGCATTGCATAATTTCTGGATAATGCTGCTTCGCTAGATGGAACGTGCTGCATGGCTGGCTGGCGACAGGCGCAGCTGCGCCGCCCTCCTTTGCAATAGGGGCGCAGCTGCGCATGAGAGGCACGGCAGGAACAGGAGGGGCGCAGCTGCGCCGGTGCCCTATATAAAAGGGGCGCAGCTGCGCCGGTTGTCAGTCTGCTGCTGTACTGCTAAAGTTTTGATTTCTCGATTCTCGTGTCCAGTACAAGCAACAAATAACCAATAAGCCCCCAAACAACTAATGCAATAAAACCGTGTCAAATCTACCCAAAAATCATGCAAAAACCATACAATGATGATAGTGAATCGAAACCAAAGGAAAGGGAAAAATGCATGAAAACGTGCTAAGTAGCTATTAGATAAGCAACAAATGAAACCAATTAGTATCAAATAAGTAGGTACGAAACCTACTTATCAAATACCCCCAAACTTGAATTGTTGCTTGTCCTCAAGCAAATATAACGAAATGAATGCAAATATGAGTGCAATGTAATGATATAAGAATGCACCATGACCCTCATTAATTATTAAACAATCCAAGAGATTTTTTTTTTTGCCTCAGAAAAATTTAGCGTCACTTCAAAACTTGGTCCGTGTACCATGAAAGTCATGCAACTCTAATCTGTAGTGAACGATAAAGTGTGTGTGTGTAGTAATCGTCAAACTTGTAGCAACCCAAATGATTCTCATAATATGTTTCTTAGGGGAAATTTATATACTCACACTTTCATAATAAAAGGGGTAGATATAGATAAAACCACGCTATGTCCAAGTTGAGTACCGACTTAGAGTTTATTCGAACTATGACGCTTGGTTGTGCAATGCCTAATTCCCTTAGGCTATTCGATGATACCCATGTAGCGAGCTTTCAACCAACGACTCCCAAACCAGTTGGTCTTAGGGCGCTAGGTGTAGAGACATCCCCTAGGGTGTACTTACTCAAATATCAAAGGCCACAAAACTAGGCTAACCAAGCATTTATTTATTTATTTATATATATATTTCTCTTTCTTTTTTTTTCTTTTTTTTTATAGCAACGAATGCGTTTTACGCTCCATTTCGTTGCGCAAATACTCTACTAAGTGCTCCCCCAAACTTGAACACGTGTGGTCATGACTAATACTACCCATAATTGCAACAATCATACCTAAAATGAGAGATGTGCCATTTTTTTTTCTTTTTTTTTATAAATAAAATAAGCAAACACATACCTAAAATAACAATAAAGCAATAAATAATAAAAACAGATTATTTAAAGCATCACAAAATAACTAGGCAAGCCTAATACCCCCAAACTCAAAATATGCAATGTCCTCATTGGAGATAATAGGGTAAAGAGTACTCCCCTAAGAAGCGTCCTCGGCGCCGCTAGGCGGCGTGTCGGGCGGAGGATAAGGGATGCCAGAGCCGAATGTGGTAAACTCAATGTGGACCCCCTGCTGACTGAACGCCTCCGATAGTGCACCTGCGAAGGAGACCCTGTAATCCCTGAAGCTCGTGTGCAACGCGTCCATGCGGCGCTGCAGGCGGCGCATGTCGCGCTCATGTCCACTGACGCCCCTCTGCTGCACTGGCGGGGCAGGTACGTCCTCCTCACTGGCCTCCTCCTCCTCATCAGCCATAATAAAGCCCAACCCATTAGGCCGGGACTCTACACCGCGCCAATCATTGTACTTTCGGATCGTGGCGCTGTCGATGTCGCGCATAGGTAACTGGAGAGCCTCCTCGCCCCATTCCACGTTTGCCGCTAGGCATAGGCGTGTGATGATCGAGGCATGTGGAATGGCACCGGAAGTGACAGCCCGCATGAACCGAAGCATGGACTGGTTGATGATATATCCCACGTCAATGCTTCCTCCACGCAGAATGCGGTGCAGGAGTACCGCGCGATCCCGAGTCACGTCCTGATAATGGGTGGTCGGCAAGATACTCACGCAAATGAAGGCGTACCACGCCTTGGCATATCTGTTTAGCGCGGTCTGAGGGAAGTGAACCTTCAAGGTGGTGCCAGGCTAAGTCTTCCACTGAGTGCCCGGTTGGCACATCTCCTGAATCAAAGCGTCAAGGTCGGTTTCGTAACGCTCATGTACCACCCAGTTAGTGGTCTCAGCAGTAGCAGATGGCAGGTGGAAAAGGTCATTGATCACCTACGCCGAGTACGAGACCTGCCTGCCCCGCACGAAGGAAATCCCATTCTGCGTTTCCCGAGCGTTGGCATAGAACTCCCGAACGATGGCTATCGGTGCTGATTTTGGTGTCTCAATGAATAATAACCAACCCAAACGCCGGATTTGGTCAAGAATACGCCCATCCTGTGCCTTGGGCTTCAAACCCCTCTCTGGTATGAAGGATTTGACGCTAAGCACCTCCCAGTAGTAATGTTGTGCAGAGAGATTGACAAATTTGGTGGCATCCAGAGTATTGATGCCACCCCCAGTAGATTCGGATCCGCTACTGCTGGAAGAAGAAGGTTGGGGAGTGCGTGCACACTTCGGCATGGTGGTATGCGATTAGGGTTTTGATGGAAGGTTATAGGTAGTTAGTGTTTTGAGAGAGTGGTTAGGGACGAGAGGAGAGGGTTTGTTTTGCTGCTAGAGAGTCAGTTAGGTTTAGGGTTGGATGATTGTGACCGATGGGGACCGACCTATTTATAAAAAAATTTGTCCGCGAACGGCGCAGCTGCGCCGCAATTGTATTGGGAAGGGGGCGCAGCTGCGCTGGAGTTCAGACTTGGCTCAGGCAGACACCGGCGCAGCTGCGCCGGAAATGAACTGTTGGGAGGCGCAGCTGCGCAGCTGTTCAGATGCTGCAGACAAAGGTAACTCGGCGCAGCTGCGCCGGTACTGAACTGAAGATGGGGCGCAGCTGCGCTGCATCTCAGGAATCCTGGAAAATTTCTCACTCTGAACAGAGGAAAGTGTTTGCAAAGTACTAATGCACCCCCAAACTCAAAGTGTGATCAAGTCAAACGAATGAGGGCGCGATTGAACACCTGAAATAAAAACAAACAAGCATGTTAAGATCACACAAAATAAATAAAAATCACACAAGAAAAGAAATAATAAGGAAAATCTCGGGTTGCCTCCCGAGGAGCGCTTTGGTTTAACGTCGGTTAGCTCGACCATCATTTATGCTCAATCCATGGCCAGGTCAACTGAGGACTTTTGGCGATCAAATTCAGCTCCCCAATAGTGCTTCAATCTTTGGCCATTAACCTTGAATGGTTGCTCACCGCCCTTTCCAACAATTTCGATGGCTCCATGTGGGAACACAACAGTGATGGTAAAGGGACCCGACCATCGGGATTTGAGCTTTCCCGGGAATAACTTGAGCCTGGAGTTGAATAGTAAAACCGCTTGGCCAGGTTCAAATTTTCTCTCGATGATTTTTCGGTCGTGCCATCTCTTTACCTTCTCTTTGTAGAGTTTAGAATTCTCATAGGCTTGCAATCGGAACTCATCGAGTTCATTTAGCTGTAGAAGTCTCCTTTCACCTGCTGCAAATGGGTCGAAATTCAACTTTTTAATGGCCCAGTAGGCTTTGTGCTCCAATTCGACCGGTAGATGACAAGCCTTTCCATAAACCATATGGTACGGAGACATACCGAGAGGTGTCTTATATGCAGTTCTATAAGCCCACAAGGCCTCATCTAGCTTTAGAGACCAATCTCTTCTGGAAGGATTAACAATCTTTTCCGGAATTCTTTTTACCTCTCGGTTGGATACTTCGGCTTGACCATTTGTCTGTGAATGGTAGGCTGTGGCAATTCTGTGTCTCACTCCTTATTTGGCCAGGAGGGTTGGGATCTGTTTGTTACAAAAATGGCTGCCCTCATCACTAATGATAGCTCGAGGAGTGCCAAACCTAGTGAAAATGCTCTTCTGTAGGAACCTGAGAACCACCTTAGCATCATTGGTAGGTAAGGCATACGCTTCCACCCATTTGGACACATAATCAACTGCCAGCAGGATGTAGAGATTGTTGCAGGAAGATGGAAATGGTCCCATAAAATCTATGCCCCAAACGTCAAAGATTTCCACCTCCAAGGTCACATTTAGTGGCATTTCATTTCGGTTGGAGATGTTGCCCACCCGTTGGCATCGGTCACAACTCTTTATGAACTGATGGGCGTCTTTGAACAAGGTGGGCCAATAAAACCCTGCCTGGAGTACCTTGGCTGCGGTTCTCTGCATTCCATAATGGCCGCCATACAGAGAAGAATGACATGCATGCAATATACTGGTAGTCTCAACATCGGGAATGCATCTTCGGATCATAAGATCCGTGCATTGTTTGAATAAATAAGGCTCGTCCCACATGTATCTCTTTGTATCATGCAAAAATTTCTTTTTCTGCTGAGAAGTGAGATCTGGTGGTAGTACATGACTCACAAGATAGTTGACAATATCAGCGAACCATGGAATCTCAGATGTGAGTGCAAATAGTTGCTCATCAGGGAAACAATCATTGATATCAACCTTCTCTTTGCTCTCCAACTCCGGATGGTCTAATCTGGAAAGATGATCAGCAACTAGATTCTCCGTGCCTTTCTTGTCCTTGATTTCCAAATCAAATTCTTGGAGCAAAAGGATCCATCTGATTAATCTTGGCTTGGCATCTTTCTTTGAGATTAAATACCGAATAGCTGCATGATCAGTGTACACCACTACCTTTGTCCCAATGAGATAAGATCGGAACTTGTCGAATGCATAAGCAACCGCAAGTAGTTCCTTCTCGGTGGTGGTGTAATTCATTTGGGCCTCTGAAAGTGTTTTGCTGGCATAGTAGAGTGCATGTAAAACTTTGTCTCTGCGCTGTCCCAATACCACGCCCACGGCGTAATCACCAGCGTCACACATAAGCTCAAATGGAAGAGATGTAATATCCCAAAAATTTCAAATGTGATCTGACAAGATCTAATTAAGGTTGTCATTTTAAAAACCTAAAGAATGATGATTCATAGATTTGTATACAATTAAAGGTTATAACTATAACCTAAGTTATGTGCTATATGAATAAATAAGCTTGTATTGAACTTCAAATGTGTTATATGTTTTCTGTTATGTGTAGTATTTTATGTTCTGGTTTAAGTAGTTAACCTTAACACTTATTAAAATCAAGAAGTTAATTTTAGTCTAAAACCTAAATTGGGAAAAAGGTTAAAACCTAAACCCTAAACCCTAAGGGATAAACCCTAGGAATAACCTAGGTTTTCTGGCGAAATGTGTACGTCGTATTAACATTCTGTTTTAAGATTTACCGGTAATACGATGTGAAAACACGTATTATCCAATAAAAGTTTTTCTCGAAAAACGTGCAAATTACTATTCACGGTAATAAGACAAAATAGGGAAAAAGACAAAAAGAAATATTTTTGTTACTTTTTGATCGTCTAACCATTTTCTGAGAAATAGTCGTCGAAAATATTATTCACCCAAAAACGCTTTGTGTCTTTTCGATTTTTCGAAGAATACGCGAATGTTAATATTACGAAGAAAGATGGAATATCCAATAAAATTAGAAAACGAAAAACGTAGTTTTTCGACTGTGGGATAAATTATAGAAGTTAAAAACGAAGAATGCAAGAATAAATACGAGTATAATACGAAATATTATACGATAGAATATAAGATTAATACGAGGTATAATACGCGTGAAATACGATGTAGATACGAATAAATAAACTAAGAATCCATGTGAACTTGAATCGACCAATCAGATGCAAGCATGATGTAATCATGACGTCATCTTCAAAGTAGCACAAAGATGATGTCATCATGATGTCATCTTCAAAGTAGCACAAAGATGATGTCATCATGATGTCGTGGATTAATGCGAAAAGACTATTATGCCCTAACTTAGGAAATCCTATAAATAGAAGCCCATCCCATCTTCATTTCTCACCAATTCACAAAATCAAAGAGCAAAATTACTCTCTAGATATATTTCAAGTATTGATAGTGGCCAATAAATAGTTAAAACTTCCAATTTCAAAAGGTACTCATCTTAGTAGTTATAATGTTCGATTTCAATTCGTAGTTATAACTAATTATACATTTTACTAGTAGTTATAATGTCAAAATTCATTTTATAGCTAGTGTAGTATATATCATGATCACTAGTAGTTATAATGTCTAAATAATTACAACTATAGTGAAGAAATGATCAAATCGTAAGTAGTTATCATGTTCAAAATTTTCAAAGTGTTCTTCGTGTTCTTCGTGTGTTCTTGAGTAAAAGTCATAAATCTAATATAAGTAGGTTTATGATTTTGGTATTTTTATGTTATGAAGTGTTATTGAGTCTTAGAACATGTTATCTTAACAAATTAATGCTAGTGGTACCATGTTTCACATGGTTAACCCTAGATATTTTGATCAAAGTAGACTCACAGACCTTTCTGCCCATTTTCCGAATTGTTAAAGTCCAAATCTGCTTCTGTAATACAAATAATATTGTAGAGGAGGAAATTCTAATGAATTTAGACTCAAGAATCACCCAAAAATGTTTTGAAACGAAGAAGTTATGACAGTTTCCGTAAAGGACGTCAAAGCTGAAAATTTCTTAGAGGCTCTCGGGTTTAAGGACTTAAAAATGAGTTTTTGAGCTAGGGTGTTATGGAGCCTATAACACCTATGAAAATAGTTAAGTCAAGTTATTAAATGACATATGAAGTAATATATACGATGAATCAAACCGCTTATGCACTAAATGATTGTGTAGGGTTATTTTAACAAGTTTGAGCTTAGTGTTTATTATCTTGGACACCAAGGCAAGTCTTCTAACTTTGTTATCTTTATGCAAGTACTATATCTTGCTATCAATTGTTGTGAAGTTATTGCTTCTTGTTCAGCATAACTTAAGAAATGAATCATTATTCATATATTGTTTATTCGAGCAGAAAATGTTGTGTTAAACCAAATTATTTTGGTACGACATCTTATACTGAGAAATGGAACACCTTGATGTAAGGTGAACTGGAAAACCTTAAGATAAGGTGGTGACCGTTGATTATATATCAACATAAATGGTAGGATGATATGCATACTCCTAGGATATTGGTTAAGCTGATCCCCTACCAGATATCCGAAATCAAGCTGTTCTAAGTCATCGAAGACTGATAGAACTGATTGAAACACATGGTTCATGTACTGAACCCTCAGTTATACATCTTTTGACATATTTCAACTCAA
This sequence comes from Aralia elata, assembly GCA_034770075.1. Classification (NCBI taxonomy): domain Eukaryota; kingdom Viridiplantae; phylum Streptophyta; class Magnoliopsida; order Apiales; family Araliaceae; genus Aralia; species Aralia elata. The sequence continues at coordinate 266,349 of JAVJAP010000078.1, forward strand.
ACACCTAGTGTTTATATTTTCAAATAAACTTGTTGAGTATTTGTAGCTCATTCTTGCTTACATCTTTCTTTGCAGTTTTAGATGGTAATCCTGGAACTTCAGGGACAAACAAGGGAAAAGGCCATGTTAATTAGTTTTATTTTACTGTTGTGAATGATTTCAAGTCTTATATGACTTTTGTTGTAATAAAGACACAGTATTGAGAATGATGTAACTTAACTTAATAATATTGTAATATATTATCACCTTTTATTATGTTAATTACGTTATACTCTAATCTTTAAATTGTTTAGAATGATTGTACTAAGTTAGTACAGTATCCATATGAACTATACATCTGAATGAGGGTATTGGATGATATTGAGAGTTCTGTAAGTCTGGGGTTACACTTAATGAGCGCCGGTAAGGTGCCATCTTTACCGGAATGCGCCCCTCAGTTCTAGGAACAATCTTATCATTAATACTGTGAATGTCAGATAGATAGGAACTATTGATATGAAAGAGATATTCATCGGTTATAAATCTATACATCCAAGTGAGGGTATCCAAACACAGTTGAAGTTCTGACGAGAACTATTATCTGTTATGGGATACTGTGAACCTTGGATAGATAGAAGTTATATATTATGAATATTTATAGTTGAATAGTTTCACGTGAGCACCAAATCTGCTACAGGGAGTTGTAGAGAATTTGGGGGCATCACAAGAGACCAATCCGGTGCCACTATCACAGGTGCGGTTGTCAATTTCTGTTTCAACAACTCAAAGGCCGCTAAGCAACTATCATCGAATAGAAATGGGACATCTTTCTCCAACAGATTGCGCAGGGGTTTTGTGATTTTAGAGAAGTCTTTGATAAATCTCCGATAGAAACCTGCATGGCCCAAAAAGCTTCGAACCCCCTTTACAGAAGTCGGTGGAGGCAATTTCTCGATAGTTTCTAACTTTGCTTTATCCACCTCCAAACCCTTAGCTGAGACTTTGTGACCCAAAATTATTCCTTCATGAACCATGAAATGACATTTCTCCCAATTAAGCACAAGATTTGTTTCCACGCATCTCTTCAATACCATGACTAAATTCTCTAGACAGCTGTCAAAGGAATTTCCGAACACTGAGAAGTCATCCATGAAGACCTCCATGTTGTTTTCCACCATGTCAGAAAATATTGCCATCATACACCACTGGAATGTGGCAGGAGCATTACATAGACCAAAAGACATTCACCTGAAAGCAAAAGTTCCATAAGGGCAAGTAAAAGTGGTCTTCTCTTGATCCTCTGGAGCAATGGCAATTTGATTATAACCAAAATATCCGTCAAGCAAACAATAATACTCATGCCCTGTAATTCGGTCCAGCATTTGGTCAATGAATGGGAGTGGGAAGTGATATTTCCTTGTGGCTTTGTTGAGCTTTCGATAATCCATGCAAACTCTCCACCCCGTGACTGTTCGGGTTGGTATTAGCTCGTTATTCTCATTTTTTACCACAGTTATTCCTCCCTTCTTCGGCACACACTGCACTGGGCTCATCCATGGGCTGTCAGAAATAGGATAAATGATCCCAGCGTCTAGCCATTTCAGAATTTTTGCTTTAACTACCTCCTTCATGATGGGATTTAGCCTTCTTTGATGCTCTATGGTAGGCTTGCTGTCATCTTCCATCAGGATTTTGTGCATTCAAAATGCGGGGCTGATTCCTTTTATGTCTGCAATGGTCCATCCAATAGCCCCTTGAAATTCTCTGAGGATTCTTATCAGCTTGCCTTCCTGCAAAGATGTTAGTGCAGAGGAAATAATGACAGGCAAAGTGTCTGAAGTGCCTAGATATGCATACCTGAGGTGACTAGGTAAGGGTTTTAGATCAAGTTTAGGAGGTACCTTTCTAGATGGTTTTAAATGAGATGAGGCATCATTTGAGCTTTTCAAGGGCTCAATAGGTACCTTGAACTTTGCCATCCTGGGTATTGCATCTAGAAAATGAACATACTCACAGTTCTCGGGTTCGTCCAAGTCGATGTCTCCTGTTAGTGTCATCTCAAGCAAGTCCCTTTGTGTGGCCCTAATGAATTCCTCGGTCACTGCCTCTTCAATAATGTCAACTCGGAAACACTCTTCCTCTTCAGTTGGAAATTTCATAGCCTTGAAGACATTAAAGGTAACTTCTTGGTCTTGAACCCTCATTGTCAATTCTCCTTTTTGCACATCAATGAGAGTTCTTCCGGTGGCTAGAAATGGCCTCCCAAGTATAAAGGGGATGTCCTTGTCCTCCTCAAAGTCTAGGATTATGAAATCAGCTGGGAAAATGAACTTATCAACCTTAACAAGGACATCTTCCACAATACCTCTCGGATAAGTGATAGAACGATCCGCTAGCTGAAGAGAGACATTTGTTGGCTTGGGAGCTAGTAATCCCAACTGAGTAAAAACGGACAATGACATGAGATTAATGCTTGCACCAAGATCACACAAGCATTTTTTGAATGATAAGTCTCCAATGGTGCAAGGAATGGTGAAACTGCCAGGATTTTTTAATTTTGGAGGTAGCTTCCTTTGTAATACCGCACTGCATTCCTCTGTTAAAGCTACAATTTCAAAATCTTGCAGTTTCTTCTTTTTTGACAGAATACTCTTCATGAACTTGGCATAGCTTGGCATTTGTTCTAAAGCTTCTGCAAATGGTATATTGATTTGAAGCTTTTTGAAAACCTCAAGAAACTTAGAAAATTGCTTGTCCATTTTCTGCTTTTGCTGCCTTTGAGGGTATGGAACTGGTGGGTAGTACCTGGTGGGAGGAGGTTGAATTTTCTTAGTGTTTTTTGCTGGTGTGGGTTCAGATCTCTCAAGTCTATCATCTTCCTCAAAAATTTCAGCAGTTGCAGTTTCTGGGGATGGACGCAGCTGCGCCGGCTCCCTTTCCAAATTGGCGCAGCTGCGCCGTTTGGTTCTGGTGCTGGAGTGGGGCGCAGCTGCGCTCTCTGCTCGTGTGACAGTGGCGCAGCTGCGCTGTCTGGCAGGGTCTTTTTCCCACTTCTGGTGGTGACAACTTGGCATTGCTCCTTCCGATTTCTCCTTGGATTAATCTCCGTGTCGCTAGGAAGAACACCTTGAGGTCTGCTAGACAACAAACTGAATATTTGACTCATTTGATTTTCCAAATTCTTGAAGCCTAATGTTTGGCCCTGCTCCAACCTATCAGTTTTGGCCATGTATTTCTCCAAATTTTCACTTAGTTCGGCAACCTTTTTATCAGTAGCCGAGATTTGTTGCTGAATGGAGAACCCCGGAGGATGGCTAGGTTTTGGAGCTTGCTGTTGGTCTTGTCGGTTGCTCCACGAGAAGTTGGGGTGATTCCTATTCCCCGGAGTGTAGTTGTTCTGGTATTGGTTTGTTGGCCTCTGGTAATTGCTCACAAATTGAACTGATTCCGCATTGATGGCACATTGATCAGAAGAGTATGATCTTGCACAAAGCTCACAGATCATGGAGACTTGCTGCCCTTTTCCTTCACATATGTTGTCAAGCTTTTTGACTATAGCTGAGATCTGGGCTTGAAGTGAAGTGGCTGTGTCAACCTCTATTATCCCCGCTACTTTTGGTTGGCTAGATCTGGAGGATGGCCATTGATAGTTGTTTGCAGCCATAGTCTCCAAAAGTTCATAAGCTTCGTCATAGTTTTTACCCATGAATGCTCCACCTGCAGCTGCATCAATGCCTGCCCGTGTTTGAATATTCAACCCATTGTAAAATGTGTTAAGTTGCATCCATTGGGGCAAACCGTGATGTGCACACTTTCTCAATAGTTCCTTGTATCGCTCCCATGTCTCGTACAAGGATTCTCCATGTTGTTGCTCATAAGAAGAGATGTCATTTTGCAACTTGGCAGTTTTGGCCGGTGGAAAGAATTTTGCTAAGAATTTCTGGGCCAAATCTTGCCAAGTAGTAATAGATCCAGGTGGTAGTGAGTGTAGCCAACTCTTTGCTTTATCCCTCAATGTGAATGGGAATAATCGCAGTCTCACAGCATCTTCCGAAATCCCGCTGAATTTGAAAGTATCACAAATCTCCAAAAAATTTATCAAGTGCTCATTTGGGTCATCAACCACCATCCCTCCAAATTGGACAGAATTTTGGATCATATGGATTGTCCCCGGTTTGATTTCAAAGGAATTGGCTGTTATGGCGGGCCTTGAGATACTTGATTGCAAATCATTGATTCTTGGCGTGGCATAATCCCTTAAGGCTTTTTGTGCTTCTCCCGCCATTGGTTGAGGTTGTTCTAGATCCTCCAGAGTATTTTTAGCACACTTCCTTGATTGTTGAACCCTTTTCTCAATGTTATCCACAAAAGGCAATAGGTCAGGATTCTTCGACCGAGTATGCATACACTACTCAAGAGTACCTATCACAATGTAGAAGAAAATAAAACAGAATTAGGATAAGAACAGATTTCTTTAACTAAAACCAATCTAATTTAAATTGATGATGAAAGTTATAAACGCAATTGCAATTCCCCGGCAACGGCGCCAAAAACTTGTTGGGATATTTGTATGTATAACAAATAAAACTCATACACGCAAGTGCACGTGATCCACAAGTAATATAAAGTAAGTAAAGTATCGATCCCACAAGGAATTGGATTGCATTTATGACTGCAAACACCGATTTTATATTTAATTCGGTCTCTTTAAACAAACGATTTGAGTGATGGAATTATCTAATGATTACTAATGAAGCAATTAAAACAAATTTTTGGTTGTAAAAATATAGATTTTATGGACTTGGGATTATAATTTCACTTAATGCAGATTTAGATTTCCATGCTTCCTATTGTTGCTAGTTGATTACTATAGAATGTTGGTCGAAAACACGAAAGTAAAATATGGCCATCTCTCGATGCACCATATCCATATCACACTAAATCCACATTTGATAGAATAAATGTGAACACCCTAGATGACTAACACACTATATTTCTATGTGAATTACAATCAAAAGGGTTAAAAACAAGTTTTTCCATTGGCCACACATGGTGCTTCGGTATATCTCTATCCTAAGCACGAAACATAATTTCACGAGGAATGTAATAATTATGAACATATGCTAGCATAATGAGATCTTAATTTATATTTCCTTTCTCAATTCCATATAAATTATCGCAGTAATTGGTGATCAAGCAATTAAACATTAAATATAGATTATGCTAGACATTCATTTCATAGCCAACTAGCAATAATAAGGAAGCATATCAATTTCAGCCATGCAAAAGATCCATTATAATCCCAAGAATTAAGTTTAGTTCATACTAACAATAATAGAATTCACCATGCACAATTGGTTCATCATCATAATTACAGAAATAGGAAAATTAATCAAACACATAAAAGATTTAAGCTCCCTGTTTCCGTTCTGCAACTTCTGGTAAATTTCCAAGTTGTGTAGAATGTTGATTTCTCGCTCCCAATCTCCAATTCAGCATCCATATAGCTCCATTATTCAGTTCCCAAAATGCAAATTATGCTCAGCTGATGATTTTTTAGTTTTTAGCTAGAATGCAGTAACTATTCTAATTTTCGTGTAGGAGCAGCCCTCCAAAATTGAATTCTCAAATGGCTCATAATACATGCATAAATTATCTTCTTTTGACTTATTTTGATTCCCACTAATAAAAGCTAAACCCACTGATCCCTCAAAATCTGGCATTGCATAATTTCTGGATAATGCTGCTTCGCTGGATGGAACGTGCTGCATGGCTGGCTGGCGATAGGCGCAGTTGCGCCGCCCTCCTTTGCAATAGGGGCGCAGCTGCGCAGGAGAGGCACGACAGGAACAGGAGGGGCGCAGCTGCGCCGGTGCCCTATATAAAAGGGGCGCAGCTGCGCCGGTTGTCAGTCTGCTGCTGTACTGCTAAAGTTTTGATTTCTCGATTCTCGTGTCCTGTACAAGCAACAAATAACCAATAAGCCCCCAAACAACCAATGCAATAAAACCGTGTCAAATCTACCCAAAAATCATGCAAAAACCATACAATGATGATAGTGAATCGAAACCAAAGGAAAGGGAAAAATGCATGAAAACGTGCTAAGTAGCTATTAGATAAGCAACAAATGAAACCAATTAGTATCCAATAAGTAGGTACGAAACCTACTTATCACCCATCCTTTGATCTCGTCAGGCGTGTCGTCATTATCTGTCTCATCATGCTCAATGCCCATTAAATCGAATATAGCTCAATATCAAAATCATAGTCATCTTTCAAATTTGAAACATCGTTTGTTAGGCAAGAAATACTCAAATTGGTACAACTGACATGAAACAAAAATATTTGTCATATATATAAGCCATTTTCCCACAATGATCATCTTTAAAATAACATGACAAAATAACATAACCATGCAAAATTCAAAATAAGGGACAAAACTGGTATCCATTCATCCCCCACCATCCGGGGTATACCACCCTGACGCCATATTTTACCCTCGTTTGGATATTACGAGCTCCATCGTCCAGTTATCGGTGGTCAAATCGGCCAGAATGCGACATATGACAGGTAATTTCGCATCGAAAACTTCCTTGATGACTACAACCACATCACATTGATCCTTCTTCATAACCTCTTCAGGAATAGTCAGCCTGGCCCAATTGATGACAGGCACATTCTGTTGGGCTCCTGACCGCGTGGCAACATCCTTCCCTTTTCCATTGCTTACTGACCGTCCAGGGATATAACACTTGGTTTCAAACTGTTGTATGACCTCCTGCAAGAAACTCTCCCTTCTGGCTGACTCATCATTGATGGGGGTCAATTTTCCACCTCCTGTCTCAGACACAGGCTTGCCAGTACTTTGCTCATTGTTGACTTTCGGCATCATACCTTTGGCTAGTCGAGTTGGGGTCCCCCCTTGAGAGTGTTTCTGTGCTATGCCTCCATAATATCCCAACCCTGCCTTGCCTATCTGATTAGGCAGTTGAATAGGCTTAGTAATTCCTTAATTGTTCTTTCCCAACCCTTGCCCAGGTCGAAAATTCATCTTCATCATTTCTCTAGCCACAAAGGTAAGTTCAGGGGAGACCTTAGGTTTTACGGCTGGAGCCCCCGGACATATGTAGTGGGGAGTACTGATTTCTAGTGCCTGAAAACTGGCGGGTACCACCGTCTCGTCCAAATTAATCACCAGCAGGCCATTCCTGTAAGGAGAAGGGTCATTATGCTCCGCGAAGACCGTTACTAGGTTCCCGTCGATGATAAACTTAATTTGCTGGTGTAGCGTAGAGGGAACTGCCCTGGCCATGTGTATCCACGGCCTTCCCAATAATATGTTATAACTTCCCGCGATATCCAGGACTTGGAATTAAATATCGAAAGTACAGGGCCCTATTTCCACAGGCAATTCTATCTCCCCCATCGTATCCTTCCGGGATCCATCAAAGGCTCGTACCACCACATAACTGGCCCGCAGGCGCTTAGGATTGACATTCATTTTTTCCAATGTACTGAATGGACAGATATTCAATGCTGATCCCCCATCAATTAGTAACCCATTCATAACATACCCTGATGAGATTGCCGTAATATGCAGCGGTTTCCGATGCCCCCTTCCCTCTTTGGGGATATCATTATCTGTGAACGATATCACATTGTTTTCTAACAGATGGTCCACTAGATGGTCGAACCCTTCTTCGCCAATCACCTTGGGGATGTGCGCTTCATCTAGGACTTTGGCCAGGATTCTACAGTGATCGTCGGACGATAATACCAAATCCATGATAGACGTCAGAGTCGATTCCTCGCTCAATACCTTCACCTTCCTTAAGAATTCCATAGCTTTCTCCTCGGATATCTTTTCGTTCCTCTTCTCTTTGCTCTCAAGGACTCGTCCTGGAAGATATAAAGGGTTCCCCTTTGATGTTACCGAAGCACAACTGACCGCCTCCTCTGATACTCCCCCATAATTCCACGGTACTATTTTCAGACTGCTAATGGGGATTTGTGGTCTTGCTGCAATGGTGAGAGATTGCGGAGCCGTTAACCTGATAGGCCCCACTGTGATACTCCTACTCAGACCTGCCAATCGAATCGGCGTCCCTCATATATTCTCCTGATCACTTGTCATGCAAATCATCTCATCGATTCTCCTTATATAACTCAACATTGGTGGTCCTCCGGCTTCGTTGGCTTCCACCACATTGACCCCTTTCCCATCATGCTTAGGTAGAGGATTGACTTTAACATTTGGTGGTTGTTCCACCACGATCTCCCCGCTATTGATCATGTTCTGAATCTTGTGCTTTAGCGTCCAGCATTCCTGAGTATCATAACCAGGGGAATCCGAATGGTAGGCACACTTCTTACTCGGGTCAAATCTTCTCCCTTTCGAGTCAATTGGGGGTGCCAAATCGACTATCTTTCTCTGTGGTATTAAGACTGCCAAAATTTGTTCAAGAGGATCCCCAAGCTGGGTGAATACCCGATCTTTTGTGGGCTCAAATCTTCTTCGTATGTCCGTCCTTTAATTATTGAAATTAGATTATCGGGGTGGGATAATTCTCTGTATTTGCACTGGAGGGCTATTCTCCACCTTCCTAGATGATCCCTGCAAGATGAGGGAAACATATTCCTCCTTTTTCTTTTGGGTCCTGCGGGAAGTATTACCATAGTTTCCACTCTGGATTTACTCCGCGACTGCTTCTAGAGCTGTGAAGTCTCGGATCTTGCCAGACTTTAACCCCATGTCAACCATCTCTCCATGCTTTATCATCTCGACAAAAGGTCTTCCAATCCCCGCTATTACTCGCTCATAATAGGGTACCTCCTGAATATCCACAAAGGTCATTACCATCCCCACCTCACTCATTGGGGGATTCACCTGTGCAGCCATACCCCTCCATCTCTGTGCATAGTCCCTAAAAGACTCTTTTAGTTGCTTCTTGACTTTTGTCATTTGATATCTGTTAGGGGCCATTTGTGCCTGGAAGCTGTATTATGTCAAGAAAGTATAGGCTAACTCCTCCTAATTGTGGATCTGTGCATTATCAAGGCGGGCATACCATGTTCTTGCTTCTCCCGTTAGGCTCTTCTGGAATAACTGCATCCTCAGTCCTTCGTCCTCTGCATAAGATCCAACTTCCCCAATGTATATCATCAGCTGTGTATAAGGGTCTCCCCTCCCACTATATTTCTCAAATTCGGGGATCTTGAACTTCTCTGGATACTTGGTTCCTGGAAAGACACACAGATCTGAATAGTTCACCCTGCCCAGGGAACCTATGCCCTTCAGAGATTGGATAGTTTCCTCCATCTGCTTCATTTTCTTTCGAAGATCACCAGTGTCCCCCTCCTCTGGGATAGTAATTACTGTCTTGTTAGGTTTGGGAATGGTTTTGGGGAAAACTGGCTCGCCCTTAGGCTGGGGTGGATCATCTTTAGGCGGATCCTTGCTCGGCAGATTCTGTCTAGGTAGCAACTGCCCTTTCAGCATCGTGGCCATTTCCAACATCTGTTTCTTAAAATTATCGAATTCCTCCTGAGATATGCACCCAGGATTAGTAGGTGGAAGATCAGCCATTTCAGATATAGGAACCTGGGCCCTCTTAGATTGCAAACGCGTTTGGGGAGCAATCCTACAGAAAAAAACGGTTTGGAGCTTAATCTTTGGGACATGAAAGATGTGGATGCATGCTAAAGCTGTAACTTTTGTGTTTTTGGGGTTTTTAATATTTCACTACAAAACAAAATGTTAGCAGTCCCTTATTGCAATAATAATTGATAGACACAAATTATTATGCTTTCCCAGCTATTCCCTGCAGAACATAGAGGTCAGTACTTTCTTTTGACAACAGGGAAGGTATATGTAAAAATATTGAATGGGACTATGACACTTATACGCGTAAACGTAAAAGGGCTTAAGAGACTTTCCTCACGTTGGGTTAATCTGAGGCTGACCTATCCTAAGGTTACTCTCGCGGATTTTCGACATGAAGGTCCCTAAATCTTCGCAATCTACTCTTCTAAATCCTTTCGATTGGAGCGAATCTAGGTGGTGCGTTTCCTGAGCCATCTCCGGGGAGCAGCCCCTTCGAGTCCAGTAATAAGCAACCGACAGGTTTGCCTTAGGAGGAGGTACACTCTCAACATACATTCACATTCATCGTCCTCACCGCATGCAGATGATTTACTTTAAAGTGAAGCAATTCCATTCAATCATTCATTCAAAAGAACCACACATTCACACAACAACAAGTAAAACAGGTCAAAATTTCGTACGCATATACACAGTCATAAATTTTTAAAGCATAGGATAGCATCAAGATTTAAACGCGGCTTAAGCCCTCTAATGTCCCCAGCGGAGTCGCCAGCTGTCGACGCCGGGAGGAATCGCTACTGTGTTGATTATTACCCTTTCCAATTTTAGCCTTTTTTATTAGATGATGTTTGGAAAAGGTCGGCATAAATGTCGACGGGATTTTGAAAGATCGTTTTTTATGATGAGCCAATTGACCAGAGTCGCCAGTTGGTATATTTGAAATAGATATACCAACTCATCCGAGTTTCATTTTTTTCGCAAATCGCTGGCTCATGTGTGACTCCAAATTAATTGGCCTGTAAACCGAGATTCATTGAGTTCGGGGGCTTGCTTACGCGAGGGGAAGGTGTTAGGCACCCCCCGTCTTCCGTGAAATACGATTACCGCAATCTTGATGCTTTTCCTATCCTTTAATCCTTAAAATGTGTATGTCCGCGCGTGTGTGCCTATGTGAATGTTGTGGTGACTTTGCATGAAGAAACAATTTGGGGTTTTTTATGAAAAGTCATGTTTTAATTTAGGAATGCTTTAGAATGTCTTTCGGCTTACACGAGAAAGCTTTATTATTATTATAAGAAAGGTTTGATTTTAATTGTCAAAATGAAAGTAGTATGCACACAAGCCAATCATATTTGATATGATGTAGCATATACTTTGTAATCTTATTCGTCTGTTAAAGGCATTTTACTTTATCTACATGGTGCTGTTATATTAAATGTGATAAACCCATAGTTTTGAGCAATGCTTTTAGAATCATGATGGTGATCATGCTAATGAGATCTAAATTATAGATAGCTCACAAACTAAAATCGTTCCTAATCGACGGATTACTAAAAAGGGGATTAGTGAATCCGAATAGATTAATACATAGGTTGCTTGCTCTTATGAAGAGGATGATTGATCTCATAATCATTTGTGTTGAGACACTAAAACAAGTATGTAGGTGCTTATTAGAGAATAAGTTCACTGAACGTGGCTCGCTAAGGAATACCTAATGGAGTTTTACTCGACTGTCAATAGGAATTCCTCTAGTGATAGTAGTACAAGTGATCCTTGGACTTGAGATCATCATAGTATATTGTGTATGATGAGTTATACTTTGACATGTCCCTTAAGACCTTTAGGGTATATCAAAGGGTATGATTGGGTATAATAAGTTATACATGGAGATAGGTGAATGATCAACAAAGAATCTATCACTTCTAGTAAAAGGAGAGAATGTCCTATGTGATTCGATAAATGACGACTCAGAAGTCTTTGGCCAAAGCAGAATGAAATTAGAAAGGAGTTTCTAATTTGCATTATCAGAGTTGTGCATTTGAGAATCGAAATACATATAATTAAATAAAATAAGACTTGACAGTAATTCCATGTCTTATATTTAATTGGGACATTGTATGGTAGAAGGATTGAATTGTACGGTAACTATTCACTGAAAGGTTCTTTTGTGATTGATGTTGAAATCTATATTATCTGGAAAGTCATTGATCGCTAAGGGGGCTTACCCTTATTGTAGAATAAATATTATTTATTTAAATAAATTAAATAGTTTAATTTATTTATTTAAATAAGATTAGAATTGTTCTAATTGATTTATTCACAACCGGTTTAATATGGAGAACCTAAAGGGTCACATCGCAAAAGGAAAATATTTATTTAAGAAGTAAATGACATAATTGTAATAATAAGTTAAGTGTATTTAATTTAGTCTATGGAGATAGAATAAATTAAATAGCTTAGTATTTATTATTTAATATTTTAGAAATATTAAATATAAATTAATAAGAGGAGTCTTATTATTATTATTATTACTATTACTATTATTTAATTCCTAATAGGAATTGAGAATTAATTAATAGTAGTACTCTCACATGAATTCCTAATTGGATTAGGAGTTTAATTTAATTAAAGGAGTTTAATTAGAAGAAAAACCATAATCCTAAATAGTTTAGGGAAGGGTTTTCCTACATCTATAGATAAGAGAAGTCTTATCATAGATTAAGGTTACACACTCTTGTATAAGAATTGTAGAGAGTACTTACAATTTCGATAGAGATAGAAACTAGGATTTTGCCAACACCCATCTTCTTGAACAAGTATTATTCCTTGGTGGATCACCTCTAGAGGCCAAACACTTGGGTGGCTAACGTTGATCAAAGGAAGGAATTTAATCGGTGGAATTCAAGGAGAACGCGAAGGAATTGGAGGTGAACTTGTACTTGAGGAAGCTAGAATTCTACAAGGGTATAATTCTTATTATCCATCTCTTTCGTTTAATTAATAATTGTGCATAAAGAAAGATCATGGTGATGGTTTGTATAAAATTTTAAAATCTGATTTTATCGCGCTTTCGCTTTATTTATGTAATTTGATTGCATGTTCGCGCTATACAAACGTAACACAAAAGCCGTGAGATTTTTCATTAGGTGTCGTTTTGGCAAAACAAGAGTTTTTAAACCTTCATCAAAATAGGAATCGAGACCTATACATTGCTTTCATAAATAAAGTGGCGGGCAATTTCTAGGATCTCTTTAACCATATGCACAACGATTTAATAAAACGTCATTTATTTTCATAAAACCATTTTTTGTGATGTTTGAACATGATCTTTCTTTAGCCTTCTCGTTTAAATAGGAATCGACATTCATTAGCACTTCCAACTTTAAGCCTCGTGGTTCCCTCGCACTGATCCTCGGTTTTCCCCACATCGTGCTCGAGTTCCCCGTTCCCACCATTGGCCGCAGATTGATCCGCGGCTGGCTGGGCTTATTTTCTCAATTTTCGTATCGCACCTCGATTCTCGTGTCGTACCGTTAATTTTTGTGGAAAGGCTTGTATTTTGCAGTACGAGAACCGCTGGGAAACGTGCCATATTGCTGAGGAATGCTTATTTCGAATGGTTGCGACATGACACATGATTCATATTTGGAGCTTGGTTTCCAGGGGCGCTGCCCTCTGACCTGATATCCGCTCGTTGTCGTGTCGGCTTTGATCGCAAGTCGTCGGGGTGGCTTTGAGTTTTCGTACTTATGTCCACCCTTCATTCTCGTAGGTTGGGACAATTGACGATTTTGCCCTCCTGTCAGGGTTAGTATACGAAGTGCAAAATTTGGGTGTCTACAGTCATCTTTAGGAGGATTCTGGTTACCCCCCGGTGGTGGCATATTAGGCGGATCCTTGTTTGGCCGATCTTGTCTCAGTAGCAACTGCTCTTTCAGCATCGTGGCCATTTCCAACATCTGTTTTTTAAAATCATCGAATTCCTCCCGAGATATGGAACCAGGATTAGGAGGTGGAAAGTCAGCCATTTCAGATGTAAAATCCTGGGCCTTCTTAGATCGCAAACGCGTTTGAGGAGCAATCTTACAGGGCAAAACGGTTTGAAGTTTAGTCTTGGGAAATGAAAGATGTGGATGCATGCTAAAGCTGTAACATTTGTGTTTTTTTGTTTTTTAATCTTTCCCTGCAAAACAAAATGTTAGCAGTCCTTTATTGCAATAACAAATGCTAGACACGAATTATTATGTTTTCCCAGCTATTCCCTACAAAACATAGAGGTTAGTACCTTCTTTTGACAAAAGGGGAAAAAATATTGAATGGGACTGTGACATTTATACGCGTAAACGTAAAAAGGCATGAAGAGACTTTCCCTGCGTTGGGTTAATCTGAGGTTGACCTACCCTAAGGTTACTCTCGCGGCTTTTTGGCATGAAGGTCCCCAAATCTTCACAATCTACTCGTCTGAATCCTTTCGATTGGAGCGGATCTGGGTGGTGCGTTTCCTGAGCTATCTCCGGGGAGCAGCCCCTTCGAGTCCAGTAATAAGCAACCGATGGGTTTGTCTCAAGAGGAGGTACACTCTCAACATACATTCACATTCATCCTCCTCACCGCATGCAAAATGATTACTTTAAAGTGAAGCAATTCCATTCAATCATTCATTCATTGGACAAAAACACACATTCACATAACAACAAGTAAAACAGGTCAAAAATATCGCACGTTCATACACGTTCATAAATTTTTAAAGGATAGGACAACATCAAGATTTGAACGCGGGTTAAGCCCTCTAATTTCCCCAGCGGAGTCGCCAGCTGTCGATGCCGGGAGAATCGCTTCTATGGTAATTATTGCCCTTTCCAATTTTAGCCTTTTTCATTAAATGATTTTTGGAAAAGGTCGGCACAAATGTCGACGGGATTTCGAAAGATCGTTTTTTATGATGAGCCAATTAACTAGAGTCGCCAGTTGGTATATTTGAAATGGATGTACCAACTCATTAGAGTTTCGTTTTCGTAAATTGCTGGCTCACATGTGACTCCGAATTAATTGGTCTGCAAACCGAGATTCATAGAGTTCGGGGGCTTGCTTAAGCGAGGGGAAGGTGTTAGGCACCCCCCGACTTCCATGAAACACGGTTACCGCAATCTCGATTCTTTTCCTATCCTTTAATTCTTAAAATGTGTGTGTGCCTATGTGAATGTTGTGGTGAGTTTTGCATGAAAGAAACTATTTGGTTTTTTATGGAAAGTCGTGTTTTATTTATGGAAAGTCGTGTTTTATTTTGAGAATGCTTTAGAATGTCTTTCGGCCTATACGAGAAGCTTTATTTTTTTGTGAGAAAGGTTGGATTTTAAGTCTCCAAAGCTGCGAGATTTTTCATTAGATGTCGTTTTGGCAAAACAAGAGTTTTGTAAACCGTCGTCAAAATAGGAATCGAGACCTATACGTTGCTTTTGTAAATGAAATGACGGGTAACTTCTAGGATCTCTTTAACCCTATGCACAAAGATTTAATAAAAACGTTGTTATTTTTATAAAACCATTTCTTATGATGCTTGAAAATGATTTTTTCTTTAGCCTTCTCGTTAAAATGGAATCGACATTCATTAGCATTTTCAATTTTAAGCCTCGTGATGCTAATAACCTAATTTGATTGATTTTATGGAAATCTTCATCGTTTAGATTTGAAATCATTTTTTTGTGTCGCAAATCAAATCAAGCATTAAAATGCGTGGGGGCTATTCATGGGCATGTAAGCCATCAAAATAACCACAAACGCCCACAATCACATATTTCACTATTTCGGGGCCTTAAACCCAATTTTTCAACTTGGTATCATTTTAAGGCCCGACGATTACATGTTTTACACACAAGGGGTACATCGCCCATAATACATACACCCAAAAATGTCCATCATCGGATTTGGACCACGGGGTCGCGCTCCTAGGCTTACATCCGAAATTTCTACACACCCACAAAATGAATAATACACAAATGAACAACGCCAGATTGCCTAACCCACCACAATATCCTATAATAGCAATTTAAATACACTACGCATAATATATTACCATAACGAGCTAAGAAATTCGCCAAATGGATATCATCGGGCTATTAGGAAGAATTTTATTCCATTGGAACCCTCACTAATAATCCTCAATCCATGAATCCTCCATAATACACAAGAAAACTACATTTAATGTAATCCGAATTACAAAAGTTTAACAAAATGATATAACAAAAATGCTATAAAAGAGGTCTTTTCACCTTGCAAAAGACACCTAAATGCGTATAAATTCGTATATTGAAATAGAGTAGAAAGGGTATGTGATACAATCTAACAAAAGGGTATAAATCCTTAATTTTTCCTCTCCTTTCTCTCCTATCCTGCTGCTCCTTGCTGCTGTTTTTCTCTTCTTTTCTTTTTTTTCGAACTCCCTGTATCCTCTCGGATAAAAAAAATGAAGAACAACTTCCTGTCTCTCCCCGGCAGAAAATGAAGAACTACATTGATAAAGGCTGCCAGAGGCAGCCGCAGATTGATCCGCGGCTGGCTGCAGATTGATCCTCAGATCAGCCTCGGTTTCTCCGCGCCCGCCGCGCACTTCAGCCTGCCGCGCACTTCAATTATTGGTCGCAGATCAATCCGCGACTGGCTGGGCTGATTTTCTCGATTTTTGTGCCACACCTTGATTCTCATGTCGTAGGCTGGGTTAATTGACGATTCTGCCATCCTATCAGGGTTAGTATACGAAGTGCAAAATTTGGGTGTCTATAGTACGATTGATTCGCTAGCGAAGAATCTTCCAAGCCCTAAGCGAGCAGAGAAGAAAGCAGCGCTTCTTTTAGCCTAAGTCAACCTTTCCTTGAGGGGTTATCTTCAGAGAAGGCCTTCACGGAGGCACATCTTGCTCTTTTAATTATTTATGGTAAATCATGAGAGTTCAGTTCCAAGTAAGCATGTAAGCAAGCAGTAAGTACAACGTGAAGCAAGTCAAGGAATGGGCTTTCCTTTAACAGAAAGAAATGGAGTAAGGGACGATTCTAGATAACCTTGTTCTTTCAGGATGTTATGATAAGAAAGCAGGAAGGAAGAGAGGACAGGGGCACTTTCGAATAAAGTGGGAAAGCTAGGCATGGTTTCCACTACAATAGAAAGGGCTCTTCTTGCCTTTCCTTCTCCTATTGCTACTCCTAGCCTCCATAGAAGACTTGCTACCGCTATCATGGGATAAATGTTATTTCCTAATTCGAATGCCATACTTCCTTCCCGTTCCATGATTTGCTTTATCCTTGGGTCACAAAAACCCATTGTAGCTTGTCTAGCTGGAAGTGACATGTTCCTCTTCAATGTTAATGTCATCATGTGAAAGGGGTTGCGGGGAGCTTTTGTAATAAAGAATCCCCTTTTGCCCCTTATTTCTTGGCTTAACGACAAATGTCTTTAGGTTTTCGACATTTGACACCTGGACCTTAGTCAGAGGTGCAGTAACCCTTTCTGGTAGCTTTGGTTGACTCTGAGAAGGAGGACTTGGCTTCGGTAGTACTCATCATCGTCTGACCCAAAGTCGCTTCCCCAGTACGAGTCCTTTAACCAGTTTTGAAGACCGTTTAGGACTACTCTTAGGCTTCGATTATTTCTTTTTTCCCTTTTAGAGGACTGGGGTGTGGATGTAGAATTCTTCTCCTCACCTTCTCACATTTAATGGTAACATATGAAAAGAACTTTCCCCTATTCAATGTTGTTCAGACAAGATACGTGAAACTCCGAAAAAGAATAGTGTATGTTTTTGCAAAGGTAATCATAGCTATTTCTTTTCCTTCACTTTCATTTCGCCGTCTTGGCTGACACAAACTAGAATGCCCTGCTACTAATAATATTCTATAGGATCGCACACCTGTACCTCACTATCAGAGTCCAAAAAGAGAATCTTTCTATAATAACACAGAAGGGGATCATCACCAGGTCCAATAGACACTATCTTTCTAGCCAGACTGAGTTCTTCCAATAGCGCATATCCTTCTTTCTCGTCGAAGATTACTTCATCATTTCCTCTAGTCGATATATAAACTTCATTTAAGAATCTAGAAAATACTATCCCAGAAAACCTTTTTGGAAACTCACGATCGAAGATGTCCATTAAGACTATATTGAATAAGACCCTAGTGATTTCACCCACAGGTGGCATACCACCAAAGCTTATATCTGACCTATGATTTCCATCATCATCATTGATAGGGAGAAAAAGTAAAGATGAAATGAGTTTATAAACTGAACCATCTCCAACAAAAGGCTTAACCTTATCTAAAATCAGACTGATTGGAATAACACTTGAAGCCTTTAAGTCAAGCCTGTACAATCTATCCACCTTTCCCATTTGTTGAAGATTGTAATAAAAGGAATCATCCAGATTTTCGAATCGGTAACCATCTTTTGGCAAGCGACCATGAGAAAGACGGAATAACATTAGGGATAACCCCATTAACACCAATCCATCCTCTTGATCAGGCATAACCACACAAATCATATCTGGATCAGAGCAAGTCTCAAGCATGATATCGGGACAATCAGGTAGCGTTTCATGTATAAACTGAGTTAGACCAACCTTCTTTATGAACTTAACTTGTAGCGGAGATAGAAGGTATAAACCAGAATCTATTTTTTTTAAAAAACAACTAATCGGTAGCGAGACATACTAAATGAAAGATTTGACGGAGAATCTTTATATATAAAGTCAATATCAACAGACAGCTGCACAAGTGAACATTCTACAGTACACAAATCTCTTGTCCGGGGAAGAAAGGAATGAAAACTCTTTATTGGCAATCAATCTGCTCCCTATACTTGACCTTGCTCAAGGGGAGAGATGCTGTTTTCTAGATAGGGGAAGCCGCCTATAACCTTTAACCAGGGCAAAGGACAAAGACCAGTGGGACCAAGCCTTAGACATCCTACTTATATGTCTTAATGCTCCTGCCTTCAGTCAGTTTCATGGGAGTCCTTACTTAGCTTACTGATCTACGACAATGCTTGGTAATCTTATCTCACCAAAGCTTTCCTTCTATTGTTGTGTTGCAGTCCGATGTTTATATTCAACAGAGAGAGAGCCAATACTAGATATAGTTTTTCCTAATCCCCAATCAAGTTCGTCTTCTTGCTGGTAGTAGTAATCGTTACCTGCACTCCTTCCTACTATAGCCAGTAGAGGCATTAGAGTGGAAAGTAAACTAGGTAGCCTTAAGTCGACCCCTATTTATTGATTTCACATAACCAGCTAGAATTAGGCATGAAAGTTCTAATTCATTCTTTGACAGGAGATCATAAACAATCTATTGTCATGAAAACCAGCTGGATATCGTCAAGTAAGATAAGGCTTGTAAGCCAAGCGAGCCAATAGAAGCCATTACATCCCTAATTCCTATCCTCTACCAGAAAATGTGCTAGCCAAGGACCCGAATCAAGTGTACCGACTAGCTGTAATAGGAGAAAGTCAAGCGTTTCGGATAACCAACTCCCCCTTTTGGCTCTAATGCCTCGTTACATTATTGAGCTCATCCTGCTCATATCCTATAGATCGACTCAATCGCTACACCCTATAATAGTATTATAACGATAATCGGAATTGGCAATTCTTATTCTTTTTATTATTATGCTTTTCTGGAAGCCTATCTCAACACTGTGAATCCTGGCTAGCACCTAAACTAGTCGAAATAAACCTTATCTCGCTCTAAGGCCTATAGTAGAAAGCCTTATTGTTCCCTTCCCGTTGGGCCAACAACAACAGTGTTGGAAGGTCTAATCTAATGAAGTAATGGTTCTCAGTGAAGTAATGTAACCCGAGCCAAAAAAAATTCATTGATCAAGTGCTAGCCCCATATGTCTGTCAGTCTTCTAAGGGAATCAGTATCAGTGGTTGAATCGCAAAAGGCGACACAAGGGAAGATGGCTAGGCTTTGTGGCTTCGAATCTCGGTTCTATCAGAAGAAGTAGGTGACGTAGACTGACATTTCAATTAACCACATGAGCCTTTAGAATTAGAATTAGAATTCCCATCTTTTTTGATTAAAACAGCCAGCCTTTCTTTTCTCTTCGATGAACGACCATAGAAATGGATAAAAAAGACTACTTTTGGCCCTAGGAGAGATGGACATTTTTTCAAAAAACCTGTCGTCTATGAAGGGAAAAGGTTCAAGTGCGACTTCTATGAGATAGTGTGGATAGGCGCCTTTCTCCCTTCTACTGGTACAACAACAAGGCTGAATTCATTGATCAACTTTCATGTATATTCTATCTAATTATAATTGTAACTGGATATCTCGTTATAGTCAACCGGGCTCGAGAATTCATCTCTCTTCTACTGGATCGGGTAGTTACCTGTACTCCTTCTTTATAAAGGTCAGGGTCTCTCACTCCTATCCCCTTGGCTTACAAGCCTTAGCCCTCAATTCACAGTAAGTCACTTCTCCCTCCCCCTTCTGTAAACTCTACGATCTGCTTTTCATGTCCCATTCAAGTATCTAGACCAACTCCCCTTCTTTTAGTTTAGGAGAAAGGAAAAGGGCTATCTATGGTACTGGCTCTACACCTTCTGTCATCGCTCTTTCTTAAACTCCTCCCTCTTAAGATGATGAAGACTAACTTTACAGTACAGGGTTAAGCCTGTTAGTTTACAGACCAATCTTATCTATAGAAAGAGGAAAGAGGGAGTGAGAACGACCGAGAGCTTCCTTGCTTTTAGTGTCGATGCTAAGGTAAGAGTTCAAAGGACAAGAAAGAAGAGTACGAGATTCCTTGAGGCGTATTCGTACAAGACTTTCTTACTTCTTGAAAGGCGTTAACTCAAAGCAAGGAAGGCTACGACCGATACTGCTGCTTATTGTTGGGATATTTGTATGTATAACAAATAAAACTCATACACGCAAGTGCACGTGGTCCACAAGTAATATAAAGTAAGTAAAGTATCGATCCCACGAGGAATTGGATTGCATTTATGACTACAAACACCGATTTTATATTTAATTCGGTCTCTTTAAACAAACGATTTGAGTGATGGAATTATCTAATGATTAATAATGAGGCAATTAAAACAGATTTTTTTTTGGGGTGTAAAAATATAGATTTTATGGGCTTGGGATTATAATTTCACTTAATGCAGATTTAGATTTCCATGCTTCCTATTGTTGCTAGTTGATTACTATAGAATGTTGGTCGAAAACACAAAGGTAAAATATGGCCATCTCTCAATGCACCATACCCATATCACATTAAATCCACAATTGATAGAATAAATGTGAACACCCTAGATGACTAACACACTATATTTCTATGTGAATTACAAACAAAAGGGTTTAAGAACAAGTTTTTCCATTGGCCACACATGGTGCTTCGGTATATCTCTATCCTAAGCACGAAACATAACTTCACGAGGAATGTAATAATTATGAACATATGCTAGCATAATGAGATCTTAATTTATATATCCTTTCTCAATTCCATATAAATTATCACAGTAATTGGTGATCAAGCAATTAAACATTAAGTATAGATTATGCTAGACATTCATTTCATAGCCAACTAGCAATAATAAGGAAGCATATGAATTTTAGCCATGCAAAAGATCCATTATAATCCCAAGAATTAAGTTTAGTTCATACTAATAATAATAGAATTTACCATGCACAATTGGTTCATCATCATAATTACAGAAATAGGAAAATTAATCAAACACATAAAATATTTGAGCTCCCTGTTTCCGTTCTGCAACTTCTGGTGAATTTCCAAGTTGTGTAGAATGTTGATTTCTTGCTCCCAATCTCCACTTCAGCATCCATATAACTCCATTCTTCAGTTCCCCAATGCAAATTATGCTCAGCTGATGATTTCCAAGTTTTTAGCTAGAATGCAGTAACCATTCTCTTTTTTTCGTGTCGGAGCAGGTTTTCCAAATTGAATTCTCAAATGGCTAATAATACATGCATAAATTGTCTTCTTTTGACTTATTTTGATTCCCACTAATAAAAGCTAAACCCACTGATCCCTCAAAATCTGGCATTGCATGATTTTTTGATAATGCTGCTTCGCTGGATGTACGTGCTGCAATAGGGGCGCAGCTGCGCAGGAGAGGCATGGCAGGAACAGGAGGGGCGCAACTGCGCCGGTGCCCTTTATAAAAGGGACGCAGCTGCGCCGGTTATCAGTCTGCTGCTGTAATGCTAAAGTTTTGAATTCTCGATTCTCGTGTCCTGTACAAGCAACAAATAACCAATAAGCCCCCAAACAACCAATGCAATAAAACCGTGTCAAATCTACCCAAAATTCATGCAGAAAAAACATACAATGATGATGGTGAATTGAAACCAAAGGAAAGAGAAAAATGCATGAAAACGTGCTAAGTAGCTATTAGAAAAGCAACAAATGAAACCAATTAGTATCCAATAAGTAGGTACGATACCTACTTATCAAATACCCCCAAACTTGAATTGTTGCTTGTCCTCAAGCAAATATAACAAAATGAATGCAAATATGAGTGCAATGCAATGATAGAAGAATGCACCATGACCCTCATCAATTAGTAAACTATCCAAAAGATTTTTGCCTCAGAAAAATTTAGCGTCACTTCAAAACTTGGTCTGTGTACCATGAAAGTCATGCAACTCTAATCTGTAGTGAACGATAAAGTGTGTGTGTGTAGTAATCATCAAACTTGTAGCAACCCAAATGTTTCTCATAATATGTTTCTTAGGGGAAATTTATATACTCACACTTTCATAATAAAAGGGGTAGATATAGATAAGACCACGCTATGTCCAAGTTGAGTACCGACTTAGAGTTTATTCGTACTATGACGCTTGGTTGTGCAATGCTTAGTTCCCTTAGGCTATTCAATGATACCCATGTAGCGAGCTTTCAACCAACGACTCCCAAACCAATTGGTCTTAGGGCGCTAGGTGTAGAGACATCCCCTAGGGTGTACTTACTCAAATATCAAAGGCCACAAAACTAGGCTAACCAAGCATTTATTTATTTATTATATATTTATTTCTCTCTCTTTTTTTTATAATATAATAAAATAAGCAAACACATACCTAAAATAACAATAAAGCAAATAAATAATAAAAACAGATTATTTAAAGCATCACAAAATAACTAGGCAAGCCTAATACCCCCAAACTTAAAATATGCAATGTCCTCATTGGAGATAATAGGGTAAACAGTACTCCCCTAAGAAGCGTCCTCAGCGCCGCTAGGCGGTGTGTCGGGCGGAGGATAAGGGATGCCGAAGCCGAATGTGGGAAACTCAATATGGACCCCCTGCTGACTGAACGCCTCCGATAGTGCACCTGCGAAGGAGACGCTGTACTCCCTGATGCTCGGGTGCAACGCGTCCATGCGGCGCTGCAGGCGACGCATGTCGCGCTCATGTCCACTGACGCCTCTCTGCGGCACTGGCGGGGCAAGTACGTCCTCCTCACTGGCCTCCTCCTCCTCATCAGCCATAATAAAGCCCAACCCATTAGGCCGGGACTCTCCACCGCGCCAAACATTGTACTTTCGGATCGTGGGGCTGTCGATGTCGCGCATAGGTAACTGGAGAGCCTCCTCGCCCCATTCCACGCTTGCCGCTAGGCATAGGCGTGTGATGATCGAGGCGTGTGGAATGGCACCGGAAGTGACAACCCGCAAGAACCGAAACATGGACTGGTTAATGATATATCCCACGTCAATGCTTCCTCCACGCAGAATGCGGTGCAGGAGTACCGCGCGGTCCCGAGTCACGTCCTGATGATGGGTGGTCGGCAAGATACTCGCGCAAATGAAGGCGTACCACGCCTTGGCATATCTGTTTAGCGCGGTCTGAGGGAAGTGAACCTTCAAGGTGGTGCCAGGCTGAGTCTTCCACTGTGTGCCTGGTTGGCACATCTCCTGAATCAAAGCGTCAAGGTCGGTTTCGTAGCGCTCATGTACCACCCAGTTAGTGGTCTCAGCAGTAGCAGATGGCAGGTCGAAAAGGCATTGATCGCTTGCGCCGAGTACGAGACCTGCTTGCCCCGCACGAAGGAAATCCCATTCTGCGTTTCCCGAGCGTTGGCATAGAACTCCCGAACGATGGCTATCGGTGCTGATTTTGGTGTCTCAATGAATAATAACCAACCCAAACGCCGGATTTGGTCAAGAATACGCCCATCCTGTGCCTTGGGCTTCAAACCCCTCTCTAGTATGAAGGATTTGACGCTAAGCACCTCCCAGTAGTAATGTTGTGCAGAGAGATTGACAAATTTGGTGGCATCCAGAGTATTGATGCCACCCCCAGTAGATTCGGATCCGCTACTGCTGGAAGAAGAAGGTTGGGGAGTGCGTGCACGCTTCGGCATGGTGGTATGCGATTAGGGTTTGATGGAAGGTTATAGGTAGTTAGTGTTTTGAGAGAGTGGTTAGGGATGAGAGGAGAGGGTTTGTTTTGCTGCTAGAGAGTCAGTTAGGTTTAGGGTTGGATGATTGTGATTGATGGGGACCGACCTATTTATAAAAAAATTAGTCCGCGAACGGCGCAGCTGCGCCGCAATTGTATTGGGAAGGGGGCGCAGTTGCGCTGGAGTCCAGACTTGGCTCAGGCAGACACAGGCACAGCTGCGCTGGAAATGAACTGTTGGGAGGTGCAGCTGTTCAGATGCTGCAGACAAAGGTAACTCGGCGCAGCTGCGCCGGTACTGAACTGAAGATGTGGCGCAGCTGCGCTGCAGCTCAGGGATCCTGGAAAATTTCTCACTCTGAACAGAGGCAAGTGTTTGCAATGGAATGATGCACCCCTAAACTCAAAGTGTGATCAAGTCAAACGAATAAGGGCGCGATTGAACACCTGAAATAAGAACAAACAAGCATGTTAAGAT
This sequence comes from Aralia elata, assembly GCA_034770075.1. NCBI lineage: Eukaryota > Viridiplantae > Streptophyta > Magnoliopsida > Apiales > Araliaceae > Aralia > Aralia elata. The sequence continues at coordinate 290,823 of JAVJAP010000078.1, forward strand.
GAAATCACACAAGAATAGAAATAATAAGGAAAATCTCGGGTTGCCTCCCGAGGAGCGCTTTGGTTTAACGTCGGTTAGCTCGACCATCATTTATGCTCAATCCATGGCCAGGTCAACTGAGGACTTTTGGCGATCAAATTCGCCTCCCCAATAGTGCTTCAATCTTTGGCCATTAACCTTGAATGGTTGCTCACCGTCCTTTCCAACAATTTTGATGGCTCCATGTCGGAACACAGTAGTGATGGTAAAGGGACCCGACCATCGGGATTTGAGCTTTCCCGGCAATAACTTGAGCCTGGAGTTGAATAGTAAAACCGCTTGGCCAGGTTCAAATTTTCTCTCGATGATTTTTCGGTCGTGCCATCTCTTTACCTTCTCTTTGTAGAGTTTAGAATTGTCATAGGCTTGCAATCGGAACTCATCGAGTTCATTTAGCTGTAGAAGTCTCCTTTCACCTGCTGCAAATGGGTCGAAATTCAACTTTTTAATGGCCCAATAGGCTTTGTGCTCCAATTCGACCGGTAGATGACAAGCCTTTCCATAAACCATGTGGTAGAAGGATTAACAATCTTTTCCAGAATTCTTTTTACCTCTCGGTTGGATACTTCGGCTTGACCATTTGTCTGTGGATGGTAGGCTGTGGCAATTCTGTGTCTCACCCCATATTTGGCCAGGAGGGCTGTGATCTGTTTGTTGCAAAAATGGTTGCCCTCATCACTAATGATAGCTCGAGGAGTGCCAAACCTAGTGAAAATGTTCTTCTATAGGAACTTGAGAACCACCTTAGCATTATTGGTAGGTAAGGCAGACGCTTCCACCCATTTGGACACATAATCAACTGTCAGCAGGATGTAGAGATTGTTGCAGGAAGATGGAAATGGTCCCATAAAATCTATGCCCCAATCGTCAAAGATTTCCACCTCCAAGATCACATTTAGTGGCATTTCATTTCGGTTGGAGATGTTGCCCACCCGTTGGCATCGGTCACAACTCTTTATGAACTGATGCGCGTCTTTGAACAAGGTGGGGCAATAAAACCCTACTTGGAGTACCTTGGCTGCGGTTCTCTGCATTCCATAATGGCCGCCATACAGAGAAGAATGACATGCATGCAATATACTGGTAGTCTCAACATCGGGAATGCACCTTCGGATCATAAGATCCGTGCATTGTTTGAATAAATAAGGCTCGTCCCACATGTATCTCTTTGTATCATGCAAAAATTTCTTCTTCTGCTGAGAAGTGAGATCTGGTGGTAGCACATGACTCACAAGATAGTTGACAATATCAGCGAACCATGGAATCTCAGATGTGATTGCAAATAGTTGCTCATCAGGGAAACAATCATTGATATCAACCTTCTCTTTGCTCTCCAACTCCGGATGGTCTAATCTGGAAAGATGATCAGCAACTAGATTCAACGTGCCTTTCTTGTCCTTGATTTCCAAATCAAATTCTTGGAGCAAAAGGATCCATCTGATTAATCTGGGCTTGGCATCTTTCTTTGAGATTAAATACCGAATGGCTGCATGATCAGTGTACACCACTACCTTTGTCCCAATGAGATAGGATCGGAACTTGTCGAATGCATAAACCACCGCGAGTAGTTCCGTCTCGGTGGTGGTGTAATTCATTTGGGCCTCTGAAAGTGTTTTGTTGGCATAGTAGACTGCATGTAAAACTTTGTCTCTGCGCTGTCCCAATACCACGCCCACGGCGTAATCACTAGCCTCACACATAAGCTCAAATGGAAGAGACCAATCCGATGCCACTATCACATCTGCGGTTATCAATTTCTGTTTCAACAACTCAAAGGCCGCTAAGCAATTATCATCGAATAGAAATGGGACATCTTTCTCCAACAGATTGCACAGGGGTTTTGTGATTTTAGAGAAGTCTTTGATAAATCTCCGATAGAAACCCGCATGGCCCAAAAAGCTTCGAACTCCCTTTACAGAAGTCGGTGGAGGCAATTTCTCGATAGTTTCTAACTTTGCTTTATCCACCTCCAAACCCTTGGCTGAGACTTTGTGACCCAAAATTAATCCTTCATGAACCATGAAATGACATTTCTCCCAATCAAGCACAAGATTTGTTTTCACGCATCTCTTCAATACCATGACTAAATTCTCTAGACAACTGTCAAAGGAATTTCCGAACACTGAGAAGTCATCCATGAAGACCTCCATGTTGTTTTCCACTGATGAGTGGGATTTATACCTACGAATCATGTATTGTTAGACTTAATTATTGTGGTTTTTAAGTGTTTATAGTATTATTTTACTTGTTTTTGGTGTTTATTTAGTGTAGGTTGGAGTTGGAGGGGCAAAAGGGTGATTTTGGAGCTTAAAACACACCTAGTGGCATTTTCGTAAATTGCTGGACAAGGTTGAGCGCCAGAAGCGCCCATTCAAGCGCCAGAGGCGCCCATCCAAGCGCTAATAGCGCTATGGCCCGATTTTGGTTGCCAAAGTTCAGTTGGAGGAGGAAAAGGAAGCCAATTCTGAAGAGGATTCTAGTCTATATTGATTAGATAGTGAGAAGGAAACCCTAAGTATTAAAACTTGGAGACTTTTAGTAGTTTTGGGGATTATGAGATATATTCTACTTTTCTAGAGAGAGAGAGATATATTGTGTGGATTACTTTTGTTCAAGCCTTGGATTTTGATGTGGGTTTAAGCTTATCTTGGATTTTATTCTTCAATTGGGTTTGATCAATCTATTTCTTCTTTCTTCAATTGATTGCTTATTTTCCATGTTTAGTTTTGATCCCATAATGGCTTTTGGTTCAGACATGAACTAATCTCCATTATGGGATTCTAACGGATTTTAATATGTAGTCGAATTATAAGCTTGATTGTTAGATTGTTTTGCGTATCATAAGGAACTTTTATCATGATTGTTTTGCATGTATGAATGCTTGATCACCATTCGATTTCAGTACTTGTATGGAATTGAAAAATAACATATAAGTATGGATTGTAATCCTGATAACTTGCGAATATGAGGCTTAATTGAATAGCTTAATATTTTGTGAATCAGATAGAAATATACTGTTTCACCGTGAGAGTTAAAATAAGGACTTGCGTTTAAAATCAATATAATTGCAATTTCACATAGAAATATAGTGATTTTGGTTATAGTGGTGATTACATGGTGTCTATTGAGTATGGATATTATGTAAGTAGGTCATAATACATTGACAGATGATTATGTCTATTTTAGTGTCCTTGGCTACTTTTCTGTGATATGTGAATTTTCTAGCTTGATAGTAGTAATTAGATGAACTATTAAATGAAGTTAGGATCCCATTAACTCCAAGTTTGATATATTCCGTTAGTATTTGAATCTTTAGTTGTTAATTGTTTTAGAAATAATTTTGTCAACACAATCAAGTCATTTGTTTAGGCAAATAAATATAGTGATAGGACTGATGCATAATATTTTAATTTAACACTGTCTCTGTGGGACGATATTCTACTTCCTCTGTATTACTTGTTGACCACGTATACTTGCGTGAGTTAGAGCTCTTTTATTGAAGACTTAAAAAGAGGCAACAAGTTTTTGGCGCCGTTGCCGGGGAACAGGCGTTTAGATTTTTATTATTATCATTAGTTTTAAGCTATATCGTTTGACTTAGACAAATCTAAACTTTTCTCATTTATATTTTTGTTTTGAATTTCAGGTACTTGTAGAATTTGTATGCACACACGATCATCCAACTCAGAACTGATACCAGCACAAGATAATATTGAAGGAAGAGGTTGGAAAGCAAGAGTGCGTAGAAATTTACAAGCGCAGTTGGACGATACTACATCAAATATGGCGGAAGAACAAAGAGTAGAGCAAAGAGCGGAGCGTAAAGCTTTGATGGAATATTCTATGCCAACCATTAGTGGATTGCAATCCAGCATAGTCAAACCGGCAATAGCAGCAAATACATTTGAGATAAAATCGGGAACCATCCAAATGGTGCAGAATTCGGTTCAATTTGGGGGTGCGCCTACAGAAGATCCTAATGAGCATCTTTTAAGTTTCATTGAAATATGCAATACATTCAGATACAATGGGGTGACGGAGGATGCCATCCGACTTAGACTGTTTCCATTCTCATTGAGGGATAGAGCGAGAAGTTGGCTTCATTCTTTGCCTGCGGGATCAATTACTACATGGGAGGACCTAGCACAGAAGTTCTTAGCAAAGTTTTTTCCAATGGCTAAAACCACAAAAATGAGGACAGCAATCTCTCAGTTTGAGCAACAACAGGGCGAATCTTTATACGAGGCTTGGGATCGATACAAAGAGATGCTAAGGAAGTGTCCGCACCATGGGATGCTAGATTGGATGGTGATCAACACATTCTATAGTGGATTGGGATGGCAGTCGAGGCAAATGGTAGATGCAGCTGCAGGTGGAGCTTTAGGGGCGAAGAGCTATGACGAAGCGTACGACCTTATCGAGATTATGGCAGCAAATGATTTCCAAAATCCTACAGCCAGAACGCCACAGCCCAGAGTTGCAGGTTTGTTGGAAGTGGATGCTATTACTCAGTTGTCAGCACAGATGGCGGCTATGGCGAAGAAAATAGATTCATTGTCAGACAGCAAAGCCAAGTCAGTAGCTTTCGTTTGTGAGATTTGTGCGGGGTCACACTCAACGGATCAATGTGCTATCAACTCGGAGTCAGTGCAGTATGTGAACAACTATAGGAAAGACCAAAGTCAGTTTCAGAACACATACCACCCCAACAACCGAAATCATCCAAATTTTAGTTGGTCAAACAATCAAGGGAATCAGCAGCAGCAGTCTCAGCAGAATCAACAGTTTCCATCTCAATTAGCACAACAACAGTTCAACCCACGACCATCTTTTCCACCGGGATATTCTCAACAACATCCTACTCCATATGCACCTCCGCAGGACAAGAAATCAGAAATGGAGGAGATGATGTTAAAGTACATGACAAATACAAAAGTGATGATCAAAAGCCAGGCAGTGGCTATTAAAAATCTGGAAGCTCAGATGGGACAAATGGCGACTATGCTTAACAGCAGGCCCCAGGGTTCATTGCCAAGTGACACAGAGGCAAATCCACGGAGAGAAGGTAAGGAACAGTGTCAGGCCATTACACTCAGATCGGGAAAGCAATATTCAGGAAAAGTATCAGACTCCGCAGCACCGAGTTTACAAGGGGATGGCACTGGGATAGAAACTGAAATAAGAATTGAAGATGAACAGAAAGAGAAGAAGGATGAATCTGAGTCGCAACAAGTGGAGAAGGAGAAAGCCAGTTCAAATAAGAAGCCCGTGAATTCAGAACCACAAGTTCACCCATGAGTTCCATATCCGCAAAGATTGAATAAACAGCGGGATGATAACCAGTTCAGAAAGTTTTTGGAGGTTTTTAAGAAATTGCAGATCAACATACCCTTCGCGGAGGCATTGGAACAAATGCCAAGTTATGCAAAGTTCATGAAGGGTATATTGTCAAGGAAGAGAATATTAGATGAATTTGAAACAGTGGCCTTGACGGAGGAGTGCAGTGCAGTGCTTCAGCGTAAACTACCTCCAAAGCTGAAAGATCCGGGCAGTTTCACAATTCCATGCACGATCGGAAAGATGAGCTTCGATAAATGTTTATGTGATCTTGGTGCAAGTATCAACCTGATGCCGTTGTCAGTGTTCAGTCAGTTGGGGTTTCCGGAACCACGACCAACAAATATCTCTCTGCAGTTAGCCGATAGATCAATCACATACCCACGAGGGATAGTGGAGGACGTACTGGTGAAAGTGGACAAATTTATCTTTCCGGCAGACTTCATCATTTTGGATTATGAGGAAGACAAGAATATACCGATCATACTAGGGAGACCATTCCTAGCCACGGGGAGGACTTTGATAGATGTGCAGAAAGGAGAGCTCACAATGCGTGTACATGATCAGGAGGTGACGTTTAACGTTTTCAAAGCAATGAAGCTCCCGACCGATGAAGAAGACTGCTTCAGAGTAGATTTGGTGGACAGAATAGTGCATGATGAAGGTGAAAGTTTATTGGGCTATGAACCACTGCAGAGAGTGATTGCTGAAAATTCAGATTTGGAGGATGAAGAATGTGCCGAACTTGTGCAATATCTGGATACCACCCCCAAATTCGGAAAATTCAGAACACCTATCGAGCCACTTACAAAAGCGGGAGAAACATCGGTAAAGTTGAAACCATCTCTTGAGATACCTCCCGAACTTGAACTTAAACCACTTCCAGAACATCTCAGGTACGCATTTTTAAATAAAGATTCAAAGCTACCTGTGATTATTTCTTCTGCACTAACATCTTTTCAGGAGGAAAAACTGCTACGAGTGCTTAGAGAGTTTAAATCAGCTATCGGATGGACCATAGCCGATATCAAGGGGATAAGCCCTTCTTTTTGCATGCATAAGATCCTGCTGGAAGATGGTAGTAAACCGACAGTTGAACAGCAAAGAAGGCTCAATCCTATTATGAAAGAAGTGGTTAAGAAAGAAATTTTGAAATGGCTAGATGCGGGAATAATCTACCCAATTTCGGATAGTTCATGGGTAAGCCCGGTGCAGTGCGTACCAAAGAAGGGTGGAATGACCGTTGTCACCAATGAGAATAACGAGTTGATCCCAACGCGAACAGTAACAGGGTGGAGAATTTGCATGGACTACCGCAAGCTTAATAAAGCTACAAGGAAGGACCATTTTCCACTACCGTTTATCGATCAAATGTTGGACCGACTGGCGGGTCATGAGTACTATTGCCTTCTGGATGGGTATTTAGGCTACAATCAGATTACGATAGCTCCAGAAGACCAGGAAAAGACTACGTTTACATGTCCATACGACACTTTTGCCTTTAGAAGAATGTCTTTCGGGTTGTGCAATGCTCCAGCCACTTTTCAGAGATGTATGACAGCGATTTTTTCAGACATGGTCGAACAGAATGTTGAGGTATTTATGGACGATTTCTCGGTATTTGGTGATTCTTTCGATCTATGTATTGAGAATTTGGTATTGGTTCTAAAGAGATGTGTTGAAACAAACTTAGTATTGAATTGGGAGAAGTGCCATTTTATGGTACAAGAAGGAGTAATACTGGGACACAAAGTGTCAAAGAAGGGCATTGAGGTGGACAGGGCAAAGCTGGAAACGATTGAGAATTTACCTCCACCTACGTCAGTAAGAGGTGTCCGCAGTTTTCTTGGTCATGCAGGTTTCTACCGTAGATTCATCAAGGACTTCTCCAAGATAACTAAACCATTGTGCAGTTTATTGGAGAAGGATGCACAGTTTAATTTTGATGAGGCCTGCATGAGAGCATTTGAGCATTTGAAGAATAAGCTAACATCAGCACCCGTTATCACAGCACCAGATTGGGAGTTGCCGTTTGAGCTTATGTGTGATGCCAGTGATTACGCAGTAGGAGCTGCTTTGGGGCAAAGGAAGGAGAAGATGTTTCATGTAATTTATTATGCCAGCAAGACCCTTACAGATGCACAGTTAAACTACACCACCATAGAGAAAGAGTTATTGGCCGTGGTGTATGCCTTTGATAAATTTCGATCTTATCTGATAGGCACAAAGGTAATAGTGTATACGGATCACTCGGCAATTCGACATTTAGTGGCGAAAAAGGATGCAAAGCCCAGGTTGATTAGGTGGATATTGTTGTTGCAAGAATTTGATTTGGAGATCAAGGATAGGAAGGGTACCGAAAACCAAGTAGCAGACCACTTGTCACGACTAGAGCAGCCGGAAAGGGAGAAAGAAGGCAAAGTTGAAATTAACGAATCTTTTCCGGATGAGCAATTGTTTATGGTGCAAGGGGAAGTGCCATGGTTTGCGGACTACGCAAATTATTTGGTGAGTAAGTTGTTACCTTCTGATTTAGTGGGGCATCAAAAGAAAAAGTTCTTGCATGATGTTAAATGGTATATATGGGATGAGCCGTATTTGTTTAAACAGTGTGCGGATCAAATGATAAGAAGGTGTATCCCATATAGTGAGATCGAAGGGATTTTGCATGATTGTCATTCTTCTGTTTATGGGGGACATTATGGAGGAGAAAGAACAGCGGCTAGGGTACTTCAAGCAGGATTCTACTGGCCGACAATCTTCAAAGATGCTTACAATTTTGTTCAGCGGTGCGATAGATGTCAGAGAGTTGGTAATATTTCAAAGAGGAATGAAATGCCTTTGAACACAATCCTTGAAGTAGAAGTTTTCGACGTATGGGGGATTGACTTCATGGGTCCTTTCGTATCTTCGTGCGGTAATCTCTACATCTTGTTAGCAGTTGACTATGTGTCTAAATGGGTAGAAGTGGCAGCACTCCCGACAAATGATGCCAAGGTAGTCCTAAAGTTTTTGCATCGCAGTATTTTTACTAGATTTGGGACTCCTAGGGCCATTATTAGCGATGAAGGTAGTCACTTCTGCAACAGGCAGTTCACAGCGTTGTTGGCCAAGTATGGGGTAAATCATCGTATTGCTACAGCTTATCACCCCCAGACGAACGGCTAAGCGGAAGTATCTAATCGAGAAGTTAAAAGAATCCTCGAAAAAATTGTGAATCCGACGAGGAAAGATTGGTCCTTAAAGCTAGATGACGCTGTGTGGGCATATAGGACTGCGTACAAAACTCCGTTGGGTATGTCATCGTTTCAGCTGGTATATGGAAAAGCTTGTCATCTTCCGATGGAGCTAGAACACAAAGCATATTGGGCAATTCGGAAGTTGAACTTTGATTCGACAGCTGCAGGGGAGAAGCGTTTACTTCAAATCAATGAGTTGGACGAATTTCGACTAAGGGCTTATGAAAACTCGAAGCTGTATAAGGAGAAGGTGAAGAAATGGCATGATCGTAAGATCATTGAGAGAACATTTGAACCGGGACAAAGGGTTTTACTTTTCAATTCCCGACTTAAACTTTTTCCTGGGAAGCTGAAATCAAGATGGTCAGGCCCATTCACAGTGAAAACGGTTTTTCCACATGGCGCGATTGAAGTATACGACAAATTTCCGAATCAATCGTTCAAAGTGAATGGACAGAGGTTGAAACATTACTTTGGGGATGAGGTGGATAGACAGAAAGTCACCGTCATCCTTTCTGCGACATGAGAATCAAAGACAGTCAAGCTAATTGACTATAACTTAGCGCTATCTGGGAGGCAACCTAGCATTTTAATCTCTTATTCATCCTTTGTTTCGTAATTTATTTTATTTAAAAAAAAAAAGGGGTTTTTTCAGTAACTACTTTTGAATTTGGGTTGATATGTGTGCAGGTGGAAACTTGAATTGGCCAAAAATGGACTAAATATGCTAATAGCGTTGTCAGCGCCCGACCTAGCACACTCATAGCGCCGATGGCGCTACACCATGATATGAGCTACTGCACCATAGCGCTGTCAGCGCCCATCACAGCACGAAGTAAGCGCCACAGGCGCTGCCCCAAGCCAACGTGTCTGCATGTCAGCGCTAGAAGCGCTCCACCTAGCGCCAGAGGCGCTGTATCACGTACCAAACACTGACACTTAGCGCTATTGGCGCTCATCATACACACCAAGCAAGCGCCAAGGGTGCTGCCCCTTGCCAACACGTTCTGCATACTAGTGCTAGAAGCGCTCCAACAAGCGCCAACGGCGCTGCATCATGCTACCACACACTGCCAATTAGCGCTGTCAGCGCTCCTTTCAGTCTCTTCATAGCGCCAGAAGCGCTCGGTATAAAAAAAAAAAACCTAGGTCGGGCTTGCTAATAGCTTTGTACTACAAAGTTAATTTTTCTTCTCTTACTACATCATCCAAGCCGCCTCCAGCCTTCTTGTCTCCATAGTTGCTGCGCAAAGTGTGTTTCTAGCAACAAAGTCATTGTTGCAACACCCAATCTCTCAACCCTTGTTGGCTCATCACTTTTGCAATCAAAGAGCTCTCTTCCATAGCGAAAGGGGATTCAATATTCTACATTGGGCTCTAACAATTTCAAGTGAGTTTTATATTTGTGAGCAATTACAATTTGATATTGTTGGCTAGAAAGTTTCTTTGCTAGTTTTTGGTGCAAGTTCTTGGTTTTGGTTGTGCACCCAATTGAGTTTGTGTTGGCTCAACTGGGATTGGGTTTAAGTTTCAATTGGCTATGTTTATGCTTGCAACTTGTGGGAAATTTCATTGTGCTAAATTGGGTTCTTCATAAGTTTGGGGGAAATATTGCACAAGGGTTTTTCAAGTGTGCACACCAAGTGTTTGATAGATTGCCCCAACGGAAATTTGAGTTCTTTTGAGTCTTGAGTTGTGTTTAATTGATTATAAATGGCTCCCAAAAGGCATCGAGGGGAAAGTTCAGGTTCATCAGCTGTGGTCAAGTATGATAAGAAGAAGTTTGTTAGCCTTGAAGCAAGTGATAGGTTTAAAAATTGGTCTTCCGGGAAATCTCTAATTCCGGAGCGTGGATTGTTACCTATTGATCGGATAGATGGAGAGCTAGCTCAAATGATACGCAGCCGAAATTGGATGGCATTTACTGCACAACCCGAACCAGCTGCCGTGAATATTGTGAAGGAGTTTTATGCTAATGCTAAAGAAGCTAATGGGAATCTGGTTATTGTTCGGGGTCAGGAAATCAACGTGGGCCGTAAGAATATTAATGCGTATTATGGGTTGCAGAAAATTCATAGGGATGGCTATACGAAATACTTGGAAGAGGATTTGGATTATTCTGAGATTATAGAAGCCCTCTGTGAACCAGGGACTGAATGGAAGCTGTCTGACCAGCACGAAGCTGTGCACTTTCCATCATCCAAATTGAGTCGATATGGAAAAGCATGGCATGCTTTTATCTGTGCTAAGTTGATGCCGTGCCGCCATATGAGCGATGTCATTAATCTGCGGGCGTCGTTATTGTTTTGCATTGCTAAAGGGAAGACAGTGGATATAGGGGAGATAATTCATGAATCAATCATACACACGCTTGAGGGTAGTACCACAGGTGGACTGCCTCACCCTTCGTTGATCACTGATTTGTGCCGCCGAGCTGGAGTCCAGTGGGATAAAGATGAATTGATGCAGGTCCCATTGCCTCCTATTGATCATATTGCCATGGGACGGTACAGAGTCTGGGGTGGAGGTGAGTCGCACCCGCGGGGTTTAGGTTTCATTCTACCCCAGCAGCAGCCACAGGAGCAGGCACCGGATCAGCCACCACCTGTTGAGGATCCACTTCCAGCTCCTACTATAGTTGAGACTATCCGACAGGACCTCCGGCATCATACTCGTTGGATAGATCTGGTAGCAGAATCGATTCAGCGGGGTTTTGATCGGATGACTAGACAGCAGAACCGACTTGCTCAGCGCCAGGCGGAAATTTATGCTTATAATGTTAATTGTTCCACAGCCTTGGCGGATATGTTTGGGCGGTTGAATCCTTCCGCAGGGCCTTTTCAGTTTCCTCCAGCTCCTCCTTTATCTATTTACCCACCACCTGACTCGCCTCCTGATGCGGATGATGAGGATGATGATGATGCTGCCGATGGCAGTGATGATGAGTAGTGTTCTTCATCAGGGGAGTCCTCTGTTCTTAATCTCTTATTATTTTTCAATGAGGACATTGACTTGTTCAGTTTGGGGGTAGTTTTTTGTTTTCATGCGTTTAGGTTGTTATGTTTTCTTGTGTTTATGCATGATGCATGGTAGTTGCATTGCATTTTAGGTTGTGTTATGCATTTAGTTTCATGAGTTAAGCATAAATTGATATAGTATCTAAATTGGCCAATGATAAGACTGGTTTCATGGTTTTAACTTGAGAAGAATTGAAAACTAGTGCTTAGTGATGACTTTGATTAGGAAGTGGAGTTTAACTTGTCTGAAACTTTTGTTAGCAAGGAAAGCACATAATCAATTGTTTTGACCAATTTAATTCAAATTGTTGCATAATTTTCTTCTGGTAGAAGATTTGGGTTAAAACTTGATAATATCAGTGAAACGTCCATTAAATAGAAACCAGGCAAGAAGCTAAGTTTGGGGGACTCTTGGGGTGTGAAAAAAAAAGGAAGAAAAATTTGAAAATTTTAAACCTTTCCCAATTGAAGAATGGATCATGTGGTGGGTTGAGATGGAGCGTAAAACGCACTCACTCATAAACACATGGAACGAGATGGAGCGTAAAACGCACTCGTTTAAAAGAAAGTGAGATGGAGCATAAAATGCACTCACTAAATAAATAAATAAAAAATGTTTGAATTATTGGGGAAGGGTTTAAAAAAGGATTTAAATGTGTTAACTAATCTTAGTGATACCCCTATGCTTAGTGATTGCTTGAATCAGTTGAATTGGTTGTGTTCACGGGTTGAATTGAGTTACAATTGAAAGTTTTCTTCTAAGAAGTCAATTATGTGATGGATTTGAGTTGTAATTGATTGAAATGGTTGATATACTCACACGCACGACATGGGTGATGACAGGTGTAACTTAACTCATTGGTTAAAGTTAGAAACTTTGCATTGGTTAGAGATTTTACTTAAGTATTTATGATATCTTTGAGGCCTGGTGTTGGATACTATGTTGGTTGATTGTTGGATTCGTAGGCATGATAGTTAATTTGCATTTGCATCATTGCATTGCTTGAGGACAAGCAATTGGTTAAGTTTGGGGGTATTTGATGAGTGGGATTTATACCTACGAATCATGTATTGTTAGACTTAATTATTGTGGTTTTTAAGGGTTTATAGTATTATTTTACTTGTTTTTGGTGTTTATTTATTGTAGGTTGGAGTTGGAGGGGCAAAAGGGTGATTTTGGAGCTTAAAACACACCTAGTGGCATTTTCGTAAATTGCTAGACAAGGTTGAGCGCCAGAAGCGCCCATTCAAGCGCCAGAGGCGCTACATATGCTGCATATTGGCGCCAGAGGCGCCCATCCAAGCGCTAATAGCGCTATGGCCCGATTTTGGTTGCCAAAGTTCAGTTAGAGGAGGAAAAGGAAGCCAATTCTGAAGAGGATTCTAGTCTATATTGATTAGATAGTGAGAAGGAAACCCTAAGTATTAAAACTTGGAGACTTTTAGTAGTTTTGGGGATTATGAGATATATTCTACTTTTCTAGAGAGAGAGAGATATATTGTGTGGATTACTTTTGTTCAAGCCTTGGATTTTGATGTGGGTTTAAGCTTATCTTGGATTTTATTCTTCAATTGGGTTTGATCAATCTATTTCTTCTTTCTTCAATTGATTGCTTATTTTCCATGTTTAGTTTTGATCCCATAATGGCTTTTGGTTCAGACATGAACTAATCTCCATTATGGGATTCTAACGGATTTTAATATGTAGTCGAATTATAAGCTTGATTGTTAGATTGTTTTGCGTATCATAAGGAACTTTTATCATGATTGTTTTGCATGTATGAATGCTTGATCACCATTCGATTTCAGTACTTGTATGGAATTGAAAAATAACATATAAGTATGGATTGTAATCCTGATAACTTGCGAATATGAGGCTTAATTGAATAGCTTAATATTTTGTGAATCAGATAGAAATATATTGTTTCACCGTGAGAGTTAAAATAAGGACTTGCGTTTAAAATCAATATAATTACAATTTCACATAGAAATATAGTGATTTTGGTTATAGTGGTGATTACATGGTGTCTATTGAGTATGGATATTATGTAAGTAGGTCATAATACATTGACAGATGATTATGTCTATTTTAGTGTCCTTGGCTACTTTTCTGTGATATGTGAATTTTCTAGCTTGATAGTAGTAATTAGATGAACTATTAAATGAAGTTAGGATCCCATTAACTCCAAGTTTGATATATTCCGTTAGTATTTGAATCTTTAGTTGTTAATTGTTTTAGAAATAATTTTGTCAACACAATCAAGTCATTAGTTTAGGCAAATAAATATAGTGATAGGACTGATGCATAATATTTTAATTTAACACTGTCTCTGTGGGACGATATTCTACTTCCTCTGTATTACTTGTTGACCACGTATACTTGCGTGAGTTAGAGCTCTTTTATTGAAGACTTAAAAAGAGGCAACATCCACCATGTCAGAAAATATCGCCATCATACACCGCTGGAATGTGGCAGGAGCATTACATAGACCAAAAGACATTCGCCTGAAAGCAAAAGTTCCATAAGGGCAAGTAAAAGTGGTCTTCTCTTGATCCTCTGGAGCAATGGCAATTTGATTATAACCAGAATATCCGTCAAGCAAACAATAATACTCATGCCCTGCAAGTCGGTCCAGCATTTGGTCAATGAATGGGAGTGGGAAGTGATCTTTCCTTGTGGCTTTGTTGAGCTTTCGACAATCCATGCAAACTCTCCACCCCGTGACTGTTCGGGTTGGTATTAGCTCGTTATTCTCATTTTTTACCACAGTTATTCCTAACTTCTTGGGCACACATTGCACTGGGCTCACCCATGGGCTGTCAGAAATGGGATAAATGATCCCGGCGTCTAGCCATTTCAGAATTTCTGCTTTAACTACCTCCTTCATGATGGGATTTAGCCTTCTTTGATGCTCTATGGTAGGCTTGCTGTCATCTTCCATCAGGATTTTATGCATGCAAAATGCGGGGCTGATTCCTTTTATGTCTGCAATGGTCCATCCAATAGCCCCTTGAAATTCTCTGAGGATCACCTGGAGGATAACCGAGGTCATTATCTAGCGAGGTGTCAACATCCGGATTGAGAGCATCAAATGAGGCAAGCATATCAACAGGCAAAGGCAACTCTTGCATCTTCTCGCTCTGGAAAACAAGATGATAAAGCATAATATATTTGGGAGAAAAGAAAGTTAAAAAAATGATATATTACCAAAGAAAGATACTCACAAGATACTCAATAGAAAAATAGTTGGGAGATGCCATAGAAGGTAGAATGTCGTTCAACCTACCCATAATGCTGTCAACAATACCCTCCCGAGAGCTCACCAACTCGGTAGAATCCTTCTAGGGAGGATACACATCAGCAATAGTCTCTGAAGGATCCTCCCTCACAGAAGCAGGAGTCTCATCGGTTTCCTTAGGCCTATCATGTGGAGAAGCTGGAGGAGGGTTTGAGGAAATTGTTGTCTCACCAAAAGCAAGGCTCGAACTCACATCAGATAAAGTGTCTTTAGCATCAAGACTAACACAAGCATCATGTGATGAAGACGACTCAACACTAATAGAGATATGTCAGGGAGGGTCACAACGCGTAGAAGCCGCCGCGGTTGCTCCATTGGTGGTACTAGGCATAAACTCTAGAGGAACATCATCATCATCCTCTTCATTAGCATCGCCAATATAAAAACGGTGAACATACTGATATAAGGAATCACAAAAGCAGCTATGTGGATAGTAACAGACGTAAATGAAGATACCACAATATATATATATATATATGTAAATAAATAAATACATACCAAATTTCTACGGCGTTTCTTGACTGGATCCTCGGCTGCCGGCACACTAGGACTAGCATCCTCAAGAGGGCGTTTTGCTAATAGCTTTAAGCGAAGCCTGATGCCAGGACGACTAACTGGGGACACGGTAGAAGTAATGGGAGGCGCCACCTCCGAATCAGTAGTGATAGATGTTCTTGTTTTGGAACGAGTAATTCTTATTTCCCCGACATCAGAGGATCCTTGGGGAGGAGCTGGAGGAGGCATCCGAGACAGAGGTAACTGAGACAAGGCCCGTGGTGGAAGGTTCCTGGAGATAGTAGGGGCCTGTGTGGGAAGGATAGTTGGGACACTTTGAGAATGAAGACCTGATGACCGAGGAGGAGAAGACTTAGGCATCAAGGCCTCATGCTCGACAAGTCGGCTACTGGCTGGCCACTGTTCTGAACAGACATTGGGTTTAGGAGAACATAATATCTTAGCTCATTGAAGACGCTTGGGAGGAGAAGCTGGTACAGAGTACATTAGGGCATCTTCCTCCCAACTCTTAATATTGATTTGTCAATAGTTGCGTTTACCAGTAGTATACCGCCCACTCCGAGTAGCAGTTGGTATGACAAAGGCAACAGGAAAGGATCTATGAGGAGCAGCTGGGGGTTCTGGAAAGGCCCATGCAAAAGAGGGGGAGGTAGGCACGAAATTGAGGAGAGCAGTCTCATAACTCTCCTTGCACGTACGACCGAAGGGACGCTCCTGGTCAAATCCAAATTGCCTCATCACCCTATGAGGATTATAAAGTACGGTACCAAAATCATTGTCCTCAATAAAATATGGAAGCTCCGCAGCTCGAAGGAAGGCGAACCAGGACAATGAAGAACCACTCAATCCGTTGGTGTTTAGATAAGTGCGAGTCTTACGCCTATAGAAGTGAGGAAGGTGACCATTGTTTTCTGAGGCAATAGTGTAGGGACGAGCGGTAAAGCATGAAAAATCATCAATGAAAAGCCACAAGTCTGAGCTAAAACGGTAATCAATCCAGCGAGCTGTCCGGGGGTTAATGTGGGGTAATAAGAAAGGGTCTGAAGACTTCTTTTTCCTTTTAGAAAGATGTTCCAAAGAAGAATAACCCTTGAAACGCTCAAAGAGGAAAAGCTGAAGGAAGGAGCCTGGAATGAACCAATTCACGTTGTACCTGAGTAAACGAAAAGGGATGGTTGATAATTCAAGGAAAGAAGAGCAAAGTGCAGTGTGAAAAACAGTTAATGAAAGCATGAAAATGAATACCTCCTAACAAATTCTCTCAAAGCAAAGGCCACCTCATCTAAACGGCGATATAAGGTTCCCAAAAAATAGGGAAGCAAGAGGAACCTCCAAGCCCCGAGATAGCAGTGCTACTAAGCTAAACATACGGACTGAGGGACCGTCAACAGGAGACCCGGGAAAGATAAAGCAAGATAACCACATAGCCAGATAGGCTGCCAGAGGAAAAGGACAAGGTTCCTTACGAAAAGTAAGGACGGATTGGTCGTAAGTAGAACTATCCCACTGGTTAATTTTATAATCCCGAAAGAAGTAGCGCACCCAAGACAACCAGGAAGTCTTCTGCCGGCTAGTGGTCTTGAAATCTGGAAGGAGTGTGTCACCTTTGAATCGTGAGACATAATGGGAGGACTGCTTGAAAGCTTCTATCAAGTAGGCAACGCACTCAGCATCTCTAGCAGACATACTAGATGCGTCGCAAGAAGCCGAAGCGACAGCAGGGAGGCTGCAAGATATAACTCAACATAAGTATATAATTTGAAAAAGAGGGGGAAATAAGAACGAATGAAAGAAATAGAAGAAAAGGCTTACTGGTAGAGAGCATAGACATCCTCTAGGGTAGGGGTGAATTCCCCCCAAGCAGTAACGAATGTGCATGTCGAAGAGCACCAGCAGGAAATCATCACAGTAAGGGCGTCATGATCCTGCTGAATACGGAGATCCCTAAATAGCTGAATGCAGCGATATATGCCCGCGCTCTTTGGTAAAGCCTTGTACTTAACATTCCCGAGGATCTCGTCAGTCCAATGTTGCCATCCCTGAAGACGGCCAGATGAGTCAGACAGGAAGCAAAAGGGACTGAAAGGGTACTCTTATTTCTCTATGCATATGTGGGGAATGCGATCGGAATGGGGGAAGTCGTCCCAACCTCCGCAAGCTGCGACATAAAGGAACAAGCCTTCTTTCTCTGGTGAAGGAAAAGTTGTGCGACCATAAGTCCGGACTTGCTCCTAAAAAGTGTCAAAAGGTCCAAAAAAGGGAGTCTTTCCCCAATCAGTGACGAAGGAAGTTAGCCTGAAAGTTTTCAAGTCTTAAGAGCATCCGGTAGACGAGGCCTGCAAGTAAGGAAGACTCCACATAAGGGTACTAAGGATAACAAGTCAAGCATATAAACTTGAGTATGCTTACCATGGCAGGGGAAGAATATGAGATTTCCACTTGAGAATACCTGAAATGAAGAAGAAACGAAGTCAGAGAAGGATCAAAGTCACAATTATAAAAGAAAAATAAGACTTGAGATTTTTCCAAAAAACTTCGGACAGCCAAAATGCATCCTTCGGAGCCATTTTTTGGGTTATTTTGGTATGCATCATAGCCGTTGGTGATGACTTTTGATGTACTCGTCGATACGATCGTTTTGATATATTATGGGCCCTGAAACTCCAAACGGAACAAAAGTTATGGTCAAAACAGCGGTCACGATTCCCAAAGTTCAATTTTTTACCATTTTTTTCCTAGGGTTCGTTCCCCTATGATTCAGCCCCCTTAGGGTTCGGCCTCCCGATGTTCAAAAAAAAATTGTTTGGCTTAATTTCCCCTATAGGGTTCGACCCCCTAGGGTTCAGCCACCTATAGCGTTCGCCCCCCTAGGGGGATTTCTTATTGTGTACCTTGGAAATTCTGATGCTCCACAAATTAGCTTTTCGGAACGAATGCTTCTTTGTCGTAATAAATATTGTAGTTTTTCTTTATTATCCGAGGGAACCCTACCGAGATATGATCCAAGTAACGAGGCTCGGAAGACAAAAGAAAAGTTACAATGACCTGAAAAGAAAAGTAGGAGAAGAAAGTCAAGAAGAAGTTCGGACGAAAGCACTCAACTCAAATAAACTGATAAAATTGAACGGAAAAGAAGAAGGAGGGATGACCCTATAGGGTTCAACCCTTAGTATTCGACCCTATAGAGGGTGAAATTGTTTTCTTACCTCTTTCCCAAGATAAGGAACGTTTGCTTGATGACTTCTTGATGATATGAAAAGAAAAGTCTAAGTGACTTGAGAGATGTATATATTAAAACTGCACGCTTGCAATAGCAAAGGAAGCAACCTTTATTTTCCTCTTGAGGAAGATTTCGAAATATAAATATAAGTTTATTTGAGCTTACTTCTAAATAAAATATATATATATTTTCGAAATTTGTTTAGATTTGATATGTTAATGGAATTTCGAAAATATATATATATATTTGATATCTGATATTTTTCCTAACAAAAGGAAAATTTTGAAATTAATATTAATATATATGTATATATATATATATTGAATATTTGATTTTCTTAAGGAAAAAAGATCTTGCTTTATAAAGCTCTAATAAAGGAAGATTCTGTTTCCAAATAATAAAATAAGATTTGATTTACCAAAAGAAAGATTTTATTAGATTGATTTTAATTTATTTGGTAAGATTTGATGATCTTCCTTGTTTTAATTTCCAGGAAAAATAGGGAAACATATATTGGGTAAGCTATGGAAAGATCTGCAGAAGAATTTTTTTCAACATGTCCAAGGAAGAGCCCTGCTAGGTTTTGCTTCTTTAGGGTTTAACCTTTAGGGTTTAACCCTAAGGGTTTGGGCTCCCTAGGAGTTCCCTCTTCTAGGACCATTGCCTTCAAGACCTGTAGAGTGGAGTCTCGCAAAATTATTCGAAAGCTTGGAGTATTTTGCACGAGCGTCCCTCGGAAATCGTGACTCTCGCGCAGGGGGAAAATGTGGGCCCAAGTGCATATTAGGGTTCACATGACCTAATTGAAATAAATGTACAAATTAGGGTTTACAAAAACCTAATTAAATGTACAAATTAGGGTTCATGTGACCTAATTAAATGTACAGATTAGGGTTCACGATGTAATTAAATAGATACCAGAAAAGACAAAAATAAATGTGCTAGACCCGAGGAAGTCTCCACGTGTTCCAAGGCAGAAGACTCGTGGATGTGACCCATTTTGGGAGTTGATTGAGAGATTGAATTGGTGGCTAGAAGAATAGGGCAATTTGGGCATTACTTTGATGACCAAAGGGCATTTCTGGAATTTTCTCTTTAAGAACATGACTAAAGGGTATTTCGGGAATTTCTCTTAAAAAACATGTGTCTGGCATGTGACTATTTCCCAGTAAAGCTCTATAAATAGCCCTCTATTCTAAGAAGAGGGGATCGCTCTCAAGACATTACACTTAGACTCTTGGAAGCTGATTACACTCGGAACTCTCTCTCAACTCGAAGACTCAAGAAGGCTCTTGGAATCCCTGTTACCCTAACCCGGTTTCCGGATTCTGAGAGTTCTGCCACGTGTCATTGAAGTAATCGCCTACCTGTTCTTCTCCCCTCTTCAATCAATCAATTTTGTGCTCTTCGTGAATTTCTCTCCTTCTCAGCCTACACGAAACCCTAACCCTAGCAAGGCGTAATTTCCTTGCCCCCCCCCCCCACACACACAGATATATATATATATATATATATCGGTCCGGCTCTAAAGCGAACCTTAAAGAACGAACCAAAGACGAACCGTCGTCTTTGGTGTCTATGGCGACGGGTCGAACCGTCGCCATAGCCATGTAGTCTTTGGCGGCGGGTCAAACCGTCGCCATAGACACCAAAGACGACGGTTCGTTTTTGGTTCGCTTTTTAAGGTTCGCTTTAGAGCATCTCCGTATATGTATATATCTATATATATGGGTGAAATTTAGTGAAGCAGTAGTACCAGTACTAGTAGGCGCGGATGGATGGAGAGCTAAGTGGCATGTGTAGCCTAGATGTGCCAGATGACCAACTGGATATCCATATAACTTGTGAAATATATCTTTTATGTCCTTCACTGTTACAGTGATGACAAATTTATAGTGAGCTTGATTTTTGCCAAATTCACAATTACAAGGATAAATACTGAAATACAGGAATTGACGGCTTCCAGTGCACTATTTTCATCTTTAAGCCCTTTCAATTTGTGACAATATATTTCAACTGAACTATCATGCTGCTCTAGTCTATGGAGGTCTTTTCCAGTTGAAAAATTCTATAAATGAGAACCTCTCACTGAATTCATACCAAACAGTAGAAGCATAATATACAAAATTAATGTTGTTATTAAAAATCCATGACATTACCATGCCGTATGCCCGATCCCAAAGTGAATGCAGAAAAGAATCCTTGACTAGTGGTGTACAAGCACCCTCCTCATTTAGCTCCGTCCACATTGGTTCTTTTAAGAGAGAGGGAGAGGCCTGGTCATTATTTATTCATTGGTTGTATAACGAAATTAGGGCTATTAATTCATCAATTCCTATATAATTATATGTATTCTATAAGGCATGCTTATCCCATCTTTCTTATACCAAGAAAAAATTGCACTCAGAGATGCTTTTATGTGAGGGATATGAAAGGGTTAGAATCACGATTTTATAAAAAAGAGAGATGATAGAAGGGTGAATCTCCATTTTAAGGCCAAAGAGGATGGTCAGTCCTTGTTGGTGGAAGCTCCCTTTCCAACTTAGAAGCAAGAGCTTTTTGAAAAATGAAAATTGCAGATCAGAGTACAAACAACTTAATGTAATGTTAAGTTTGAATTGAAAGAATAAAATGAGGAATAGTTTAATTAAAGAAGTCCCACAATATAAAATCAAGAAATGTTTTATTATTATGAATACTACATATTTGCAAACTCTTTTTGGGTCTGGATACCCACGCTTTTAGTAATTCGGTTATATAATAACAGAAGAGTTGAACATAATAGCATCCTTAGCAAGCCAGTGTGCTTGTTTTAACCAATCTTACAAAAACACAATTCGAACATACTAACTACTAATAATTTCCGAAATTGCATACCTAATTGGATTGACAGCACAGAACAAGTAAACTAGTTTGAGAAATTGGGCAGAGACTCAAAAGAATGTGCGGAAGTTCCATTGAGGAAAACTTGCACTGCAACTCGGTATTTTTCATCATCTGAGATTGCTATCTACTGAGATGGAGCAACCTGCAATCGAGACATTTCTAAAGTTAGCAAGGTTCTACGGCCTTTTTGACTTAAAGGGCAACCTTTAAATCAAAATTTTCAACCATTATTCCATTCGTCCATAAGAACATTAAGATTACGAAGGAGATAACCGGGGCCTGCATTTGAATTCCTGAAAACCAACTCATTCATGCGAAGCCATAGTAGCTATATTATACAGACCAAACCATAACAAGAACCTGCTCGGTCTAGCCTCAGTATTACACTGAAACAGGCCAAGGTTGGTTCTGTAGTTCCACCTAATGGAAAAAATCACTGAAAAACATATCCACTCAACCAAAGGTGAACACGCACACACAAGACACGCATCTTAGTTTGGTAAAGAAAATATGATATGCACTCACGCACATATACAACGTCAACAATCAATAAGAAATAGGAAAGGAAAAGGAATTGCCAAACCAAAATATACATGGTGCAAGTACGAGTGGGGAAAAACAAATAAGGTGTGACGCCCCCAAAATCTGTGTAACCTCAAACACCGGACATGATGCTCACGATACATCATACACATCATCTAACTAAATAGACTTCATAAATAATACCAATAGATACAGTAGTATTCGATAATAAACCCAAATTTAAAACTATACACACTCCTAGGTTACAATAACCTTAAACAATCTTAATCTTAACGTCCATCGCTACACTACATCAATGCGGAAAAATCTAAATTTAATACAAGGAAATAAATGTTCATAACTTCATTTTAGCTTTTTCCTTGTCCTTGCTCGATCCCTCGGCCTTCTCACCCTTAACTGAAAGGTTTAAGCAAGAGTGAGCACAAATTGCCCAACAAGTATAGCAAATAATTTGATAACAATGTCAAGAATAGAGATATCTGAATAATGTTTTCCAATAATGGAAAGAGTAAGCAAGTGATAAACATGAACAATAGAGATAAGAGTTTTAGAATTTCAATAGCATACTAAGGGGTGTTAAATACTCTGAACATAGTTTTGTTTCATCGAAAACCATCAGAAGTTTTTATCAATCAGATAGATTGTAAAACCTTCTCCGTAAGTACTCCAGGTGATCAGCCTTTCGTACCCTACATTGTGCACAAGTATGAAATTTAAACACATAAGTGTAAATGGGTCTATATGCCCGACATCAGTTTTTCCCCGTTATTCGGGTTGTTCATCTTAGCACTCATACGGGACCGCACCAAAACAATTTGGATTGGTAGATTTTAAGTAGCTACAATGAATTTGAAATGCTCAAATAACATAACGTTTCACTTCAATAACGTCTAGCCAGAACCAAAAGACTAGAAAGCATTCTTGAAAGAAATTTCATTAATGAATAAGAACTTTAAAGCATAACTATCGAATTAACATTTGAGTAGTCATCAATAAAGCTTGTACAACATTAGAATTTGTCAAACTTACGACATAAGAAACTTGTACATATTGATAATTAGCACAAGTTAAGAATCTCCCGATCACTGAATAAGTGAATAAAGATAGATATTTGCTCAACTGAACGAGTGAAGTTAAAACTCGCATTCACTAGAGTAAAGGTAATAAAGATAGAATACTTGCACAATTTATAAGTTTGTATGAATCATAGCTTGCAATATAAGGAACTTGCACACAACAATAAGTAGCACAAGTTAAGTACTTACGATCGCTGCAATAAAGTGAGTAAAGGTTAGGATACTTGCTTTTCGCGTAGTTTACGATTATTGCTTAACTTTACTGCAAATATCCTATATATATATATATTCATATACAGATCGATATTCATTAGCCACTCATTCACAATAACCGATTCTCATATTCTACTCACTCAATACATATCTAATGCAACTGTTTCATGATTATAGATGTGTATTACCAACATACATTTAACCAAATATACCTTTAAAACAATTCATCATATATCACAAATTGTTGCTTTTGTTTTTACTCCAAAAGTTTCATTTACAAAACATGTTTAAACCTTTTGAAACCTTGGTTCAACATAGCCATTACATACATAGATAGTACTGTTGACTTGATCATATTCCGCCCTTAAGTTTTGATGATGACGTGCATAATCGTCTAAATCTTTTATTGTGCAATTTCAGGAACTTGATGGGAAACTCTTGGTTGCTGTTCATATGGAATCAAAGAACTGAAGACATTTAAGTTTCTTAGAATTAAATGTAAGGTCTTTGCATTAATCATTTTCCAATCAAGGCTCTAGGGCATACTCATTTGTATTAAATATGGAATTGGATTTAATGAGGAATTGCATTTAGTATGGAATCATAATTAATATTGCATTTAATACTTAATTAAATATGAGATCACATTTAATATGGATTATTTCATTTATGCATCTCAGATGCTAATAAAAAGACAAAGCAACAAGATTCTTCCTTTGACAATAATATTTTAATTTAGTGCATCCTTAGTTGGTATTGATGTGATGTTAAAACTCTTTTGGAAACTGATGAAAGATAGCAACTGTTCCTATGAATAAAGTCTAATCTATTTTTGCATAAATCAAGACAATGACATCCTTCTAATATCCGGTTAAAAGCATGATGGGCTAGATATAATGTGTGTGTGTGTGTGTGTGTATATATATATATATATATATATATATATATATATATATATATATTGAATATAGAAGCCAACCGTGTGTCTAATAGTAATGATGACCTTGGAAAAGTAGTAAGTCCTTTTTGAGTGGACAATAGTAATGATGGCAGTCTTACTTAAGAGAAGGTCTAACCTTTCAAAGAGTAGTCACATACATTAAATGCTCTCACGAGTTGGTGAAAAGGATAAGTCCTTTTTCTCTCTCCTTCTTGAGAAAAAGGATTCCTATTCAAAGAGTACATAACCGCATGGATAAGCTCACACTAACCCGTCAATTTGGGATCCAATTCGAGATTTTCCTTGCATAAAGTGAACGTAATATTATATTTGAAAAAAATATACTATCCAGTCTTTATCTCTCATAACATTAATCTTAAACCTCCTGGCTTCTCGGTCTATATACGAAAAAGCATGTCATCTGTGGAAAATAAAAACAATTGATTGGCAACGGTCACATGGTGGGAAGGTTAAATGGAAGTCTTTCCAATGGTCATAATAATATCCCAAGTCTATAAAAGGAACTGAACATCAGGAAGAAAAAAAACACGGTAATATCCTAAAAGAATATTTTGCAAACCACTGTGTTCAAGAGTTCAAATAGCTGCGCACTGAAATTGTTGAATACATTTTCCAGCATCTTATTTCGTGAATCGTGAACTAGTAATATCTTTCTATGTCTTGATCATTGCATTTCTAGTTGGGCCTTGAATTGTGAATTGATTAATTGCTTTGGTCCTAGCTGTTCTAAACTGTAATCTTCATTTTTAAAAAGACTAAGTGTTAGTCTAAGAAGTTTTTAATCCGAGGTGGATTGGAGTTTTACAAACAGGTTTGAGGAAGCAAAAGTGCTTTGGTGTGCTGTTGGTCGATTTAGCTATCGATAAACACACACATGCAAGTATACACGGTCCACAAGTAATATATGATAAGATATGAGTCGAACCCACAGGGAATTGTACCAAATAATAACCAAGTACCAATCGTATATCGATTTGATCTAATTTAAACGATGAAAGTTTGATTGTTTGTTGATTGGTTGAGTTCACAAGTCAAGTAATGAATAAAATGCGGTAAAATATCAAGATAGAAAGGTCTAAGATTACAATTTCCCCCAACACGTCATTTGAATCTCCTAACTCTCTCTTTTCAATCAGTTATAACATACGAATTGACAACTGAGAAATCAAAACAACATGAGAGCCTCTGTCGATGGTCAATCACGAATCTTCTTAAGCGGTGCATAGGTATATGTCTATCCTATGCACTATCAAGAGACTAATTTCAATAATGATTAATAGACACGTGTCACCAAATCTAATTAATCCTCCTTTCAATTACCAAGTTTCACATCGGAAGTCATTAAGACTAGATTCTCAATTGGTTGCATGCGGTAATTAGGTATATATCTATCCCAACTACTATCAAGATACCTATTATTGCGGATAATTAATAAGACACGTGTCACTTAATCTGATTAATAACCCACAACAATCTATACTCTTGCATGTTATCATAACTAGGTCTTAACCTATAATCCGTTCGTCAAGTTCATATAGGTTCCCAAGGTAATTACAGGCCAAGCAATTAATCAAGAAGCAAAGGTTATGATAATCAATTCACACATGCATAACTAAAATCAATAGAGAGAGAATTCAATTCAAACTAAGTGTTGGGTTCCATTGCAATCTTAGAATAGAAGGTTAGTTCATGATAGCTACAATAAACATCATTTTCAATTGATACATTGTCAAATTTGAATTACAAAGGAGATGAAAATCTAGAAATGAAACCACTTTTGAAGCTATTCAGCTGGTGTTCCTTTGGTTGTTGTTGGTTTCTAGCTCTCCTCCTTGGCCTTGCAATTCTTCTTGACTGCGTTCCTTGGCTTTTGGCTTCATTCAGCTTGATTTGCAACCTTGAGCACTGTTGGTTGATGTATTTTGTAGCCTCCCTCTCTATAGATATCTGATATGAGGCCTAGAAGAGATTATATATAGTCTTCATCAAGAAACCCTAGCCAAAATCGGATAAAATGGAGCTCAGATCGCATAATGGGCTGTGTCAGATCGCACTCAGCACGGCGTCGCGCGCCTGCACGCGGCCTGGTGTGCGCGCGCCCAGGGCCCTGCCTGCCGCACGCTGGCTGCCGAGTGCCGCGTCGTGCGCCCGCATGCCCAGGCGTGCGCCCGCGCCCGTGTGCCTGCATGTCGCACCGCCTGCCGAGCTGGCTGCCGAGTACCGCGCTGTGCGCCCGCACGCCCAGGCGTGCGCCCGCGCCCGTGCGCCTGTGCCGCCAGCTCGCCCGCATGCGCTGCGGAGTCCGCCGAGAGTTGTTGCACCCGCGCGCGCGCGCCCGCACGGTTAGGCGTGTGCCCGCACGCCCGCGCCTGTCTGCCTGCACGCCCCGCCGAGTCCGCCCGCGCGCGCCTGCACGTCAGCGCTGCGCGCCCGCCTGCTGGCGCCTACCGAGTGTCAGCGCCCAGTACCAACGCCGTGCGGCACGCCGCCCGACGCCGTGCACGCAGTTCGACGTCGTGCACGCTCAACTTCCAATTCTCATCAAATTAAACCCCGAGCATCATGAAACATTAATTTTCACCGTAACAACTTTCGAGCACAGAAATCCAAGCACGGGCTTGCCCTCGTGGCTTGGTCGACGCTGAACGCCGTGCACGCAGTCCAACGCCGTGCACGCCCAACTACCAAAGATCAACAAATTATGCACCGAGCGTCGCCAAGCATTGATTTCCGTCATACTACCATTCGGGCACAGACGTCCGGGCACGGACAATGAGTCAATACAACCAACGATCCGAGCGGTCTTTATTTAAATTCCTACAAACATAATAAAAATGCATCAAAGCAACATAAAACATATAAAAATAACTAAAAACTAATTTATGTAGAAACAAGATAAAAATACATAAAAACCATATAAAATACGCAAAGACTTGCAAATTATCAATGCCAAAAGTACCCAAATTATGTGTATAAAGCACACTCATCATGTGCATAGGTGCACAAGGAGCAAAAGTGCTAAAGGAATTAATATTTTGATAAACTTGGTTTGTAAAAGCTTAAAGTTGTAATTCAAGTGAATTAATAAAGAGTCTCCAATACTAGTTGGTATTGGACGTGGAGTAGGCTACTAGACTAGAGGTTAGGAGTCGAACCACGTAAAAATTCTCTGTGTTCTTGTGCTTGATTTTGCTTATTTCACTTACTCTCTAGAAACTATACTTTTGAGTTGAAAAAAACATAGTGGATCAAGATTCAAATTGATTTAATAGATTATACAAATAAAATGTTATAAGTATAAGATATTAGACTTATTAATCTTGTAAGCTAAAAACAATATAACATTCTGCACGGGTAATACATCAAACTGAATTATTAAATATAGCATACTATATTGAATAATCCAGCAAACTGAATTCTCAAATCCAGCATACTGCATTGACTAATCCGGTAAACTGAATTCATAAATACAGCATACTGTATTGACTAAAAGAAAAATAAAAATTGGACATCGTTGGTTCCCACACTTATTCAACCCCCCCTTCTAAGTGTGTATATCTGAATTTCATTTGGTATTAGAGCTTGGCTCTACTTATCTTGGTCTTAAAGGTGACTTGTAGGGAAAGATTCTAACATGGCACAGTTTGGGAATAACTTTCAAGAAGGTCAATCAACCAATAGACCTCCTCTGCTGCATGGAGCTGAAAATTACAACTACTGGAAATTCCGAATGAGGATCTACCTTAAAAGAGATCCTTGGGAATGGTGGGTCGTGGAGAATGGTCCTGTTATTCCAAGAAAAGAGGATGGCACTCCAAAGACTCTATTGGAGATGGATTCAACTGAAACCTACATGGTTTCATATGATTCAAGCGCTATGAACACATTACTCAGCGGCATGGTGCAATCCGAGATAGATAAAGTGACATCATGCAATACGGCTAAAGAGATGTGGGACACTCTAATATGAAGCCATGAAGGTACTTCGAAAGTGAGAGAAGTCAAACTAAGTATGCTCATGCATGACTATGAAATGTTCAAGCTCAAAAAAGATGAAACCATCAAAATGGCTCAAACCCGTTTTCTAGTTCTTATGAATTCCTTAAAGTTACTTGACAAGTCAATTCCACAAAGCGAAGTCAACCGTAAGTTACTTTGGGCTATGCCTAAAAGGTTTGCTTCTAAGGTTACTACTATTCAAGATTCTCTTAACATTTCTACTATGGATACTTTAACGTTATTTGGAGAATTAGAAGAATATGAACATCAATTAAAAAGATATGATGATGAGGAGGAAACCCCTTGAAGGAAAGTCTTAGCTCTTAATGCAGGAAATGAAGAGGAGCTTAATGATGATTCCGATGAGGAAATAGCCATGATCTCAAGGAGACTCAAAGAACTATTACAAAGGAAGAACAAAAGAAAGAATGACTTCACTCCAAATAAGTCCAAGGGAAAGCAAAATGAAGAAACATGTTATGAATGCGGAGGTCCGGGTCACTTCAAAAAGGATTGCTTCCAACTAAAGAACAAAGACAAAACAAGCTATAAAGACAATAGAAAGAATAAAGCTCTAGTCACATAGAGTGATGATGAGTCCGATGTGGAAATCGATGCAAACGACGAAGTAGCACAAATATGCTTCATGGGACTTAAAGGCGAATAAAGTGAGGTATCAGTCTTTGACTATAATCTCTTGAAACAAGAAAATGAAAAATTTAAAGAAAAGAATGCCTATTTAAAAGACTTGGTAGTTTCTTTAATGAGTAAAATTGATTCATTAATAGACGAAAAGAAGAAAATTAAAAAAGAGGCATCATCTAAAGAGGAAAAGATTTTAATTGCTAAAAATGAATACCTAGAAAATTATAACAAAATACTTCTCAATAGGGTAGATCATTTGAATAAAGAAGTGGAGAAGTTAACTAATGAAGTAAAAATGAAAGATGTGTGTATTGATGCATTTAGTGGTGAAACTCACCTTGAAAATACTTCATCTAATAAATTACAAGAAGAAATAGATTCATTGAAACTATCTTTAGCTAGATTTGTTCAAGGAGAAGTAAACTTAACTGTTATGCTAGGCAAACAAAGATTTAGTCTTGATAGACAGGGAATAGGTTTTAATTCAAAACATGAACAGAGCAATGTAAAAATGTTGAAATCCAAATCGTAGTTTAAACTGAATTATTGCTCACCTTTCACTACATGTAAAAAGTGCGGTACAAAAGGGCACTTAGATGTTAATTGTAGAAAGAATAACAAAATCAAAATGGTATGGATTAGAAAAGGTGATTTGCCGGTAACTAACTCTAGTGGACCCAAAAAGATATGGGTACCAAAAATATGAAATATATTTCTTTTGCTAGGTGTATTTAAAGGCAAAGGTTCCTTCTCAAAAATGGATACTTGATAGCGGATGTTCTCGTCACATGACGGGTGACAAATCAAAGTTCTTGAAACTATCTCTCAGAAGGAAGACTAGAACAGTTACATTTGGAGACAACAAAACCTGCAAGATAGTGGGAAAAAGTAAAATAGGTAATGGTAAAGTTAACATTAATAATGTTTATCTGGTTAGTGGACTTGAATTTAATCTCATAAGTATTAGTCAGTTAATGGACAATGGTCATCAAATGAATTTTGAGAAAGATAAATGTACAATATTTCATAGTACTAACAATGTTACCTTAGTAGCACAAAGAGAAGGAAATATATATACTCTTGATTTCGAGCAACAGGATGAAGAATTATGTCTTTCTACAATACAAGATGAAGCTAATTAACTACAAAAAAATGGGGCTTCAGCAACAACCGATTTTCGTTGCTAAAGGTGTCATATTTCGTTGCAAAAGGGTTTTGGCAACGACTTTACTGTCGTTGCGTCTTTCGTTGCGCAATGAGCGTTGCTAATTATTCTGCAACGAACGTATTTTTTTCGTTGCCAAAAGTAATACATTTTGCAATGAAATTTGGCTTTCGTACAGAGACATCGATCATTTAGCAACAAAATGTATTGTTACAGAATAATTAAAATTTCGTTGCTAAAAACCCCATTTCGTTGCAAAAGCCTGCTAATTGGCAACGAAATGAACTCTCTTTTTTTTTTGCAACGCCATGCATTTTCGTTGCAATTGACACCATTTTGCAACGACATGTTTCGTTGCAGTAAATTATGAAAATTATTGCCTAAGCTTACTTTCGTTGCGGAATGTATACTTTTTAGCAACGATTTTCGTTGCTGATTATATTATTTGACGACATTATGCTGAATCAACAACGAAAATGTTTGTTGCTGGTTATTTTTCAATAGCAACGAAAGTCGTCGATTAGCAACGACATTATATGTTGTCGTTTCTTTATATGTGCAACGAAAGTTGATATGATTTGCAACGATAAAAAATGTTACCTTTTATTTTTGTATTAGCAATAATATCCTCTCCGTTGTTATTAGGTTAATTTTTCGTTTCCAAGTATTATATTTTTAATGCCATTAGCAACGAAAATTTGTTGCTAAATGTATAAAAAATTGTTGCTATATTAAAACTTGTTCAATGCTTTGGTAACGAATTATATTGTTGCTGATAGACACATTTTTTTATACATTTTATTAATCCCATATTTAATATTTTATATGTTTATTTTATTTAATTAATGCATTTTATTTTATTTTGCAGGATTTATCTTATTTATCTTGGGGAACAAGTAAAAGATAATTGTTGCAGCTTTTAAAGATGGAAAAGGACTCTTGGGAGATTACTATGTAGAGATTGAAGTTCAGAAGGAAAGAGGAGAATAAAAAGGAAACAAAAGTGGCCAAGTTCAATGAATCTAAATTAGGGCACAAATTTATTTTCCCTATACATAGGTCTCTTGTTTTAGAGAGAAGGGCATCACTTGTTATTTTCTTTTCCTTAGTTTTTCGCTGGTGTAGAAGGGAGAGAGTTATTTAGCAATTGAGAGCTTTGTTTTTCCTCTTATTCCATTCATGTGTGGTACTAGTGTCAGGGAGTATTTGTAACTTTGTTTTATTTTAATAGAAATTCTCTTTTTAATTATTGTTCTTATTTCATGCAATTATTATTAGTAGTTTTAATTTTGAATTTGTTGGTTTTAATTTTCATGGCTAGCTAAACTTCTAATATCTAGGATGATGATGAAACTAGGTATTTCATAATAATTAATTTCTTTCCGTTCCGGAATTAGTGCCTAATTATTTTCGCCTTCATATTTTCCTTTGCATTAATTGCATATGATTCTTATATTGATTGCGAGGTTTTGATAAGTTATAGTTAATCTGTGAATTTTTCATAACTTATGCTTGCCCATATTAATTATATGAATCATTATTTTTAAAGGGAAGGGAAAATAATTTGGGAATTAATTGGAAAAGTAAGAAATTATTATTTATGTTAGTGCTTAGTGGATTCGGATTCCTAGGTAGTTTTTCTCATCACTAGTTTTCATTATTAATTTTTAGTTTGCATAATTTAGTTATTAATCATCTCCACTATATTTATTTCTAATTTACCTAAAATAGATATTAAGGATACATTTAAAATTAATCTAGTCTCTGTGGGTTCGACCTGTACTTGCCAGTTCTTCAACTTGACACTGTGCACTTGCAGTTACATATTTTTATCACATCAGTTGCCAAATCAAAATTTGACATTCTTTTTGTGTACCTGACTGGCTCAATAATCATTCATAATCCACTACATAATCATTCATTATCTTTAAAATTAACCATCTAAAGCTACCACAGTTCTTCAATCAAAGTATATATCTACATATATAGAGAGAGTACACTTATTTCGTCCCTTGTCTTCCGTAAACGTAGCACGAAAATTTGATACCCAGTATTGTAAGGCAGGTCGTAGAAGCAGTCTTCCTGCACATATTTAAAAATAATAGCAAGTCAGAAAAATGAAGCATATAGGTCACCAGAGGCACTTAATGCCAAAATCAAAGACAATAGAGTTGCTATGTGGTACTAATGTACACCGTATTTCTCATAAGCAGAAAAAGACAAATAGGCAATCACAATATCTTTTGCTACAAATCCAAATAGAAAAAGAACCTTCAGTGCGACTATATGATTGCTCTGTTACAAGAAAAAATTGTAATCTTAATCGGCCATTTCATGAATTAATTTCAGTAAGCATAGTGGTAAACATATTTTCTATTACAAGACTTGTAGATTATTATTATATGTTGACCTCAAGTCAGAATTCAGTCACATTCAACAACCACAAGCATCACACAATCTTAAATACAATCACACAATCTTAAATAACAATGTTTAGATTTCTATATATAAAGGACAACAATTATGGAAAAGTTGAGGCTATTAGTCAATGTGGAAAAAAATTTCTTGAGATGACAAATTTCCATACAGTATATGCCCCAAAGATGCTAGGTATAATCGCAGACATCATAGATTTAATTACACATGAATTCGTATTGATTGCTATTATATTATTTATAATCCATGAACAGGTCTATTAACTGATGAGTGAGTTTTATACCTACGAATTAGGTATTGTTGAACTTAATTATTGTTATCTTTAAGTGTTTTTAGTATTATTTTATTTGTTTTTGTGTTTATTTATTGTAGGATGGAGTTGGAGGGGCATAGAAGTCAGTTGGTGAAGAAAAGAATTAAAAAGGATTAAAATTTGAGCTTAGTGGCATTTCTGTAATTAAGTGGGCATGACCTAGCGCCAGCAGTGCTTGTGCTAGCGCCAGCATCGCTAGGGCCATGCCAAGCTACTGCATTCAAGCGCCAGCAGCGCTCACTCAAGCGCCAACAGCGCTAGGCTTCGATTTTGGTTGCCAAAGTTCAGCTAGAGGAGGAAAAGGAAGCCAATTTGGAAGAGGATTCTAGTCTATATTGATTAGATAGTGAGAAGGAAACCCTAAGTATAAAAACTTGGAGACTTTTAGTAATTTGTGGGATTATTCTACTTTTCTAGAGAGAGAGATATTCTGTGGATTACTTTTGTTCAAGCATTGGATTTTGATGAGGGTTTAAGCTTATCGTGGATTTTATTCTTCAATTGGGTTTGATCAATCTATTTCTTCTTTCTTCAATTGATTGTTTATTTTCCATGTGTAGTTTTGATCCCATAATGGCTTTTGGTTCAGACATGAACTAATCTCTATTATGGGATTCTAACGGATTTTAATATGTAGTTTTATTACAGTCTTGATTGCTAGATTGTTTTGCATATCATAAGGAATCTCTATCATGATTGTTTTGCATGTATGATTGCTTGATCAGCATTCGATTTCAGTACTTGTATGGAATTGAAAAATAACAT
Source organism: Aralia elata (assembly GCA_034770075.1). Classification (NCBI taxonomy): domain Eukaryota; kingdom Viridiplantae; phylum Streptophyta; class Magnoliopsida; order Apiales; family Araliaceae; genus Aralia; species Aralia elata. The sequence continues at coordinate 324,492 of JAVJAP010000078.1, forward strand.
ACAAGTATGGATTGTAATCATGATAGCTTGCGAATATGAGGCTTAATTGGATAGCTTAATATTGTGTGAGTCAGATAGAAATATACTGTTTCACCGTAAGAGTCAAAATAAGGGCTTGAATCAATATAATTGCAAATTCACATAGAAATATAGTGATTTTGGTTATAGTGGTGATTACATGGTGTCTATTGAGTATGGATATAATGTAAGTAGGTCATAATACATTGACAGATGGTTATGTCTATTTTAGTGTCCTTGGCTACTTTTCTGTGATATATGAACTTACTAGCATGACAGTGGTAATTAGATGAACTATTAAATGAAGTTAGGATCCCATTAATTCCAGATTTGATATATTTCGTTAGTATTTGCATAGTTAGTTATTAATTGATATAGAAATAATTTTGTCAACACAATCAAGTCATTAGTTTAGGCAAATAAATATAGTGATAGGACTGATGCATAGTATTTTAATTTAACACTGTCTCTGTGGGACGATACTCTACTTCCTCTGTATTACTTGTTGACCGTGTATACTTGCACGAGTTAGAGCTCTTTTATTGAAGACTTAGAAAGAGGCAACATTAACCTAATTAGAAATTAATAAATAATAGACTTTCAAGACAAGATCTAGAAATAAACCAATACCAGCTTTATTGTTCACCTGAACTGTTTAAACTTTTACACTACCGTGTGACAATATCAGGTTATCCTGCACCTCAACTTATTGATTTCTGAAGGAACATTATCATACCTGAGCAAAAAGTAACTTGCATTAAGAATTCAAAGTGAATACTCTAACAACAATATGACCAAATAGAACAATACTTCATGAATTCGCAACATACCCAAGTCGATCAACAAAGGGTTTTAGGGCCATTATCTTCTTCTCCGGATCGTTTTGTTGTCCAGTTCCCAGTCTGAGCAGTCCTACCTGCCGGTTCGATTTAGTTCCTAAAACATTGGTGTCAATAACCAATACTTGCACTCCTCAGAAATGAAAAATAACTGTGTTGCTTAAAATACTATAATTAGTAAAAAATTCAGTGATACTGACTATAGTAAAGTCTATAACCAACTTGTCTGTCATCATGGCATAATCACATGTGATGGATTCATGTTACCTAAACTCCCCTCAACACTTCTTTGTACCAATCTCCTCTTAAAATTTATAGGTCCCAAGATCAACATGCATACTTTTAGAAAATGACATGAAATCTCACGTATTGAATAATATAGATTATATCAACGGATATGCATATGTTTGCTATAACTGGATAGTACATATGTCGAAATGGTGAAACTCCGTGTAAGGCATCACTATGTACGACAATGTGTGTGATGGTAGAGATGATATCAAAAAAATACCAATTCTTTGAATAAAGGAGCGGGTGTCCCAATTACATGACCAGCAGGTAAGAGATCTCAGGGTTTAATTGCCCTGGCTAAATCTCCGTTCTCATCAGAAAGCGATAGTATATTCTCAGGAGGCAAGTTGAGTTGCTTTAGTACCTTGATTGGCATAACAACAGAAGAAAATCACTGAAAGATCAATTTAAACGGCTTGTGCTTGTAAAATTATGCAATGCATACCTCAATAGTAAATGATGGCATGAAAGGTACGTTCTAACAAGCAAGCTATTAAATAAACCAGCCCAACTGAAGTTCTTATAACAATAGAACAGGAAGCTTCATCTTCCTTGTACAGCTTCCAAAATTTGGTATTCTACATTTAAAAGTGGAATATTTAACAAACAGAAATGTGAAGTCAAGTTCCAAACGTCAATATATTTACAATATAAAGACTTACTTGCAGATATGCATTTCCCTCACTTGAGATACTCATTCCGATTTTAAGATACGACGTGGATGTATAGTTTATAGGACATGCATGTATAGTTATATTTAATTTTTTAAATATAAGAATCTTAATCTCTTTTATTTGTTTTAGGGAACTCGGTCCTCTCTTTATATGCAAGTTATGAATTTTTTTTCAGTTTTGGGAATTTGAATCATTGAGAGGGAAATGGCATCTTATCCAATCTAAAGCAATATTAAGTAATAATATTCTTCATTCATTTTCTTGAATTTCGTTCCTTTTCTAGTCACCTTTGGCATGTTAATTAATTAATTAATTATTCATCAAAAGTATTCTGATAACCCAGGAGATTTAACCTTAATAAGCTCAGTCAACCACTTGCCCACTTTGGTTTGATTATCAAAAGTAGGAAAATACTACTGTGCCCGGGAGTTGGCGACCGGCTTGGAGCCCGGTCCAAAAAATTTTTATTTTTTTATTTTATTTTTTGCTTTTTCACTCCCAAATAATTTATGTGATTTATTGGAACTGAAATTTAAAAAAAAAACAGTGATTTAAGTGTGATTTGGATACAGAACAAAAACAGAGTTACACAGACCGATCGCCAACTCCCGGGCACAGTAGAAGAACTCTCAAAAGTAATTATAAAGTGAAAAGTATGTTAACGCACTTAATTAAGAGAGAGAAAGACGTAACTCAATACTAGTAATCCAATAATAGTGATTAGTTTAAGAAATAATGTTAGGGACATAAACTATACATAAAAACTGTGTAGAAATAATATAAAAAAGAGAGAAAATAAGAAGAGGGATTTACGATTAGATATTTTACTCATATTTATTAGTAAATGATACATGGATCTTATTCTTTGTATTTGAGAACTTTAGTACCGTAAGCACATTGAGAGATCAGCCACCAAATTGCCGCAGCCACGCACCAGAATCACACAAATATTGAAGGCTTAGAAATAAATTATTATCTTAAGTTAATAATCTTTTTTTACTTCGATGATTGAATCAGATTAGGATTTCACATGAAGAGTTACGAGACACATAGTACATCAAATTTATACAAGTTAAATTTGTCGACTTGGAGAATGACGTATGCCTTTTTAGGCCTTAAAATCTCTTTTAAGCTGGGTACTATCGGTGTTAGAGATACGTTTAAAAATTATCTATTAATTTTTAAAAGTAATCATTTGAAAAATATATTTTAGAAAGAGGGAGTAGTTAAAATAAAGTGAGCAAAATTTTGAACGGAGGGGGAGATTTCAAAGTAGCTTAAAATATATTCACATGAAGCATCATTCACATTTTTCACACTATGAACGATTTGGTACATGATCCATGCAAGGTAATCGTTTCTTGATTCAGTCTGATGCACAACGAGCTTTATTTAATTTATATAAGAAAATAACTTTTGTACTTTGAATTTTGAATATTATGGTACTAATCCTGAAATATACCATAATAGAATTGAAGATAAAGGATAATTATATACATACCTTCACCGGCGGCAAGATGCAGCAGCAACAAGCAGCCAGCACCTAGGAGGTCAGCACTCAACAACAATATACAGCAGCAACATGCAACAACCAGCAGTAGATTAGCAGCAACACAGGCACACAACAACATGCAACAGGCCAACATCAGCAACACAACAATATAACATTATACCAAAAGATATATTACGTAAACACCGTAATATTATGAATCCTTCGCTGGAATCCACATAAAGTCAGTAATATAAAAATAAAAATCACGGCTGAAACCATAGAGCAAAGTGTTAAAATGTATTTACAGCAGATTCAGATTTATTTTTCCATCATTTGATTCTTGAACAGATATGCTCTCTCCAATGTGTTTGTGTCATTAAATTGCACCTGCTTATTGTTCAGCACCGCATCAATAAGACATTTAAAGCAAAAGGTTTTTAAATGTCAAAGAAGACACAAATTCAGGATCACAGATATTCTTACAATAAGAATCCTTAGATCATCTCATAGCATAAACATAAATCTTAATAACACTGTAGATAAAATATTAACTAAAAAATACACCAAATCTAGTACAATATCAAAAAACTGAAACTAGGCAAGTACTTACTCACTCAAATCAAAAATGTCTCTGGATATCTTCATCTTCTTGGTAGTACCGTTATAAAGCTTTTCGAGACTACAAGGCAGAGTGTTCTCTATTGGAGGTGCTTTGTGAGGAGCTGTCTCGTTTCCTACTCCACCTCCTTCCCCAAAGAACAAATCATCACCAAATATACCACTTGAGAAGCTAGACCCTGTCGTTCCATCACCCACACCTCCTCCCATCCCTCCAAACGGGCTTGAGAACCCAAAAAACTCCGCAAATATGTCATTTGCGTTTCTTGGGTTAAAGTTAAATGTGGTGTGCCCGTTGGCAGTGGAAAAGGTGGCTCCCCTAGTAGAGCCATAATCTGCTGGTGGCACCTGATCATACACAGCTCTCTTTTGGGAATCACTTTGGAAAAAAATAACAAAAACAAAACAACAAAACCATGAATTTGAGATAAGCATATGAACAATAAAAAATTAGATGTTTTAATCAAGATGATGTTACTACTACCATAAAAAGGATTCTTAAGACATGAGAGAGAGAGAGAGAGAATTCATATGTCATAGGCTTCAGAGATATTTTTAAATTTAGCTTCATCTTCATTCTTGTTATTGGGATTCTTGTCAGGATGCCACTGCATTGCTAGCTTTCTGTAAGATTTCTTTAAATCATCATCATTAGCGTTCCTATCTACCTCCAAGATCTTGAAGTAATTAATCCACCACCATCTTTTCTTCAGGTTGTTATCCTTGAGTAGTTCCTGCTTTTACTGACAATTAATTTATTTGGCCTTGGTTAGTGTTATAATATTTATATGGCTTTGAGCTGTTGAGAATGTAATGTAGTACATGATATTATGAATATTTGAAGTAAGGCCAGTATTACAATTAGTGTCATATCAACACAGGCACGTGTGACCAGAATAATACTGCTATATTATCATAAATTTCAGTAGATCCATGAGGCCCACTTTTGAAAATTTAGGTGGGAGCTAGAGAAGTCTCTGTTTGGAAATCTAATTATGCAGATAAAGATTGATACTTCAAAATGGTCAATCACATTCAAATTGCATGTTCGTAAACATTTATCAGCCAACGAATAACAAATTTAACCAAGGTTTTCATTTAACCATTTGATTCAACCAAAGCATAATAAGATAGCCTCTTGGGTTCCAATGAATAAGTTTTATAACTGTATGACATGTAACAAGGAAAATACCAGACATTGCATAAGATTTCATAGAACTAGTCATTATTGCATTTTAATCAGACTGCTTGGATAGTTTATCTATATCTTCTCTTCCTTCATTTTTTCTTTCTCAAACTTCTGACTTGATTTTGCCTTACATTCGATGGGTAGATATTGTCATAAGATATGGTTTTCATTGTGTTGTAGTGGATTTCTGAGTGTGGATATATTGGAGGGAATTGTTTAATCTTTGACAGTATGGGCTTATACCAAAGAGAGAGACTGATAGGGTGTTATGATGAATAAGACTCCAAGGTTAAAAGGGGAAAAATGAAAAGGAGGGAAATTTGTTGATCTCTTTTCCAAGGAATCTTCAATTTCCTCACTCCTTACATTATTGTAGTGCTAATGGAACTATGGGCCCTACTGCGTAGGCCATACAGAACTTCTGGGTCCCGTCCCAAAGTGTACTTTAGAGTTAAGGTCTCCCTGATCCTTCTCCCTCAGATTTGAATAATACCAGTACAAAGATGGTGGGTGAATAAAGAGCATTATTCATAGCTAATAGCTTACTCAAGTTCAGTTGTCTTAGAAAGATTCCATTCAGGCGGGTTACTAAGTGCCTGTATATGTTGATTTTGTTTTTTCATATTCCAAACTCTTTTGCCGATTATGCAGTCACTTTCCTTTCTTGTATTAATTTTGGTAGAATGGAATAATACTAAGCAACACAAAACCTAAGTGACATCATATATATATATATATATATATATATATATATATATATATATACACACACTGTTTTTTGTGATGACTCAAATAATCCATCACGAAATATTGTCTATTGTGATTGCTTTTGAAAATCGTCACCAAGATCCATCACGCATGCTTAATTTTCTAGTAGTGTAATAATAATAATTGTAATAATTATTATTGTATTAATAATAATACATTTTAAATACTTAAAATGATAATAATAATAATTAAAATAATAATAATTAAAATACCCTAAAATAATATAAAGCAGTTACAAATTAAATACCCTAAATATAAAATTACATTCAAAGTTTTTTTAACCACTGAATCAAAATTTATTTTGTTTTTTTTTGTACTAGTCACGTGGGTATCAATGTTTTTCGAGTAAAATTTATAATTTTGACAGATTTTTCTTCTTATTGTTATAGGACTCGATCAAATTAAATTTAAATTTAAAAAAACCCATGGGTAAGTATAAGAATCGATCTAATAAATTACAAAGATGAGTACATTAGCGAATAACAAATATTTATAATAAAAAGATTTGCTAGAGTTCAATAATACTAATAATTGTAATAATAATAATAATAATACTTGTAATAATTAAAATAATAATTAAAATAATAATAATAATAATTAAATAATAATAATTAAAATAATTAAAATAATAATAATTAAATTATTATTATTATTATTTGATTATTATTTAAAATTTTAATTATCGCATTGGTAAACACTTTTGTCTTGTGAACACTTTTTAATTTCTAACATGAATTGGTAAATGCAGGCATGCAGCAGCATGACTTATTTCATGGCTGCCAAATCTATGATGAAATTTGTATCTCAATGTATCATCTTTTGTATTTTGTTCAAGTCTTAATACTGACGGGCTTTGCAGGATTAGTACCATAATAATAATAATAATAATAATAATAATAATAATAATAATAATTATTATTATTTTATTATTATTTAAAATTTTAATTATTATTATTATTATTTTAATTATTATTTAATTATTATTTAAATTATTTAAAATTTATTATTATTATTACAATAATTATTATTATAATTATTATTAGTATTACAATTCCTAGTACAGTGACCAAAAAGTGTATTATCTCATCTTCACATGCGTAGAAACGATGTTAGGTGGTTTAAATATTAGTGTTACATAAATTTTAGCATAATAGGTAGTTGATCTAGTGGCTTTTGTTGGAATATAAGGTTTCTAGTTTGGAGAGGTTTGGAGTTTGATACTTGTGAGCAACATTTTCTTTAAGGATATTTTTAAGTCAGGTATTTCTGTCCTCCACGTCAGTAAAAATAACGGGCCAATATGCACAGTTAGCATTTCGTCTGTTTATTGTTTTGTTGGTCGGATGCTCTGCAGTGTTCTTGAAGTCCAATGCATTGCTCATTTGATCTGTTTTGGCCTTATGCTCTTGTATTGTCTTAGAATATGAGTTTCACTGTTTGTCATGTTGAGTTCCCTTTCTTGACATTTTGTATCGATCTGGGGAATGCCCCTAAGTATATGTATCTCTTTTCTCTTATATACATTTAAATTTAGCAAAAAATAAATTAAATAATATGGAACAACTTATAAGTACAATTTATACAACTTATATGTACAATTTATATTAGTAAATTTTAATTGATTTTTATGATCAATTATGAATGATGATGTATTTGATATGTCTCCCATTTATGATATGTATTTTTACAACTTTAAATGGTTGTGATTTGTTAGTAATTGGTCAATATTTTTTTATTTTTAATTTTTATAAATAAATTGAATAAAACGTTTATTAGGTGATTGACATTCGAATTCGGATATTTGAATAATTTGTTTATTCGAATAAAAAATAGAAACGAATATTTTCCGCATTTGGACATAATTTTTAAATACTAAATACGAATATTTTTTGACAATTCTCCGAATACCGAATCTGGTCTTACAAAAACATGCTTATTGGGATTATCTTAATTTAAGATAATATTTTAATAGTCGTTGCAAAATGTTGTATAAACTATACAATGAAAATAAAAATTGTTGCCAATGAATGTGGTCCATATTAGGCAACGAAATATAGCAACAAAAACACTTTTGTTGCCCACGATGAGGAGAAATCAAGTGGTTAGAAATTTTGCAACGAATTTCTAACGAATTTTGTTTCCAAATTTTGCAACGACTTATGAATTTCGTTGCAAAAAGTGAAAGCCTGACACAAGCTACAACGAAAGATAAGTTTCGTTGCTAAACATACACGTTTAGCAACGACTTTATTGAAAAATCGTTGCTAAAGCCCCATTTTTAGCAACAAAAAAAACTTTCGTTGCCCACGATGACGGGAAATCAAGTGGCCGAAAATTTTGCAACAAATTTCTAACGAATTTTTTTCCCGCCAATGAATTAGCAACGAAATTTTGCAACGATTTATGAATTTCTTTGCAAAAAGTGAAAGCCTGACACAATCGGCACCGAAGGACAAATTTCGTTGCTAAACATATACTTTTAGCAACGACTTATAAAGTCGTTGCCCGAAAAATCGTTGCTAAAGGCCCAATTTTTTGTAGTGTAATCTGTGGCACAAAAGAATGGGACATGTCCACATGGATTTGATTAAGAAATTGTCCTCGAAAGATCTCGTGAGAGGATTGCCAAGAATAAATTTTGAAAAGAAAGGGATATGTGTTCCTTGTCAACTCGGAAAGCAAGTAAGGACATCTTTTACTACTAAGAAAATGGTATCAACTTCTTCTCCCTTGCAATTACTTCATCTCGATTTATTCGGACGAGAAAGGCATACTAGCTTAAATGGTAAATTTTATGCGTTTATCATAGTTGATGATTTCTCTAGATACACCTGGGTAATCTTTCTTAGGACTAAAGATGAAGCATTTAGGGAATTTAAAAGACTTACAAGAAATTTGGAAACAAAATATAATCTTAAACTCATAAGAATTCGAAGTGATCATGGTGGAGAATTTCAAAAAGATTTCATTTTATTTTATGATAAAAAAGGAACCAGTCATGAATTTTCAGTACCAAGGACACCTCAACAAAATGGGGTAGTGGAAAGAAAGAATAGAACGTTACAAGAAACAGCTAGAACCTTGCTACATGAAAGTAAACTTCCAAAGAAATTTTGGGCTGAGGCTGTAAACACATCTTGCTATGTTTTAAATAGAATACTCATTCGTCCAATTATTTTGAAAACGCCTTATGAGTTATTAAATAATAAAATTCCTAATATAAGTTATTTCAAAGTATTTGGGTCAAAATGTTTTATCTTAAATACTAGCGACAACTTAGAAAATTTTGATGCTAGATCTTAGGAAGGAATTTTCATTGGTTATTCTCAAAATAGTAAAGCTTATCGTGTATTCAATGTTAAAAAATCTTGCATCGAAGAATCTATTCATGTTACATTTAATGAAACTAACAATGATCTTCCAAAAGAAAGAGAAGAAGATGCAGGAAATTTGGAGACTGCTGCGAATCCAGCAAACCAAAAAGACCAATTCAGCAAACCGAATGATCAGATTCAGCAAGCTAAATTGGACAACCAGCAGGAACAAGAATCAGATTTATCTCAAGACATTGAAGAACATACACAGGATGATGATCAACAAGAAGAGATCATGCATAATATCCAGATGCCAAATACTGCAAGACACCTCAAAAATCACCCCCCAGAAAATATTATTGGAGATATAAACAAAGGAATAATCACAAGAAGAAGAGCACAAAATCTATGCACATTTTCAGCATTCTTGTCACAAATTGAGCCAAAGAATGCTAAGGAAGCCATCTTAGATGAAAATTGGTTATTGGCAATGCAAGAGGAACTACAACAATTTGAAAGATGCCAAGTATGGGAATTAATGCCTCCTCCAAAAGATATCACCATTATTGGAACAAAATGGGTATTTAAAAACAAGCTTGACGAGAATGGGACAATCACTCGCAACAAAGCAAGGATAGTAGCTCAAGGATACAACCAACAAGAGGGGATTGACTACGAAGAAACATTTGCCCCGGTCGCAAGGTTGGAATCTATTCGAATATTGTTAGCCTTTGCTTGTTATAAAAAGTTCAAGCTTTATTAAATGGACATAAAAAGCGCATTTCTCAATGGATACATAAATGAAGAAGTGTACGTAAAACAACCTCCCGGATTTGAGCGTGAGAAGTATCCAAACCATGTCTACAAATTAAAGAAAGCTCTCTATGGACTCAAACAAGCTCCAAGAGCTTGGTACGAGAGGTTGAGTAAGTATCTTCTATCAAATGGCTTCACGAGAGGTAAAATCGATTCTACATTATTTACAAAGCATGAAAAGAAAGAGATTATTATTGTGCAAATATATGTAGATGATATAATATTTAGTGCTTCTAACGAATCTCTATGTGAGTGGTTTTCCAAGTGCATGCACAAGGAATTCGACATGAGCCTAATGGGTGAACTTAACTATTTCTTGGGACTCCAAATCAAGCAAGCAAAGGATGGGATCTATATACATCAAACCAAATACACAAAAGAATTACTTAAAAGATTTGGTTTTGAAAAATCAAACTCAAAAGCTACACCCATGAGCACTTCAATAAAACTCACATCAGATGATCAAGGTACAGATGTAGAAATAACAAAATATCGAGGTATGATTGGTTGTCTATTATATTTAACTGCATCTAGACCCGATATAATGTATAGTGTATGTCTTTGTGCTCGGTTTCAAGCAAAACCAAAAGAGTCACATTTACAAGTTGTTAAAAGAATCTTTAAGTATTTAAGTGGCACTACCAATTTAGGTTTATTTTATCCAAATTGTGATAACTTTGAACTAATGGGTTACTCAGATGCTGACTATGCATGATGTCAAATAGATAGAAAAAGCACCAGTGGTGCTTGCACATTTTTAGGACAAAGTCTAGTGTCTTGGCATAGTAAAAAGCAAACTTCAGTCGCATTATCCACCACTAAGGGTGAATATTTAGCCGCAGGGAGTTGTTGTTCACAAATTCTATGGATGCGTCAAACCCTATGTGATTTTGATATTTTATGTGATTGTGTGCCGATATATTGTGATAATACTCGCACTATAGATATATCAAAAAATCTTATTTTACATTCACGAACAAAACACGTTGAGGTAAGACACCACTTTCTAAGGGATAATGTGTCAAAAGATTTAATTAAATTAATTTTCATCCCTACATAACATCAACTAGCAGATATTTTTACAAAACCATTAAGTAAAGAAAGATTTTGTACTCTTAGAAGAGAACTCGGTATGTGCATGGTATAACTTGTCTGTATAAGTGACATATCTATCTAGTAAATTAAAGGGATAATTTTACGTATTACTGTGACATGCATGATGTACGTACTAAATATATAACATCATATGCTTTTATGTGATACATTGACATCATCATTATTCTCCTTAAATAACGCTGGAAGGTAAGATTTTCGAAAATTGAAAAAGGAAAAACTGAACCGCCGTCCATATTGGGAAGACGCGCGACAATTAATTTCGTCAGACTCTTTCTCTCTCTCTCTCCTACTTTACCTTCTCACTTTCGTGACTGATCAGTTATTTCCTTCAAACCCTGGTATCACCATCTCGTTAAACCCACTTCATACCTCCATACCTTTGCAACAATGAGAACCCGTACCAACAAGCGCTTAATCATCGAGTCCGAAGACGATCAGACCATACCTTCCAACCCACAAATAAGGGCAAAGAAAAAATCAAAAAGGATGAAGAAACCGGCGTTGATGCACACGAGTTCCGGGAACTCATCTTCATCGGACGAATCAAACACCAGCCCTCCTTCCATGCCGTCCTAAATCAATAACAGTGAAAAACAGAGACTTCCCTTTAACAAAGGATGTATAACAGTCACCATTGGTCTCGAGATTAGTATAAAATTGCTGGACTAATCTTGCATATGCAATCGAAGGAGGAAAAATCATGGAGGATATGCCACTAGACTCGAGTAGATTTTTCAGAAGAGAATTTTGATAATAAAACATATCCATCGTATTTTCATAAACAAACTGTTTGTGAGCAATGGAAGTTTTAAAGCGAGATTCGAAATTATTGCCTCTAAAGAAATTATTAGGAACATCAGAAGGAGTGGAAGATTTTACCAACGGGGGTGGAGGAGGGTTTTCTGAGGATCCCGACGGTGATGAAGGAAGATTTTCAGAAGCTCTTGATCGATTCAATTTTCTCCCGCGAGAGGGACAAACATAATAAATGCCAAACGGACAGTACAATCAGAGGATGGCCAAAAAACAAAATGGGAGAAGGTTGTTAAACCCGACGGAAAAGTGGTGTTTCGCTTGTGACGGTGTAAGGGGGAAGAGCCCAAGGGAGAGTGCAAACCTAATGGCTCAAAAGGTGTCCCCCACTCCAGCAGTAACAAAGAAGAAGAAATTGTGTAGCAAAAGGTAGAACCAGCTCCAGAATGCTTTGAGGATAGGCCGAAACCTCAACAAAATGAATTAGAAGAAGTTGATTTGGCAACAGATGGAGGAATGCCAAGACTGACTTACGTCAACAAAGAGTTGGATGCTAATCAGAAGGAGGAGCTCGTGAAATTGCTGCGAGAGTATAGGGATGTCTTTGCTTGGAACTACGATGAGATGCCCGGGATTGACAAAGAGTTGGTAGAGCTTAATCTGAATGTAAGCCCGGGAATAAAACCAGTGAAGCAAGCTCCTTGCAACTATGCACCCGAAGTCGAAACCCAAATCAATGAGGAAATCAAGAAGTTGCTGGAAGTAGGGTTCATCAAGCCAATCCAACATCCAATATGGCTATCCAGCATTGTACCAGTAAAAAAATCAAATGGTCAATTACGGATATGCGTGGATTTTAGAGACTTGAATAAGGCATGCCCGAAAGACATGTACCCATTACCCAATATAGACACTTTGGTAGATGCAACGGCTAATCACGAGATGATGTCATTCATGGATGGGTTTGTGGGTTATAATCAGATAAAGATGTCAGTAGAAGATGCAGAGTTGGCGACCTTTCGTACTCCGTTTGGGAATTTCTACTATGTAGTAACGCCCTTCGGGTTGAAGAATACGGGGGCAACTTTTCAAAGGGCAATGCATGCTATATTTCATGACATGATTCATGATATAGTAGAAGACTATGTGGATAACATAGTAATGAAATCCAAGAAGGTGACAACACATGTGGAGGACCTGAAGAAAGTGTTGGAGCGATGCCGAAGATACAATTTGAAGATGAATCCAAAGAAGTGCGCCTTTGGAATGACGGCTGGAAAATTCTTGGGCTTCTTGGTGCATAACAGAGGTTTGGAGGTAGACCCAAGCAAGGCAAAAGCAGTTATGGAGATGCCCCCACCAAAAATGTAAAAACAGTTGAAGAGCTTTCTAGGAAAAGTTTCTTACATTAGGAGATTTATGCCAGCATTAGCAGAAGTCACATAACCTTTTGGCAAATTGCTAAAAGGAAAGGCAGAATGGGACTGGAGGCAAGACCAACAACAGGCCTTTGAGAAGGTAAAAAGAATTTTGTTTTCGGCGCAAACGATGGTAGTACCACAAAGAGGAATCTCGTTGCAGTTATACATCACCAAAAGTCTATAGGTGGATTGATCACGCATGAGGTGGATGGAGAAGAAAAACTGGTGTATTACATTAGTCGGATAATCAGAGGACCGAAAATCAGATACTCACAGGTGGAGAGGCATTGCTTAGCATTGGTGTTCATTGCGCAGAAAATGCGGCATCACTTTCTAGCACACGAAGTGAAGATTATAACCAGAACTGATCCTATCAGATATCTACTGACTAGGCCAGCATTAGTAGGAAGGCCCGCTAGATGGATGATGATCCTTTCAGAATATGACATCAAATTTATGACACTGAAGGCTATCCAATGTTAAGCCTTGGCAGATCTGCTAGCTCAGTTTCCAAATGGAGAATATGAACCTCCCTCTGAGGATCTTTTAGGTGGAGAAGCGGAAGCAATTAACTTAATAGATAAAGACCCAGAATGGTGGAATTTGGCTTTCGACAGATCATCTGCAGAAGGTAAAGGCGGAGCAGGAGTAGTGCTGACTACAAAAGAAGGAAAAGAAGTGGCCTTGTCATACAAATTGGACTTCCCTTGCATAAACAATGAAACAGAATATGAGGCATTTATGTTAGGATTGTTGGTAGCTCAAGAGTTGGGGGCCAAGCATCTAAAAGTGAAGGGAGATTCAAATCTGATAGTTCAACAAATAAGAGGCCAATTCACAGTGAAGGAACCTATCTTGGCGCCATATCGAACTATAGCACAAAAGGTGATGGAGGCTTTCTAGAAGGTGGTGATTGAGTATGTGCCGAGAGGACAAAACAAACAACCTGACGCATTAGCAACTGTAGCATCCCGAGTATTTGTCCAAAGAGAAGACCTAGATGTGAAGGTAATAAAAAGAGCCCTCCCAACCACGGTCCTGGATTTGTTCCCCAAGGATATGATAGATGATTGGAGACATGATATCTCCCATCAATTGCAAATAAAGGAGGAAACAATCTCACCAGTGGAACTTAAGAAATACAACATCATCAAAGGGGACTTATATCACAAAGAAGCAGATGGTGTATTGACACAATGTTTGGGGAGGCAGGAAACGAATAGAGTTTTGTCTCAAGTACATGAAGAAAGCTGCGGATTAGCAGATATTGGGTTGTATCGCAGGTTGTAGTGCCAAGGGTATTATTGGCCTGAAATGAAGAAGGAAGCAGATGCACTTCAACGACAATGTGTTTCATGCCAAGAATACCCTGGGGAGGAGGAATGCGCCTTCATCGATGACATAGCGAATTGGCGAATCCCTTATGTATAGTTTTTACAAAGCGGGAATCTGCCCGCCGAAAAGAAGGAAGCAATCTTAATAAAGAGGAAGACATAACGATTCTTCTTGCAAAATAGAGAATTATTTTGAAGAGGGTTCAATGGCAAGCCCTTACGGTGTTTGGAAGTAGGAGAGGCCAAAGATTTGGTCTATCAAATGCATAAAGAAGAGCACCAAGGGGGAGCCAAGTTGTACAAACAACTTATTGATCATGGTTATTACTGGCCGAAAATGGAAGGAGATTGCTTGGATTTTGTCAAGAAGTGTCACATCTGCTAAATCCACGGGAATCTGATTCATGCTCCCGCTGTAGACCTACGGATCATAGCAACACCATAGCCCTTTCATACATGGGGAATGGATCTTATAGGTCTCATTCATCCTAATTCTAAAGGCAACATATGGATCTTGACGGCCACTGAGATGTATACAAAATGGGTAGAAGCAATCCCTTTAAAAAAGGCTACGGGTCCAGCGGTGGCGAACTTCATTAAGGAACACATTATTTGTCGTTTCGGGATCACGAAGGTCATTCTGTCAAATAATGGAACTCCTTTCATCAATAGAGACATCAAAAGTCTGATGGAAAGATATAGGGTGAAGCACTACAAGTCATCACCCTACTACCCGAAAGGCAATGGGCAAGCAAAGGCCACAAACAAAACCTTGATCAAGATTTTGTCAAAAACCCTAGATGATCATCTGAAGACACGGGCAAAGCAATTACTGATAGCATTATGGGAATATCGAACTTCAAAAAGAAAACCTACGGGTGAAACCCCATATGCTTTAGTCTATGGAGAAGAAGCTATCTTGCCCGTCGAAATAGAAATCCCTTCGGCTAGGATGAGACTCCGAAGCTTAGTCGAGGAAGAGAACCGACCAACAGCTCTGGAGGCCTTAGCTAACTTCTGAGATCGAGCCAAAGAAAAATTGGAACGGTATCACGAAAGACTGCGACGACAATACAATGCCGTAGTGGTACCGCGACAAATTCTGGTGGGAGATTTGGTGCTCAAGACAGCAAATCAAGTCATGAGGGGAACACCAACCACCAAATTTTATCCCAAATGGGAAGGCACGTATAGGGGACGAGAGATCTCCGAAAGCGGGTATTGCAAAATATCTCATGTGGGATCAAATGCTATCTCACGCCCACTGAACCTGAAATGGGTAAAGAAATATTACACATGAGATAGTCATCACAAAAGTTATACTTTCAACTTCAAAAGTAATTGAGGCACCTGACTATAAGCCCTCTGTAGACACCCAAATTTTGCACTTCGTATACTAACCCTGACAGGAGGGCAAAATCGTCAATTAACCCATCCTAAGAGAACGAAAGGTGGACATAAGTACAAACACTCAAAGCCACCACAACGACTTGCGATCAAAGCAGACACGACAACGAGCGGGTATCAGGAATCGACTGATGGCCACTACGCTTACCCGCTCGCCGGTGAGTGGGGGTCGGGGGGGTGGGGGGCAGCGCCCTAGAAACCAAGCTCCAAATACAAATCCTGTGTCATGTCACAACCACTCGAAACGAGCATTCCTAAATGATATGGCACGTTTCCCAGCGGTTCCTGGACTACAAAATTCAAGCCTGTCAGCAAAAACCAACAGTACGACACGAGAATCGAGGTACAGTATGAAAATTGAGAAAATCAGCCCAGCCAGCCATAGATCAATCTGCGGCCAATGATGGGACGTCTGACGACACGGCACTCGAGCACGGCGCGGGAAAACTGAGGATCGGTACGGGGGGACCGAGGCTAGCCATAGATCAATCTGTGGCCAGCCGCGGATCAATCTACAGCTGCCTCTGGCAGCCTTTATCGGCACAGTTCTTCATTTTCATCCAGGAGACAAAGAGTTAGAAAGAAAAAAAAAGGAAAGGAAAAAACAGCAGCAAACAGCAGCGGGAGAGGAGAGAAAAAGAGAGAAAAAGTGAGGATTTATACCCCTTTTATTAGATTGTATCACATACACTTTCTACTCTATTTAATATACGAATTTATATGCATCGTGGTATCATTTTCAAGGTGAAAAGCCCTTTTTTATAGCACTTTGTTATATCATTTTGTTAAGTTTTTGTCATTCGGACTATATTAAATGTAGTTTTCTTGTATATTATTGAGGATCCATCGATTAAGGACTATTAGTGAGGGTTCCAACGGAACGAAATTCTTCCTAATGGCCTGATGATATCCATTTGGTGATTTTTAGCTCATTATGGTAATGTATTATGCATAGTGTATTTGAATTGTTATTTTAGGATATCGTGGTGTGTTAGGCAACCCGGTGTTATTTCATTTTGTAGTATCTATTTTGTGGGTGTGTAGAAATTTTGGATGTGAGCTTAGGAACGCGATCCCGTGGTCCAAATCCGATGATGGACATTTTTGGGTGTATCTATTAGGGCCGATGTACCCTTTATTATAAATATGTAATTGTCGGGCCTTAAAACGATATCAAGTTGAAAATCGGGTGTAAGGCCCCGTAATAGTGAAATGTGTGGTTATGAGCGTTTGGGGTTATTTTGATGGCTCACATGCCCATGAAAAGCCCCAATGCATTTTAATACTTGATTTGATTTACGACACAAAAATCGATTTCAAAGCTAAACGATGAAGATTTCTATAAAATCAATCAAATTAGGTTATTAGCACCACGAGGCTTAAAATTGGAAGTGCTAATGAATGTCGATTCCTATTTAAACGAGAAGGTTAAAGAAAAAAATCGTTTTCAAACATCACAAAAAAATGGTTTTATAAAAATAAGTGACGTTTTATTAAACCGTTGTGCATAGGGTTAAAGAGATCCTAGAAGTTGCCCGTCATTTCGTTTATGAAAGCAACGTATAGGTCCCGATTCCTATTTTGATGAAGGTTTAAAACTCTTGTTTTGCCAAAACGACACCTAATGAAAATCTCACAGCTTTTGACAATTAAAATCAAACCTTTCTAAATCAAAAAATAAAACTCTCTCGTATAGGCCGAAAGACATTCTAAAGCATTCTCAAATTAAAACACGACTTTTCATAAAAAAAAAAACCAAATGCTTTTTTCATGCAAACTCACCACAACATTCACATAGGCACACACGCACGCACACACACATTTTAAGAATTAAAGGATAGGAAAAGCATCGAGATTGCGGTAACCGTGTTTCACGGAAGTCGGGGGGTGCCTAACACCTTCCTCTCACTTAAGCAAGCCTTCGAACTCTATGAATCTCGGTTTGCAGACCAATTAACTCGGAGTCACATATGAGCCAGCGATTTACGAAAAACAAAGCTCGGGTGAGTTGGTACATCCATTTCAAATATATCAACTAGCGACTCTGGTCAATTGGCTCATCATAAAAAACGATCTTTCAAAACCCCGTCGACATTTGTGCCGACCTTTTCCAAAAAATCATCTAATAAAAAAGGCTAAAATTGGAAAGGGTAATAATTACCATAGAAGCGACTTTCCCGGCGTCGACAGCTGGCGACTCTGCTGGGGATATTAGAGGGCTTAAGCCGCGTTCAAATCTTGATGATGTCCTATACTTTAAAAATTTATGGGTGTGTATGTACGTGCGATATTTTTGACATGTTTTACTTGTTGTTGTGTGAATGTGTGTTTTGTCCAATAAATGAATGATTAAATGGAATTGCTTTACTTTAAAGTAATCATTTGCATACGGTGAGGACGATGAATGTGAATGTATGTTGAGAGTGTACCTCCTCTTGAGGAAAACCTGTCGGTTTCTTATTACTGGACTCGAAGGGGCTGCTCCCCGGAGATGGCTCAGGAAACGCACCACCTAGATCCACTCCAATCGAAAGGATTCAGACGAGTAGATTACGAAGATTTGGGGACCTTCATGCCGAATAGCCGCGAGAGTAACCTTAGGGTAGGTCAGCCTCAGATTAACCCAACGCAGGGAAAGTCTCTTCATGCCCTTTTACGGTTACACGTATAAATGTCATAGTCCTATTCAATATTTTTATATATACCTTCCCTTTTTTGTCAAAAGAAAGTACTAACCTCTATGTTTTGTAGGGAATAGCTGGGAAAGTATAATAATTCGTGTCTAGCATTTATTATTGAAATAAGGGACTGGTAACATGTTGGTTTGCAGGGAAAGATTAAAAAACCCAAAAACACAAAAGTTACAGCTTTAGCTGTGATGCCCCCAAATCCGGGTCACCCGAACCGCGGACCTGGTTCGTCACTTTCTCATACCTGCATCATACTGTTGATAACCTACAGCGGAAATAAAAGAATATTTATATTGATATAACATAAATAATCCTGTCCCAAGTCTCGAAACCAAGACTTCTACAAAACGTAACTTAATACATAATGGTAATTAAGTCTTAATACATCACAAAAATCAACGAGTCTTAATATATAATCCAAAATGGTAATCTTAACGGTACAAAACTAATCAGTAGCTATGCCTTTGCCTTTATCCTTCCCTGAGCTTTCACCACGAGCTCCACTAACTGAAATATTTTAAGGAAAGCAAGGGTGAGCAACAAATTTGCTCAGCAAGTATAATAACAATAATTATGAATCATCAAAAGAATACTTTATGGCTTATAAAATCAAGAGAATAAAAGATAGCTCAAGAACTTGTACAATTTCTACGAATGATCTCTTCAACACAATTGTAGGGCCTCTATGGACCGAATGTTTCGATGTTTCAAAATGGAGGGAATATTCTATACTGAGTGGTCATCATGACACTGAACTTTTACTAGAATCACCAGAAATTCATCCGATAATCCGACATACTAATACAATAGGTGATCAGCCTAATGTACCCGGTGTTATGCATAACCCCTTTAACATACTGTTCGCGCGCGTGTCGGTTTCCCGACATACATACTGTTTCCCCTGCTGTGAGGGTTGTTCATCTCAGCTTTACATAGGAATCCAAACCAAACAATTTGATTGGATAGCTTTACTTAACAACAATGATGATTAAACATACGTCTAGCCGAAACAAGTGGCGTAAACTATTTCTTTAAACAGTTCATGAATGAAGAACTTAAACGTTTTACAATCCAACAACAGATAATGAATTCAGATGCACAAGGTGCGAATATCAATAATTTATCCTTGATGTGGAATAATTAACAATAATCAATCCACTAACATAACCTGAAAGAAATAACTCAATTTGAGTCATGAAACTTGCAACAATATATACAACCTGTGTAAACGATAGGAAACTTGCCCAATAACAACAATTGAGTAAGGAACTTGCAATAATATAGAATGATTGCTCAATAAATAAATAATTCTCACAATAATAAAAGTTGTACGGGTTAGGAAACTTGCCTAACATATACCTGTTTGCACGAAATAAAAAGAATAGTGCATAAGGTTTAGAAACTTGCCCAACACAAGGGTTAGACAAGGGATAGGGAAACTTGCCTGAAGCGCTGCTACAATAATACAACACACGCTCCTTAATGTCCTACACGATTAAGTACATATCTACACAACAATTAGGCACATTCCAAATAATGGTTCAAAACGGACGCTGCATCATTAAAACACATTGATTGCAATTAGATTACTCAATCTCTGCCTTAAGACAATACCAATTTTGTTGACATTTGGAAAACAATTAAGGCTTGCCAAAATATGATTAATTAACCTGTTTAATCATTTAATACAAGGAAAAATTTAGGTGTTGGACCCGTTGAAAAGGATTCATTGGGTTTGACCCGATCCGATCCGCCTGACCGACCCAACTTGGCCCAAACACGGAGCTCGCGCTGCAGCGCGAGGTTCATTGCTAGTGCTCACGCTGCGGCGTGAGTCCCGTGTCCTTCACATGATGGGCTTCACGCTGCAGCGTGAAGCTTGGGCTCGTCGCTGCAGCGCGAGTCCCGGTCTTTTTCCCATATTGCCCCTCGCTGCAGCGTGAGCTACAAGGCTTATGAGTGGCGTTGCAGCGCCATTCTGCAGTAGCCGGATTCTGGGTTTGTTCCCAGTTCCCGACTCCGACCTCCGACCACTCCAACCTCCATAACTCCTTCAATACACAGCCAAATTGGTCCATTCCAGACTCTATGGACTCCTAACTCATGGGGCTACAACATATCAAAAATGCAGAGCTACCCATTAACATTAACATGGTCAAATCTAAAGCCAAAGTGTAAAGTTCATACTCTGTTCTTCGAGTTCTGGACAAGTTTTACGAAAATCATTCCTACGAACTCGTTTTAACTCCTTTTTACTCCATTCCAACTGGGTTAGCTTCGTAACCCATGGAACTACAACTCCATAGCAACAAATAAAATTAACAAACACGAAATCTAACATTAAAAGTCCTCTAAAAAGTCTGAACGTCCAAAAAGTCCATTGTTCTTCATGTTCTTCATGTTCTTCATCCTCCTTAAGCATAGGTACGAATTTCTTCTATTTTTGTTCCACTTTGATGGTATTAATGGCCTTTATAGTCTCTTAACAACAATATAAACGAAATACAACCAACAATAACAACCACAATCAACCACAAATCATCCACCAAGCATAAAAGCTTGAAAACCAAGAAAGACTTGAAAACCCAATGAAATCGAAAGAAAATCGTTTCATGTTGAAAATTTACCTCTGTGAATCGTTCCTAGATGTTATGAGGCTTTGCTAGAGCTTGGCTTGAGTCTTTTCCTTCGTTCTTGGCTCACCCGAACCTCTCTTTCTCTTCTTTTCTCCTTCTTCTTCTTCCTCTTCTCTTTTCCGGCGACTCTCCTCTCTTTTTCCGGCGAACTCCGGCGACTTTTCGGCGACTCTTTGCAGCTCTCTCTCTCTCTCTCCCTCTCTATCTGCTGGTGGAATAGCTTGAAAGGAATGCAAGAGAGATTTGAAATGGTTTGAATGATTTGGGAGAGTGGAGGAGTGAATTTAGGAGAAGTGGGAGAAATGGTTTAATGGCTCAATGAGCTTGCCGGCTAGCTTCTCCTTCCTTACATTTGATTGGTCCAAATTTGGGGGTTGGTTCCCCCTTGGGGTAACAAGCCAAAATAAATACAAGAAAATATCAAAAATATATCCGAAAACTCCCATTTCTGTACCAAAACTGGTAAATAACTCTACCCAAAATTAAAATGAGTATTCCCATAAATTATTGGAACATATAAAAATAATTACTACGGAGTTTGTCCATTTATTCGGAACAGTCATGTCATACGTTTCGGATACCGAATAAAACACGAACGGGCTCAAAACGAAAATCCGACAATTGGAAAAATTATCATTTCGCACACGTGTATTACTGTAATTTATTAAGGTCGAAAAGACGCAAAAATATCTTGGCGTGAATAGTGCCTCGATAAACGTGCCCCGTGAATAGTGATTTTGCGATTTGTCGCGAAGTCAATATATTCACCCTAACGACACTACAACACGTAAAATTCAACACATATACATATTCTAG
This sequence comes from Aralia elata, assembly GCA_034770075.1. NCBI lineage: Eukaryota > Viridiplantae > Streptophyta > Magnoliopsida > Apiales > Araliaceae > Aralia > Aralia elata. The sequence goes on from JAVJAP010000078.1 coordinate 346,684, forward strand.
GTTATAACACAATCCTTAAGCACATAACACATAATAATATAAATAAAAATAAAAATTTACTTTATTCACGCATAAACTCGGGTTACAAGGAAATTAAAATTCCCGATCGTTACATTAGCATACATCCACATCTTTCATTTCCCAAGACTAAACTTCAAATCGTTTTCCCCTGTAGGATTGCTCCTCAAACGCGTTTGAGATCTAAGAGGGCCCAGGGTTCTACATCTGAAATGGCTGATCTTCCACCTCCTAATCTGGGTTCCATATCTCGGGAGGAATTCGATGATTTTAAAAAACATATGTTGGAAATGGCCACGATGCTGAAAAAGCAGTTGCTACTGAGACAAGATCCGCCAAACAAGGATCCGCTTAAGGATGATCAACCCCAGCCTAAGGGTGAGCCAGTCATCCCCAAAGCGATTCCTACACCTAACAGGACAATAATCACTATTCCAAAGGAGGGCGACACTGATGATTTTTGAAAGAAAATGAAGCAGATGGAGGAGACTATCCAGTCTCTGAAAGGCATAGGTTCCCTGGGCAGGGTAAATTATTCAGATCTGTGTGTCTTTCCAGGAACCAGGTATCCGGAGAAGTTCAAGATCCCCGAATTTGAGAAATATAATGGGAAGGGAGACCCTTATACACACTTGAAGATATATATTGGGGAACTTGGGTCTTATGCAGAGGACGAAGGACTGAGCATGTAGTTATTCCAAAAGAGCCAAACGGGAGAAGCAAGAATTTGGTATGCCTGCCTTGATAATGCTCGGATCCATAACTGGGAGGAGTTGGCCCATACTTTCTTGACACAATACAGCTTCCAGGCACAGATGGCCCCTAACAAATATCAGATGACAAAGGTCAAGAAGCAACCAAAAGAATCTTTTAGAGACTATGCACAGCGGTGGAGGGGTATGGCTGCACAGGTAAATCCCCAAATGAGCGAGGCGTAGATGGTAATGACCTTTGTGGATATTCAGGAGGCGCCCTATTATGAACAAGTGATAGCAGGGATTGGAAGACCTTTTGCCGAAATGATAAAGCATGGAGAAATGGTTGACATGGGGTTAAAGTCTGGCAAGATCCGGGACTTCACAGCTCTAAAAATAGTTACGGAGCAAATCCAGAACGGGAACTATGGCAGTGCTTCCCGCAGGACCCAAAAGAGAAAGGAGGAAGATGTTTCCCTCATCCTACAGGGATCATCTAGGAAGGTGGAGAATATCCCTCCAGTGCAAATACAGAGATTTGTGCCTCCCCGACAACCTAATTTCGATAGTCAAAGGACGGACGAAGAAGATTTGAGACCACAAGAGATCGGGTATTCACCCCGCCTGGGGATCCTCTAGAACAGATTTTGGCACAGAGAAAGATAGTCAATTTGGCACCCCCAATTGACCAGAAAGGGAGAAGATTTGACCCGAGTAATAAGTGTGCGTACCATTCGGGTTCCCTGGTCATGATACTTAGGAGTGCTGGGCGCTGAAGCACAAGATTCAGAACATGATCGATAGCGGGGAGATCGTGGTGGAACAGCCAGAGTCACCAAATGTTAAAGTTAATCCCCAGCCGAAGCATGATGGGGAAGGGGTCAATGTGGTGGAAGCCAGCGAAGCCGGAGGACCACCAAGGCTGAATTATGTAAAGAGAATTGTTGAGATGATTGGCATGACAAGTGATCAGGAAAATATACGAGGGGCACCGATTAGGTTGGCGGGTTTGAGCAGGAGTATCACAGAAGGGCCTATCAGGTTAACGACTCCAAAACTTCTCACCATTGCAGCGAGACCACAAATCCCCATTAGCAGTCTGAAAACAGTACCGTGGAATTACGGGGGAGTATCAGAGGAGGCGGCCAGTTGTGCTTCTGTAACATCAAAGGGGAATCCTTTATATCTTCCAGGACGAATCCTTGAGAGCAAAGGGAAGAAGAATGAAAAGATATCCGAGGAGAAAGCTGTGGATTTCTTAAGGAAGATGAATCATCCAGAAGTAAGGGGGGTCAAGGTATTGAGCGAGGAATTGACTCTGACATCGATCATGGATTTAGTATTATCATCCGACGATCACTGCACAATTCTGGCCAAAGTCCTGGAAGAGGCACACATTCCCAAGGTGATTAGCAAAGAAGGTTTCGGCCATCTAGTGGACCATCTGTTAGAAAATAATGTAATATCGTTCACAGAGGATGATATCCCCAAGGAGGGAAGGGGGCATCGGAAACCGCTGCATATTGCAGTAATCTCATCAGGATATGTTATAAATGAGGTGCTAATTGATGGGGGATCAGCGTTGAATATCTGTCCATTCAGTACATTGAAGAAAATGAACGTCAATCTTAAGCGCCTGCGGGCCAGTTATGTGGTGGTACGAGCTTTCGACAGATCCGGAGGGATACGATGGGGGAGATAGAATTGCATGTGGAGATAGGGCCTTGTACTTTCGATATTTCATTCCAAGTCCTGGATATCGCGACAAGTTATAACATGTTATTAGGAAGGCCATGGATACACATGGCCGGGGCAGTTCCCTCTACGCTACACCAGCAAATTAAGTTTATCATCGATGGGAATCTGGTGACGATCTCTGCAGAGCGTAATGGCCCTCCTCTTTCCCGGAACGGCCTGCCGGTGATTAATTTGGACGAATCGGTGGTACCCACCAGTTTTCAGGCGCTAGAAATCAATACTCCCCACTACAGATGTCTGGGGGCTCCAGCCGTAAAACCTAAAGTCTCTCCTGAACTTACCTTTGTTGCTAGAGAAATGATGAAGATGAAGTTTCGACCTAGGCAAGGGTTGGGAAAGAACAGTCAAGGAATTACCGAGCCTATTCAACTGCCCAATCAGATAGGCAAGGCAGGGTTGGGGTATTATGGAGACGTAGAACAAGAACACTCTCAAGGGGAGATCCCAACTCGACTGGCCGAAATTTTGATGCCGAAAGTCAACAATGAACAAGGTACTGGCAAGCCTGTGTCTGAGACGGGAGGTGAAAAATTGACCCCCACGAAGGCTGAATCTGCCAAAAAGGAGAGTTTCCTGCAGGAGGTCATGCAACAGTTTGAAACCAAGTGTTATATCCCCGGACAGTCAGTAAGTAGTGGAAAGGGGAAGGATGTTGCCACGCCATCAGGAGCCCAACAGAGTGTGCCTGTCATCAATTGGGCGGGGCTGATTATTCCTGAAGAGGTTATGAAGAAGGACCAATGCCATATGACTGTGGTCATCGAGGAAGTTTTCGATGCGAAGCCACCTTTCATCTGTCGCATTTCGGCCGATCTGACCACCAACAACTGGACGATGGAGCCAGTAATATCCAAACGAGGGTAAAACATGGCGTCCGGGTGGTAGACCTCGGATGGTGGGGGATGAATAGATACCAGTTTTTGTCCCTTATTTTGAATTTTGCATGGTTATGTTATTCTAAAGATGATCATTGTGGGAAAATGACTTATATATATGACAAATATTTTTGTTTCATGTCAGGTGTACCAATTTGAGTATTTCTTGTCTAACAAACGATGTTTCAAATTTGAAAGATGACTATGATTTTGATATTGAGCTGGATTTCGATTTAATGGGCATTGAGCAGGATGAGACAGATAATGATGACGCACCCGACAAGATCAAAGGATGGGTCGAAGATAAACCCAAACCCAACTTAGACCAAACCATCACCATAAATATCAGAACCCCTAACAAACCCAAAGAGCTCAAGATAGGCACAGACCTAACCCTTAGCCAGAAAACAGAAATAACCGAGTTGCTAAGCCGGTATGAGGATGTTTTTGCTTGGTCTCATGAGGACATGATCGGATTGTCCACCGACATTGTGGTATACCAGTTGCCCATCAAGGAGGGTTTCAAGCCTGTCAGGCAGAAACTAAGAAAGCTAAAACCGGAGTGGAGCTTGAAGGTGAAGGAAGAAATCGTCAAACAGTTCAAGGCTGAAATCATTATGGTATCCACTTACTCGGAATGGCTGTCCAATATAGTCCCAGTGGCTAAACCTGGAGGGAAGGTGAGGGTATGTGTCGACTATAGAGATCTGAACAAGGCCAGTCTCAAGGACAACTTCCCAGTGCCTTTTATACACATCTTGGTGGATAACATAGCCCAATACGAGATGTACACTTTTGTTGATTGCTTTGCGGGGTATCATCAGATAATGGTGGCGGAGGAAGACCGGGAAAAGACCGCTTTCATCACCCCTTAGGGCACCTTCTGCTATAGACGATTGGCCTTCGGTCTCACAAATGCGGGGGCTACTTATTAGAGAGCCATGATGGCCCTGTTCCACGATATGATGCATAAGGAGATAGAGGTCTACGTGGATGACATTACCGTGAAATCGAGGGTAGAATCTGATCATATAACCCCTCTCAAAAAGCTATTCAATCGGCTTAGAAAATATAATTTGAAGCTCAATCCGGCAAAGTGTGCTTTCGGAGTGCAGTCGGGCAAGCTCTTGGGATTCCTGGATAGTAATCGGGGCATTGAGTTGGATCCGGCGAAGATTAAGGCCATTGTGGATATGCCGGCACCTCGCACAGAAAAGGAGATAAGAGGATTTTTGGGAAGAATAAACTTCATCAGCCACTTCATATCCCACTTGACAACTACATGCGAGTTGATTTTTAAACTATTAAGGAAAGATGTCTCCCAAAAGTGGAATAAGCAATGCCAGAAAGCCTTTCAAACCATTAAGAAGAAGCTGATAGAAGCATTGGTGCTGGTACCCCCGAAGGATGGGATCCCTCTATTTATGTATATATCGGTCAATGCCATTGCGATGGGATATATGCTGGGACAGAAGAATGAGTCAGGTAAAGAGCAGGCCATCTATTACCTCAGCAAGAGATTTAGCCGATGTGAACAGAATTACACTCCCATCGAAAGGACATGTTGTGCTTTGGCGTGGGCTGCAAGGAGATTACAACACTATCTCCATGGGCACACAACGTACCTGATATCGAGAATGGATCCCCTGAAGTATATCTTTGAAAGGCCCATGCTGAACTGTTGATTGTCAAGAAGGCATCTAATCTTACAGTAGTTCGACATCGTATACGTAACTCAGAAAGCCATGAAAGGGCAGGGAATTGCAGATTAGTTGGCAGAAATGCCAGCAGGGGGGATGGAGCCTTTAGAAACTCCTTTGCGATTACGAGATGGGTGACCGGCGATGAGACCCGGCCCCGACGAGACGATTGACCGGCGACGAAACCCGGCCCCGACGAGACGATCGACCGACGACGAAACCCGGCGATTACGAGATGGGTGACCGGCGACGAGACCCGGCCCTGACGAGACGATCGACCGGTGATGAAACCCGGCGATTACGAGATGGGTGACCGGCGACGAAACCCGGCCCCGACGAGACGATCGACCGAATACGAGACCTGGCGATTACGAGATGGGTGACCGGATACGAGGCCCGACCTCGACGAGACGATCATCCGCATTGACACCTTTTTGTGAATGGATTGCATGCCTTACATCTTATGTTGCATCATAAGTTATATGTGTTGCATCACGTATGTATTGTCATTCTTGTGGATTGTCATTCATGCATCGGGTGTCTATTCTTTATCCTGTTCATTTCATTTAACATTGCATAAACATGATAAAGAGGGGCAGCTGTAGACACCCAAATTTTGCGTTTCCTATGCTAACCATGACAGGAGGGCAAAACCATCAATTGAACCGGCCTGCGAGAGCAAAGAATGGACACAAGTACGAACGTTCGATGCCGCCGCGATGATTTGCGAGCAAAATCGACGTGACAACAAGGCTGTCCGAAATGAGCATTCCCGAATGACGTAGCACGTTTCCCCGTAATTCTCGGACTGTAAAATACAAGCCTGTCGGCAAAAACCAATGTTGCAACACGAGAATCGAGGCGTGGCACAAAAATCAAGAAAGTCAAACCGTCCAGCCGCGGATTGATCTGCGGTCAATAAGTGCGCCTTTTGAAAACACGGAACTCAAAACCAAGTGAGTGGAAGGGGGGCGGCCAGCCAGCCTATTACATCTCATTCAGCATACAGGAGGTGGAGATGGCGGAAGACGAAAGAAAAAAATAGCAGGAGCAACTCGGAAATAGAGAGAAAAAATAGCATAGTTTTGCCACAAAATAGGAGAGAAAGGAAGAAAAAAGAGAGGATTTATATTCTTTTGATTTGATTGTATCACATATACTCCTCCTTCTATTCAAAATACGTAAGTTTACATCCATTTGAGATCATTTGCAAGGTGAAAATTCCCTTTGTTATAGCAATTTCTATCATATCAATTGGTTAAATTAAATGTAGTTTTCATGTATTTTATGATGGGATAATGAATTAGGGATTATTAGCGAGGGTTCCATCGGAACAAAATTCTTCCTAATAACCCGATAATATTCGTTTATTGATTTCTTTGTTTGTTTTATGGCGATGTATTAGGCGTGGTTCCTTTAAGTGGCTATTTTAAGATGTCTTGATATTGTTAGATTATCCGTGTTGGTTATTTCTTGTAATATCCGTTTTGTGGGTGTGTGGAAATTTGGGGTGTGAGCCTAGGAACGCGACCCCGTGGTCCAAATCCGATGATGGACATCTTTTGATGTAGATAATAGGAACGATGTAGTCTTCGTTGTAAATATGTAATCATTGGGCCTTAAAACGATGCCAAGGCGAGAATCGGGTTTAAGGCCCCGTAATAGTGAAATATGTGATTGTGGGCGTTTGGGTTATTTTGATGGCTTACATGCCCATGAATAACCCCAATGCATTTTAATGCTTTATTTGATTTATAGTTTAAAAAATTGATGTCGAAGCTAAACAATGAAGACTTTCATAAAAATCAATCAAATTAGGTTATTAGCATCACAAGGATAATAAATGGAAGTGCTAATGAATGTCGATTCCTATTCAACGAGAAGGCAAAAGAAAGATCGTGTTCAAACGTCACAAGAAATGTTTTATGGAAGTGAATGGTTGTTTTATTAAACTGTTGTGCATAGGGTTAAAGAGATCCTAGAAATTGCCCAAAGGCAACGTATAGGCCTCGATTCCTATTTCGATAAGGGTTTAAAAAATTGATTTTGTTTTGGGCAAAATGACGCCTAATGAAAACCTTGCAGTTTTGATAAATTAAAATCAAACCTTTCTAAAAGAACGAAGCTTTCTCGTATAAACCGAAGGACATTCTAAAGCATTTTTAAAAATAATACACGACTTTTCCATAAATTTCAAATGGTTTCTTCATACAAACTCACCCCAACATTCACATAAGCACACACACGCACACACATGCACGCACACACACATTCTAAGGAATTAAAGGATAGGAGAAGCATCAAGATTGCGGTAACCGTGTTTCACGGAAGTCGGGGGGTGCCTAACACCTTCCCCTCGCTTAAGCAAACCCCCGAACTCTATGAATCTCGATTCGCAGATCAATTAATTCGGAGTCACATATGAGCCAGCGATTTACGAAAACGAAATTCGGATGAGTTGGTACATCCATTTCAAATATACCAACTGGCGACTCTGGTCAATTGGCTCATCATAAAAAATGATCTTTCAAAACCCCGTCAACATTCATGCCGACTTTTTCCAAAAAATCATCTCATGAAAAGGCAAAAATTGGAAAGGGCAACAACCGCATACGGTAGCGAAAAATCCCGGCGTCGACAGGTCTTACACACGAGATGTGATGACGAGGGGCAGTTCTGGAAGTTGTATTTTGATGGTGCCATGAATGCTGAAGGGACAGGAGCCGGAGCAGTCCTGGTCTCTATCACCGGAGAGCAATACCCCGTGGCCACTAAATTACAGTTCAGTAATTCGAATAACACAACTGAGTATGAGGGATGTATATTGGGACTCCGTTTTTCCCGTGATATGGGAGTGAAGAGACTAGCGGTGCTCGGGGATTCAGAGCTGGTGATCAGACAGGCGATCGGGGTGTATAGCACTAAGGAGCTCCGGTTACTTCCATACCACCGATGTGTTATCCAATTGATGCGAGAATTTGAGGATATCGCTTTCCGACATATCCCCTGGGGACGGAATGATTTTGCCGATGCATTGGCAACTCTGGCTTCCTTAATCCACATAATCAAAAGTAGGGACGTTCCACAGATTCAAATAGCAGTACAAAATGCCCCGACATACGAGGAGCATGTGGCAGTATTATCGGAGGAGGTTGTTCTCCAAAACAGCCTTGGTATCACAACATAAAGGAGTATCTGAGGGATAGATCCATTCCCGACCAAGCAAGCCGAGCTGAGAGGTTGAGAATCCAAAAGATGGCGATGAAGTTTTATCTGAGCGGGGATTCACTATACAAGAGGGATGCCGATTTAGGATTATTGCAATGCGTAAATGAAACGCAAGCCCAAAACATTATGGACGAAATACATGATGGAGTGTGTGGGCCACACATGAGTGGATCGATGCTGGCTAAAAAGATCTTGAGAATGGGGCATTACTGGTTAACACTAAAAGCCGACTGCGATGATTATGTCAAACGATGTTACCAATGCCAGGCGCACGGCAACGTAATCCATGCGCTTACCAATGAACTGCATTGTATGACCTCCCCTTGGCCATTCTCAATGTGGGGTATGGATGTAATCGGACCAATAGAGCCCAAAGCAAGCAACAGACACCGATTTATCTTCGTCATGATCAATTACTTCACTAAATGGGTAGAAACTGCTTCTTTTCCCAAAGTAACTCAGGAGATCATCGTCCATTTCATCAGGAATAATGTCATTTGCCGATACGGGCAACCTGAGGTCTTAGTTTCCGACAATGCCAAGAATTTGAACAATGCCATCATGAAGGAATTATGTGGCCAGTTTAAGATCAAACACCTCAATTCTGTCATTTACCGTCCTAAGATGAATGGGGCGGTGGAGTCTGCTAATCATCGGGGATGGCCGAATCTGCTACCTCTCACCCTGCTGCGTACAGGACGTCAGTGCGTACTTCTACAGGAGCAACCCCTTACGCTTTGGTATATGAAATGGAGGTTGTTCTCCCAGTTGAGGTTAAGATGGCGTCCCTCAGAATCTTGATTGATGCTCACATAAACTAGGAGGATTGGATGCAAAGTCGGTACGACCAATTGGCCCGAATTGATAAAATGAGGGTGGCTGCTATTTTGCACGGTCAGTTATATCAGCAAAGAATCTCTCGATCATACGACGAAAAGGTAAGACCTCGGAAATTCAAGGAAAATGACCTAGTGCTAAAGAGAGTCATACCTTGTCAAGACAAAGCCAAAGGAAAGTTCGCCCCGAGCTAGGAAGGACCTTTTGTGATTAAGAAAGTGCTGTCCGGAGGAGCCCTCATATTACAAGATATGGACGGTGAGGTGTTTCCACAGCCCATCAATTCTGACTCAGTGAAGCGGTTCTACGCTTAAAAAAAATCATCATTTTCTCCTCTTTCTTTGAGAACGAACTACGTAGGACCTGATCTCCCGACTTGTGGGAGTACGTAGGCAGCCATCAGGGCACGGTCCATTTCTTTACAAAATAATTCTTTCCCTAACCAAAGCCGATTCCCAACAGCCAGAAAAACCTTCCTATATCCTCGAAACCTTCCCGAAACCAGCCACCTAATCAGCTTCATCTCAAATGACATAACCCTAACCCAACCAAACAGTTAGCCAAATCTAAGACTCAGTCCGATGAAATCAACAGGGTGTGCGGCAATATCTGTCAAATCTCCATCAAGACTTGAGGAGAGAAAGAAGGCGAAATATCAAAATCATGGTTAGCTGGATAAAATGAGGATCCAATGAAAGGCAACGATATGACAAAAAGGGAAAATGACTAAATTTAAGTGCATGTCTACATATATAAGTCATTTTGTTACAAGATTTCTCTTTCAATAACCGATGAAACTGACATAGTCTATGCAGGAAATAAAATGATCTACAAATCTGAAACTAACTGAAGCAGGATGGATAAGGTGGTGGATAGATCTGAAGCATCGGCATCCCCTGTAATCTGCTGCCCCATCATGTCGGTGCGATCCAATAAAGCAGTGGCTCGGCTAACAATCTCAGAGTGAGCATCTATAACTGCCCTAGTCTGCAATACAATGGCGTCTCTGTCAGTGAGGGCAGCATCTCTGGCCAAAATAGCAGCATCTCTCTCAACAAGAGCAGCGTCCCTCTCAGCCTCAGCAGTAATCAAGGCCAGTCGGATCCGGCTATCCTCAGTAACCTGACTAGGGGCAGAATCAGCTGAGATGGAATAAGGAATATGGGCGGGAGCGGAGAAGCCTTCAAAATCATATCTGGACATCATCTCTGTAGACTCAAGAGGAATAAGTACCTCTGGGGTGGTATCATCGGTGAAAATCACCCGAGAATCATCAATTACTCCAGTCAGACTCAAACCAACCGTATCAGAGTCTCCGTGTAACCATTGCACATAAGCAGATGTCTGAAGGGGGAAACTCTCACTATACTCGGCAAAGATCCTGCGAGACCAAAGATCATATACCCGCAGTAGATCTCTCGCTGTCTGGGATGATATGAGGAATCGGTAGTCGGCTGCGCCCGTGAAAGGGTGAAAATCCTGTATCTGATCAAACTGCCCCATAACCGCCAAAGGATGATAAGTCATCATGCCCCTTAAGACAGAAATAGGGATGAAATCCAAGGTAGGCACATGAGTCGAGAAGCTCATGAAGGAGCAATAACCCGAATAGATCAAGAGATGAAAGGGCTCCTCAATAGCTGATAAGAATTCTATCCAGGAAGCCGCATCAATACAGCTCACGGGACGGAACGAAAATTGCATGGCTATGTTGTGGCTGAAGCAAAACCCATGGCGACGGAAATGACCGATGGGGCTGAGATGGCTCACAAAACATGCGTACAACAAAACAGAGCTCCCTCTGAATACTCTTCCTCGGAAAGACTGACAATATGAGGCTGACATGTAGGTATCTGCTAGTATCATGGGAATAATGGTGTGATCCTCCTTAAGGGCTCTAGTGGCCGCAATAACTCGCATATCCAACAGATCGGATCCGGCTGGCAGATACAAAACTGAGATAACACAAGCCATCAAAACATCTATTCTCAAAGCGCCCCAACGCTCCTCAAATACAAAAAAGTCGTCGGAGAATAGATGAAAACTGTCGGGTGAGCCGAATCGGTCAATCAGGAAATGAAGGGGAACTAGATGGTTTGATGTGATCACCGATAACAGAATTGTGCTCCGTAACCCAATAAAAGTCAAGAACTGACGGCGCATGGGACCAGCTGTGACCCTGGCACAAGGACCATCCAAAGACAAGCCGGTAAAGCGGGCATACTCCTTGAGAGTAGGGGTCAGAGCCACTGTCCCTAATCTGAACACCTGACGGGCAGGGGCCCAATAGCTCAGAACACCCTCTGCAAAGCCCGCCGGCACTTGAAAGGATAATAAAGACCAGGAATGTCCCAGAAGACCATCTACAATAACCCTGTCCCCCGGCGACAAACTGTCCAACCAGCGAAAAAGCCTGCCAACCAACCCTGTGGGAGGACCGAGATCCAAACGTACCACGGCGTCGGGTGACGACATCTGTGAAAATAGTGTCAAAAAGACTGTGCAGGGGTCATTCTCTATCCATGAATAAAAAGCATGCATCATACAGTTAACTTGTTATGTGAAAATAAAATATGAGATTTCGACCAATTGGGTGTGGAACACGACGAATCGATTTGTCGGGGCGGGACCCGACAGGAACATGGTGATTTACGAAATGATCAACCGGAAATGAGACCCGGTGCTGACGAGACGATCAACCGGAAACGAGACTCGGTGCCTACGAGACAATCAACCAGAAATGAGACACGGTGCCGACGAGATGATCAACCGAAAATGAGACCCGGTGCCTACGAGACGATCAACCGGAAACGAGACCCGGTGCCGACGAGACGATCAACCGAAAACGAGACCTGGTGCCGACGAGACGATCAACCGGAAACGAGACCTAGTGCTGACGAGACAATCAACCGGAAATGAGACCCGGTGCAGACGAGTCGACCAATCGGAGACGAGAACTGATACAGGCGAGTCGACCAATCAGAGACGAGATCCGATACAAACGAGACGACCCATCGGAGACCAAACCCTACATCTATGAGACAATCGATCGGATACGAGACCCGACAGTTATGAGACAACGACGATTCCAAGACGACGACGATTACGAGACGGAGCACGACATCTGTGATAACGATTATATCAACAACCTGTCAGAGACAGAACCCGACAACAACGATGCGATCAGCAATTTAGTACTGTTGAGATCGATACTCACAATAAATTTATGATTGCATGATGCATTGACACCTTTACGAATGTTTTGCATGCCTTACATCTTGTGTTGCCTCATAAGCTATATGCGTTGCATCATGTATGTACTGTCATTCTAATGCACCGTCATTCATGCATCGGGTGTCTACTTCTTTATCATGTTCATTTCATTTAACATTTCATAAACATGATAAAGAGGAGCAGCTGTAGACACCCAAATTTTGCACTTCGTATACTAACCCTGACAAGAGGGCAAAATCGTCGATTAACCCAGCCTACGAGAATGAAAGGTGGACATAAGTACGAACACTTAAAGCCACCACAACGACTTGCGATCAAACCGACACGACAACGAGCGGATATCAGGAATCAACTGATGGCCACTACGCTTACATGCTCGCCAGTGAGTTAGTGGGGGTCGGGGGGGCATCGCCCTCGAAACCAAGCTCCAAATACAAATCCTGTGTCATGTCACAACCACTCGAAATGAGCATTCCTGAATGATATGGCACGTTTCCCAACGGTTCCCGGACTACAAAATACAAACCTGTCAGTTAAAACCAACAATACGACACGAGAATCGAGGTGCGGTATGAAAATTAAGAAAATCAGCCCAGCCAGCCGTAGATCAATCTACGGCCAATGATGGGACGTCTGACGACACGGCACTCGAGCACGGCGCGGGGAAAACCTAGGATCGACACGGGGGGACCGAGGCTAGCCGCAGATCAATCTGCGGCCAGCCGCGGATCAATCTGCGGCTACCTCTGGCTGCCTTTATCGGCGCAGTTCTTCATTTTCTTCTAGGAGACAAAGAGTTAGAAAGACAAAAAAAGGAAAGGAAAAAACAGCAGCAAACAACAGCGGTAGAGGAGAGAAAAAGAGAGAAAAAATGAGGATTTATACCCCTTTTATTAGATTGTATCACATACACTTTTTACTCTATTTAATATATGAATTTATACGCATCGTGGTGTCATTTGCAAGGTGGAAAGCCCTTTTTTATAGCACTTTGTTATATCATTTTGTTAAGTTTTTGTCATTCGGACTATATTAAATGTAGTTTTCTTGTATATTATTGAGGATCCATGGATTAAGGACTATTACTGAGGGTTCCAACGGAATGAAATTCTTCCTAATGGCCCGATGATATCCATTTGGTGATGTTTAGCTCGTTATGGTAATGTATTATGCATAGTGTATTTGAATTGCTATTTTAGGATATTGTGGTGTGTTAGGCAATCCGGTGTTCTTTCATTTTGTAGTATCCATTTTGTGGGGGAGTAGAAATTTTGGGTGTGAGCCTAGGAGCGCGACCCCGTGGTCTAAATCCGATGATGGACAGTTTTGGGTGTATGTATTAGGGCCGATGTACCCTTTATTATAAATATGTAATTGTCGGGCCTTAAAACGATATCAAGTTGAAAATCGGGTGTAAGGCCTCGTAATAGTGAAATGTGTGATTATGAGCGTTTGGGATTATTTTGATGGCTCACATGCCCATGAATAGCCCCAATGCATTTTAATACTTGATTTGATTTACGACACAAAAATCGATTTCAAAGCTAAACGATGAAGATTTCCATAAAATCAATCAAATTAGGTTATTAGCACCACGAGGCTTAAAATTGGAAGTGCTAATGAACGTCGATTCCTATTTAAACGAGAAGGTTAAAGAAAAAAATTATATTTTAACATCACAAAAAAATGGTTTTATAAAAATAAATAACGTTTTATTAAACCGTTGTGCATAGGGTTAAAGAGATCCTAGAAGTTGCCCGTCATTTCGTTTATGAAAGCAACATATAGGTCCCGATTCCTATTTTGATGAAGGTTTAAAAACTCTTGTTTTGCCAAAACGACACCTAATGAAAATCTCACAGCTTTTGACAATTAAAATCAAACCTTTCTAAATCAAAAAATAAAACTCTCTCGTATAGGCCGAAAGACATTCTAAAGCATTCTCAAATTAAAACACGACTTTTCATAAATAAAAAAACCAAATGTTTTTTTCATGCAAACTCACCACAACATTTACATAGGCACACACACACGCACACACACATTTTAAGAATTAAAGGATAGGAAAAGCATCAAGATTACGGTAACCGTGTTTCACGGAAGTCGGGGGGTGCCTAACACCTTTCTCTCGCTGAAGCAAGCCTCCGAACTCTATGAATCTCGATTTGCAGACCAATTAACTCGGAGTCACATATGAGCCAGCGATTTACGAAAAACGAAGCTCGGATGAGTTGGTACATCCATTTCAAATATACCAACTGGCGACTCTGGTCAATTGGCTCATCATAAAAAATGATCTTTCAAAACCCCGTCGACATTTGTGCCAACCTTTTCCAAAAAATCATCTAATAAAAAGGGTTAAAATTGGAAAGGGTAATAATTACCATAGAAGCGACTTTCCCGGCGTCGACACCCTCAAAGTTATACTTTCAAACTTTAAAAGTAATCGGGAAAGGATTTGTGTGGAGCACCTAGGGGTTCTGGAAAGGCCCATGCAAAAGAGGGGGAGGTAGACACGAAATTGATGAGAGCAGTCTCATAAGTCTCCTTGCAAGTACGGCCGAAGGGACACTCCTGGTCAAATCCAAACTGCCTCATAACCCTATGAGGATTATAAAGTACGGTACCAAAATCATTATCCTCAATAAAATATGGAAGCTCCGTAGCCCGAAGGAAGATGAACCAGGACAATAAAGAACCACTCAACCCGTTGGTGTTTAGATAAGAGTGAGACTCACGCCTATAGAAGTGAGGAAGGTGACCATTGTTTTCTGAGGCAATAGTGTAAGGACGAGCGGTGAAGCATGAAAAATCATCAATGAAAAGCCGCAAGTCTGAGCTAAAGCGGTAATCAATCCAGCGGGCTATCCAGGGGTTGATGTGGGGTAATGAAAAAGGGTCTGAAGACTTCTTTTTCCTCTTAGAAAGATGTTCAAGAGAAGAATAACCCTTAAAACGCTCGAAGAGGAAAAGCTGAAGGAAGGAGCCTGGAATGAAGCAAGTCATGTCGTACCTGAGTAAACAAAAAGGGAAGGTTGATAATTCAAGAAAAGAAGAGAAAAATGCAGTGTGAAAGAAAGTTAATGAAAACATGAAAACGAATACCTCCCAACAGATTCTCTCAAAGTGAAGGCCACCTCATCTAAACGGCAATACACGGTTCCCAAAAAGAGGGAAGCAAGAGGAACCTCCAAACCTCGAGATAGTAGAGCTGCTAAGGTAAACATACGAACTGAGGGACCGTCAACATGAGACCCGGGAAAGAGAAAGCGAGACAACCACATAGCCACATAAGCTGCTAGAGGAAAAGGACAAGGCTCCTTACGAAAAGCAAGGACAGATTGGTCGTAAGTAAAACTATCCCACTGGTTAGTTTTGTAATCCCGAAAGAAGTAGTGCACCCAAGATAACCAGGAAGTCTTCTGTCGTCTAGTGGTCTCGAAATCTGGAAGGAGTGTGTCACCTTTGAATCGTGAGACATAATGGGAAGACTACTTGAAGGCTTCCATCAAGTAGGCTATAGACACCCAAATTTTGCATTTCGTATACTGAGCCTGACAGGAGGACAAAATCGTCAATTAACCCAGCCTACAAGAACGAAAGGTGGACATAAGTACGAACACTCAAAGCCACCACGACGAATTGCGATCAAAGCCGACACAACAACGAGCGGATATCAGGAATCGACTAATGGCCACAACGCTTACCTGCTCGCCCATGATCTAGTGGGGGTCGGGGGGCAGCGCCCCCTGGAAACCAAGCTCCAAATATAAATCCTGTGTCATGACGCAGCCATTCGAAACGAGCATTCCTGAATGACATGACACGTTTCTCAGCTGTTCTTGGACTGCAAAATACAAGCCTTTCAGCGAAAACCAACAGTACGACACGAGAATCGAGGTACGATACGAAAATCGAGAAAATCAGCCCAGCCAGCCGCAGATTGATCTGTGACCAATGATTAAAATAAACTGAAGTGCGCGGCGGGCTGAAGTGCGCGGCGGGAGCGGAGGAACCGAGGCCAGCCGCAGATCCATCTGCGGCCAGCCGCAGATCAGCCTTTATCAGTGCATTTCTTCATTTGACAGAGAGGAGAGGATACAGGAGGTTGAAAGAAGAAAAAGAGGAGGACATAGCAGCAAATCAGCAGCGGGAAAGGAGAGAAAAATAGAGAAAATTTATACCCCTTCGATTAGATTGTATCATATAAACTTTCTACTCTAATTAATATACGAGTTTATACACGTCGTGGTGTCATTTGCAAGGTGAAGAACTTTTTTATAGCAGTTTTGTTAGATCATTTTGTTAAATTTTGTCATTCGGATTATATTAAATGTAGTTTTTTTGTGGATATTGTTGAGGATACATGGATTAGGGATTATTAGTGAGGGTTCCAACGGAACAAAATTCTTGCTAATGGCCCGATGATATCCATTTGGTGAATTTTTTAGCTCGTTATGGTAGTGTATTACGCGTAGCATATTTAGATTGCCCTTTTAGGATATTGTGGTGTGTTAGGCAACCCGGTGTTGTTTAATTTTTGTAGTATCCATTTTGTGGGTGTGTAGCAATTTCGGATGTGAGCCTAAGAGCGCGACCCCGTGGTCCAAATCCGATGATGGATATTTTTGGGTATATGTAGTAGGATTGATATACCTTCTATTGTAAATATGTAATTATCAGGCCTTAAAACGATATCAAGTCGAAAATCGGGTTTAAGGCCCCGTAATAGCGAAATATGTGATTGTGGGCGTTGGGGTTATTTTGATGGCTCACATGCCCATGAATAGCCCCCACGCATTTTAATGCTTGATTTGATTCATGACACAAAAATTGATTTCAAAGCTAAACGATGAAGATTTCCATAAAATCAACCAAATTAGGTTATTAGAACCACGAGGATTAAAATTGGAAGTGCTAATGAATGTCGATTCCTATTTAAACGAGAAGGCTAAAGAAAAATCGTGTTCAAACATCACAAAAAATGGTTTTATGAAAATAAATGACGTTTTATTAAACCGTTGTGCATAGGGTTAAAGAGATCCTAAAAATTGCCCGTCATTTTATTTACGAAGGAAACGTATAGGTCTCGATTCCTATTTTTACCAAGGTTTAAAAACTCTTGTTTTGCCAAAACGACACCTAATGAAAATCTCACGGTTTTGACAATTAAAATCAAACCTTTCTCAAAAAAAAAATAAAGCTTTCTCGTATAAGCCGAAGGACATTCTAAAGCATTCTCGAATTAAAACACGACTTTTCATAAAAAACCCCCAAATGGTTTCTTCATGCAAACTCACCACCACATTCACATAGGCACACACACGCGCGCACATACATATTTTAAGAATTAAAGAATAGGAAAAGCATCAAGATTGCAGTAACCGTGTTTCACGGAAGTCGGGGGGTGCCTAATACCTTCCCCTCGCTTAAGCAAGCCCCCGAACTCTATGAATCTTGGTTTGCAGACCAATTAATTCGGAGTCACACATGAGCCAGCGATTTACGAAAACAAAAACTCGGATGAGTTGGTACATCCATTTCAAATATACCAACTGGCGACTCTGGTCAAATTGGCTCATCATAAAAAAAATGATATTTCAAAACCCCGTCGACATTTGTGCCGACCTTTTCCAAAAAATCATCTAATGAAAAGGCTAAAATTGGAAAGTGTAACAATCACCACAGAAGCGATCCTCCCGGCGTCGACAGCTGGCGACTCTGCTGGGGAAATTAGAGGGCTTAAGCCACGTTCAAATCTTGATACTATCCTATCCTTTAAAAAACCTATGAATGTATATGTACGTGCGATATTTTGACCCGTTGTTGTGTGAATGTGTGTTTTGTCCAAATAAATGAATGATTGAATGGATTTGCTTTACCTTAAAGTAATCATTTTCATATAGTGAGGACGATGAATGTGAATGTATGTTGAGAGTGTACCTCCTCCTGAGGCAAACCTGTCGGTTGCTTATTACTGGACTCGAAGGGGCTGCTCCCCGGAGATGGCTCAGGAAATGCACCACCCAGATCCACTCCAATCGAAAGGACTCAGACGAGTAGATTGCGAAGATTTGGGGACCTTTATGCCGAAAAGCTGCGAGAGTAACCTTAGGATAGGTCAGCCTCAGATTAACCCAACGTAGGGAAAGTCTTTTCATGCCCTTTTACGTTTACGCGCATAAATGTCATAGTCCCATTCAATATTTTTACATATACCTTCCCTGTTGTCAAAAGAAAGAACTAACCTCTGTGTTTTGCAGGGAATAACTGGGAAAGCATAATAATTCGTGTCTAACAATTATTATTGCAATAAGGAACTGCTAACATTTTGTTTTGTAGGGAAAGATTAAAAAAACCCAAAAACACAAAAGTTACAGCTTTAGCATGCATCCACATCTTTCATTTCCCAAAGATTAAACTCCAAACCGTTTTTTTGTAGGATTGCTCCTCAAACGCGTTTGCAATCTAAGAGGGCCCGAGATTCTACATCTGAAATGGCTGATATTCCACCTCCTAATCCTGGTTCCATATCTCGGGAGGAATTTGATGATTTTAAAAAGCAGATTTTGGAAATGGCCACGATGATGAAAGAGCAGTTGTTATTGAGACAAGATCCGCCTAAGAATGATCCACCCCAGCCTAAGGGCGAGCCGGTCATCCCCAAAGCCATTCCTACACCTAACTAGACAGTAATCACTATCCCAGAGGAGGGAGACACCGATGATCTTCGAAAGAAAATGAAGCAGATGGAGGAAATTATCCAGTCTCTGAAAGGCATAGGTTCCCTAGGCAAGGTAAATTACTCAGACATGTGTGTCTTTCCAGGAACCAGGTATCCAGAACAGTTCAAAATCCCCGAATTTGAGAAATATAGTGGGAGGGGAGACCTTTATACACACCTAAAGATATACATTGGGGAACTTGGATCTTATGCAGAGGACGAAGGGCTGAGGATGCAGTTATTCCAAAAGAGTCTAACGGGAGAAGCAAGAACTTGGTATGCCCTCCTTGATAATGCTCGGATCCACAACTGGGAGGAGTTGGCCCATACTTTATTGACACAATATAGCTTCCAGGAACAGATGGCCCCTGACAGATATCAAATGACAAAGGTCAAGAAGTAACTAAAATAATCTTTTAGGGACTATGCACAGAGATGGAGGGGTATGGCTGCATAGGTGAATCCCCCAATGAGCGAGGCGGAGATGGTAATAACCTTTGTGGATATTCAGGAGGCGCCCTATTATGAGCGAGTAATAGCGGGGATTGGAAGACCTTTTGCCGAAATGATAAAGCATGGAGAGATGGTTGACATGGGGTTAAAGTCTGGTAAGATTCGAGACTTCACAGCTCTAGAAGCAGTTGCGGAGCAAATCCAAAGTGGAAACTATGGTAGTACTTCCCGCAGGACCCAAAAGAAAAAGGAGGAAGATGTTTCTGTTAGGTTTGTATATAGCGCGAACATGCAATCAAATTACATAAATAGTGCGGAAGCGCGATAAAACGGATTTTTAAAATTTTATACAAACCATCACCAAGATCAATCCTTATGCTCAATTAACGATATAAACGAAAGAGAAAGAGAATAAGAATTATACCCTCGTAGAACAAAGCTTCCTCGGGTACAAGTTCAACTCCTAGTCCTTCGTGTTCTCCTCGAATGCTACGGTGTGATTCCTTCCTTTGATCAACGTTAGCCACCCAAGTGTTTGGCCTCTAGAGGTGATCCACCAAGGAAGAACAAGTATTCAAGAAGTTGGGTATTTGGCAAAACCCTAATTTCTATCTCTATAGAAATTGTAAATACTCTCCACAATCTAATGCAAAAGTGTGTAACTGCGTAACCCTATCTATGATAAGACCCCTCTTATTTATAGATGTAGGAATAACCCTTCCCTAAACTATTTAGGATTAGGGTTTGTATTATAATTAAACTCCTTTAATTAATAATGCTCCTAATCCAATTAGGAATCCATGGGAGAGTACTTCTATTATTTAATTCCCAATCCCTATTAGGAATTAAATAATAGTAAAAGTAATAATAATAATAAGACTCCTCTTATTAATTTATATTTAATATTTTCAAAATATTAAATAATAAATATTAAGCTATTTAATTTATTCTATCCCATAGAGTAAATTAAAAACACTTAACTTATTATTACAATTATGTCATTTACTTCTTAAATAAATATTTTCCTTTTGCGGTGTGACCCTTTAGGTTCTCCATATTAAACCGGTTGTGAATAAATAAATTAGAACAATTCTAATCTTATTTAAATAAATAAATTGTAGACACCCAAATTTTGCGTTTCCTTCTACTAACCTTGACAGGAGGGCGAAATCGTCAATTGAACCAGCTTGCAGGAGCAAAAGAGCGGGCACAAGGGCGAGCGCCCGGCACCGTCGCAATGATTTGGGCAGCCCAAGTCGACGTGACAGCATGACCGTCCAAGGCAGGCATTTCCGAATGAGGTGGCACGTCTCCCGGAAGTTCCCGGACTGCGGAATACGAGCCTGTCAGCGAAAACCGACGTTGCGGTACGAAAATCGAGGCGTGGCACGAAAAATCGAGAAGAAAGTCAAGCCCGCCAGCCGCGGATAGATCTGCGGCCAAGTGGGTGCGCCAGCACGAAAACCGGGAAATCAGCACTACCAGCTGAGTGCGATGGGAGGCGTGCCAGCTGGCCAGCCGCAGATCCATCTGCGGCCAGCCGCAGATAGATCTGCGGCTGGCTCTGGCCAGCCTATTTAAGCCCAGCTTCGGGCAGCATACAGGAGGTTGGAGAATTTGAGGAAGAAGGAGAATACAGCAGCAACCAAACTCGGAAATAGAGAGAAAATAGCTAGATTTTGCAACAAAATAGTGAGAAAGAAGAAGAAAAAAAGAGTGGAATTAATTCTTTTGAGTTTGATTGTATCAAATACACTCCTTATCCTATTCAAATACACAAGTTCATATCCATTTGAGATCAATTGCAAGGTGAAAATTTCTATTTGTTCTAGCAATTCATGTCATATTGATTGGGTAAATTAGATGTAACTTTCATATATCTTGTTGAACAATCATGGGTTAGGGATTATTGGTGAAGGTTCCATCAGAACAAAATTCTTCCTAATAACCCGAGGATATCCAATTGATGAAATTTCTAACTTATTTAGGGTGATTCATTGGGTGTAATTTATTTGGATTGTCATTTTAGGATGTCTTGGTATTGTTAGATTATCCGGGTTGGTTTATTTTCTTGTAATATCCGATTGTTTGTGTGTGGATACTTGGTTGTGAGCCTAGGGGAGCGACCCCGTGGTCCAAACCCGATGATGGACATGTCTTGATGTAAGAAGTAGAAGTGACGTAGTTTTCATTGTAAATATGTAATCGTTGGACCTTAAAACGACGCTAAGGCGAGAATCGTGTTTAAGGCCCCGAAATAGTGAAACTTGTGATTGTTGGCGTTCGGGGATATTTTGATGGCTTACATGCCCATGAATAGCCCCGACGTGTGTTTATGCTTGATTTGATTTATGACACGAAATTGATTTCAAAGCTAAATAATGAAGACTTTCATAAAATCAATCAAACTAGGCTATTAGCATCACGAGGCTAAAATTTGGGGATGCCAATGAATGTCGATTCTTATTTGACGAGAAGGCTAAAGAAAATCGTTTTCCAAAACATCACACGGAATGATTTTATAAATAATTGACGTTTTATTAAACCGTTGTGCATAGGGTTAAAGAGATCCTAGAAATTGCCTATCATTTTATGAAAGCAACGTATAGATCTCGATTCCTATTTTGACGAAGGTTTAAAACCCTTGTTTTGTCAAAACGACACCTAACGAAAATCTCATAGTTTTGACAATTAAAATCAAACCTTTCTCATAAAGCTTTCTCGTGTATGCCGAAAAGACATTCCGAAGCATTCTCAAAGTAAAACACGATTTTCCCTAAAATCCAAATGATTCTTTCATACAAACTCACCACAACATTCACATAAGCACACACACACACACACGCACACGCACACACACACATTTCATGAATTAAAGGATAGGAAAAGCATCAAGATTGCGGTAACCGTGTTTCACGGAAGTCGAGGGGTGCTTAACACCTTCCCCTCACTTAAGCAAGCCCCCGAACTCTATGAATCTCAATTCGCAGACCAATTAATTCGGAGTCACATATGAGCCAGCGATTTACAAAAGAACGAAAATTCGGATGAGTTGGTACATCCATTTCAAATATACCAACTGGCGACTCTGGTCAATTGGCTCATCATAAAAACGATCTTTCAAAACCCCGTCGACATCAATGCCGACCTTTTCCAAGCGTCATCTAAATCAAAAGGCTAAAATTGGAAAGGACGAGAGAAAGCGAAAACCCGGCGTCGACAGCTGGCGACTCTGCTGGGGAACTTTAGAGGGCTTAAGCCGCTTTCAAATCTTGATGCTTTCTTATTCTTTAAATTTATGAATATGTGTGGGTGTGCGATTTTGTGATCTTTTGTACGTTTTGTTGTGTGAATGTGTGTTTGTGTCCAAATAAGTGAATATCTGAATGGAATTGCTTTACTTTTAAAGTAATCATTTGCATACAGTGAGGACGATGAATGTGAATGTATGTTGAGATTGTACCTCCTCCTGAGGCGAACCCGTCGGTTGCTTATTACTGGACTCGATGGGGCTGCTCCCCGGAGATGGCTCAGGAAACGCACCACTCAAATCCGCTCCAATCGAAAGGGCTCAAACGAGTAGATTGCGAAGATTTGGGAACCTTCATGCCGAAAAGCCCGTGAGAGTAACCCTAGGATAGGTCAGCCCCAGATTAACCCAACGCAGGATAAGTCTCTTCATGCCCTTTTACGTTTCTGCGTATAAATGCCATAATTCCATTGCAACATATTCATATATGCTTCCCCTTTATGTCAAAAGAAAATACTAACCTCTGTGTTTTGCAGGGAACGACACGGGAAGCATAATAAATCATATCTAGCATGTATTATTTCAATAAAGAACCGCTAACGAGTTGTTTTGCAGAAAAAGATTAAAAAACCCAAAAACACGCAAAAGGTTACGGTTTTAGCATGCATCCATTCTTTCATTTCCCCAAGACTAAACTTCGAACCGTTGTCTCTGTAGGATTGCTCCTCAAACCCGTTCGCAGTCTAAGAAAGCCCAGGTCTCTACAACTGAAATGGCTGATATTCCTAATCATAGTTCCATATCTCGAGAAGAGTTTGATGATTTTAAAAGACAGATGATGGAAATGGCCACAATGTTAAAGGAACAGTTCTTAATCAGACAGGATCCGGTAAACCAGGGATCGCATAATATTCCACCACCAGGGGATGATCAGAATCCTCCTAAAAATGGTACAAACTTGCTTAAAGAGGACCAACCCCGACTCAAGGACGAGCCAGTCATCCCAAAGGCCGTTCCCATACCTAGCAGGACAGTGATTACTATCCCAGAGGAAGGGGACAATGACGACCTTCGGAGGAAAATGAAATACATGGAGGAAACCATCCAATCTCTAAAGGGCATAAGCTCCCTGGGCAGGGTTAATTACTCAGATCTATGTGTTTTCCCTGGAGCCAGATATCCAGAAAAGTTCAAAATTCCCGAGTTTGAAAAATACAATGGAAAGGGAGACCCCTATACACACTTGAAAATATACATTGGAGAACTCGGGTCTTATGCCGAAGACGAGGGGTTAAGAATGCAACTATTCCAGAAAAGCTTAACGGGGGAGGCAAGAATTTGGTATGCCCGCCTCGACAACGCCCGAATCCACAACTGGGAGGAATTGGCCCATACCTTCTTAACCCAATACAGCTTTCAGGCCCAGATGGCTCCTGACAGGTACCAAATGACAAAGGTTAAGAAACAGCCTAGGGAATCCTTCAGGGAATATGCACAACGGTGGAGGGGCATGGCCGCACAGGTAACCCCCCCGATGAGCGAATCAGAGATGGTAATGACCTTTGTAGACATTCAGGAGGCGCCGTATTATGAGCGGGTCATCTCGGGGATTGGAAGACCCTTTGCTGAAATGATTAAACATGGAGAGATGGTAGACATGGGGTTGAAGTCGGGTAAAATCCGGGATCTTACTGCTTTAGAAACTGCTGCCGAGCAAATACAGAATGGAAACTATGGCAGCACTTCCCGGAGGGTCCAAAAGAAGAAGGAAGAGGATGTGTCCCTCATCTTACAGGGGTCATCCAGAAAAACAGAAAGTCATCTTCCGGTTCAGGTACAGAGGGGAGGGCCATCCCGTCAGCCAAACTTCACAGATCAAAGAGCAGAGGGGCGAAGAAGATATGAGGCCTCGCAAAACCGAGTATTCACCCCGCTCGGGGAGCCGCTTGAACGGATATTAGCGGTATTAGTAGCCCAAAAGAAGATAATCAATTTGGCTCCCCCAAGTGACCCGAAGGGAAGGAGATTTGATCCAAGCAAACGGTGCGCCTATCACTCGGGTTCCCCGGGTCATGATACACAAGATTGTTGGACATTGAAACATATAATTCAGAACATGATCGACAACGGGGAAATTGTGGTGGAGCAACCGGACTCCCCGAATGTTAAGGCAAATCCCCTGCCAAGACATGATGGGGGGGGGAGTCAATGTGACGGAGGCAAGTGAGGCTGGGGGGCCGACAAGGGTGAACTATGTGCAGAAAATTGAGGAAATGGTCAACGTAATACATGGTTATGAGAATGCGAGGGTAACACCCATCAGGGTGATAGGGGTAGATACGAATAACATAGGGGGACCTGTCAAGTTGACAGCCCCGAGGCCCATCATCCTTGCAGCCAGGCCACAACACCCTATCAGTAGTCTGAAGACTGTACCCTGGAATTATGGGGGAATAACAGAGGAAGCGGCCAGTTGTGCTTCCGTGACAACCAGGGGGAACCCCTTGTATCTCCCCGGGCGAGTCCTTGAAAGCCAAAAGAGAAAAAATGAAGAGGTTTCCGAGGAAAGGGCCATAGAGTTTTTGAAAAGGATGAATCACCCAGAAACAAGGGGGATCCAGATTTTAAATGAGGAATCAACCCTAACATCAGTCATGGACTTGGTGTTGTCATCCAGTGAGCATTGTAAAACCCTGATGAAGGTTCTGGAGGAGGCATTTGTGCCCAAAGAGATCAGTGAGGAGGATTTCGGCCAGCTGGTAGGCCACTTATTGGAAACCGATGCAATATCCTTTACAGATGAGGACATTCCCGAAGAGGGAAGGGGGCACCGAAAACCGCTACACATCGCGGTAATCTCCTCAGGATATGTCATGAATGGGGTGCTGATCGACGGGGGATCGGCATTGAATATTTGTCCTCTCAGTACGCTGAAGAAAATGAACATCAGTCCCAAGCGCCTGCGAGCCAGTCATGTGGTGGTTCGGGCTTTTGACGGATCCCGGAGGGACACCCTCGGAGAGATAGAATTGCCGGTGGAGATAGGGCCCTGTACTTTTGATATCTCCTTCCAAGTCTTAGATATCACGGCAAGCTACAACCTGCTGTTAGGGAGGCCGTGGATACACATGGCCGGGGCAGTTCCTTCCACGCTCCACCAACAAATCAAGTTGATCATCGATGGGAATCTGGTAACAATCTCGGCCGAATGTGACGACCCTTCTCCTCCCAGGAGTGGCCTACCAGTAATCAATGTGGATGAATCAGCGGCACCTGCCAGCTTTCAAGCACTAGAGATTAGCACTCCCCATTATAGATGCCTAGGAGCTCCAGCTGTGAAACCAAGGGTCTCTCCGGAACTCACCTTTGTGGCAAGGGAAATGATTAAAATGAACTTTCAACCTGGACAGGGACTAGGGAAAAGCAGTCAGGGAATCACCAAGCCCATCCACCTACCACAGCAGATAGGCAAGGCAGGATTGGGATACCATGTGGGCGCAGTACGGGGACACCGTCAGGGTGCGACTCCGATTCGACTAGTTGGCAGCCCAATGACCAAAGTCGACAATGAGCAGGGGATCAGCGGACCTGTGATTGGGGCAGGGAATGAAGAGTTAACCCCCACACGTAATGAGTCGGCCCGGAGGGAAAGTTTCCTGCAGGAGGTCGCAAAAGAGTTTGAAACCAAATGCTATATCCCCGGACAATCAACAAGCAGTAAGGAGAGGACGAATGTTATCACACCACCGGGAGCCCAACAAGTTGTGCCTGTCATTGATTGGGCAGGGCTGATTATTCCTGGAGAGGATATAGAGAAGGATTCAGGCGACGTATCCGTAATCATCGGGGAGGTGTCCGATGTGAGGCCCTCCTTTATCCAGCGCATTTCATCTGACCTGAGCATCGACAATTGGACCCCAGAAACCAGTGATATCCAAACAAGGGTAAAGCTCGACGTCAGGGTGGTTAACCCTAGAGGATGGGGGAATGAAGAAGTTTTATTTTGTTGTTTGTTTTATTTCTGCATAATTATGTCGTTTCTTCTTGTTATTTGAAATTGCGATCGTCGTAAAAAATGATTTATATATGACAAGTATTTTGTTTCATGTCAGGTGTACCCATTTGAGTAATCCTTGCCTAACAAACGGTCTTTCAAATTTGAATGATGATTATGATTTTGACATTGAGCTGGATTTCGATTTAATGGGCATTGAACAAGACGAGACAGATTACGACGACGCACCTGATGAGATCAAAGGATGGGTCGAAGATAAACCCAAACCCAATTTGGACCAAACCATCATCATAGATATTGGAACCCCTGACAATCCAAAAGAACTCAAGATAGGGACAGACCTTACCCCCAGCCAAAAAACAGAAATAATTGAGCTACTAAAACAATATGAGGATGTCTTTGCCTGGTCGCACGAGGATATGATCGGGTTGTCCACCGACATTGTGGTGCACCGGTTACCTATCAAGGAGGGTTTCAAGCCTGTCAAACAGAAACTAAGGAAATTGAAACCTGAGTGGAGCTTAAAAGTGAAGGAAGAGATCATCAAACCGTTCAGGGCGGGAATCATTATGGGGTCCACTTACCCGGAATGGCTATCACATGTGGTCCCAGTGGCTAAACCTGGAGGAAAGGTGAGGTTATTCGTAGACTCTTGAGATCTCAACAAGGCCCTTCTCTAGGATAACTTCCCGGTGCCTTTCGTACACATCCTGGTAGATAACACGGCCCAGTACGAAATGTATTCTTTTGTGGATTGCTTTGCGGGATATCATCAGATAATGGTGGCGGAAGAAGACCGGGAAAAGACCGCATTCATCACCCCCTGGGGCACTTTTCTGCTATAGACGATTGGCTTTCGGTCTCACAAATGCAGGGGCTACTTATCAGAGAGCCATGATGGCCTTGTTCCACGATATGATGCACAAAGAGATAGAGGTCTACGTGGATGACATTATCGTGAAATCGAAGGTAGAATCCGATCATATAGTTCATCTCAAAAAGCTATTCGATCGGCTCAGAAAGTATAATTTGAAGCTCAATCCAGCCAAGTGCGCTTTCGGAGTACAATCGGGCAAGCTTTTGGGTTTCCTGGTTAGTGATCGGGGCATTGAATTGGACCCAGCAAAGATTAAGGCCATTGTGGATATGCCGGCACCTCACACAGAGAAGGAGATAAGAGGATTCCTCGGAGGATAAACTTTATCAGCCGTTTTATATCCCACTTGACGACTACATGTGAGCCCATTTTTAAACTGTTAAGAAAAGGGGTGTCCCAAGAATGGAATGACCAATGTCAGAAGGCTTTTCAGACCATTAAAAAGCAATTGACTGAAGCAACCAGTGCTGGTACCCCCGAGGGATGGGATCCCTCTGTTTATGTATATATCGGTAAATGCCATCGCGATGGGATGTATGTTGGGACAAAAAAATGAGGCGGGTAAAGAGCAGGCCATCTATTACCTCAGCAAAAGATTTAGCCAATGTGAGCAGAATTACACTCCCATTGAGAAGACCTGTTGTGCTCTGGCCTGGGCTGCAGGGAGATTACAGCACTACCACCACCATGGGCAAACAACGTACCTGATATCAAGAATGGATCCCCTGAAATATATTTTCGAAAGGCCCATGCTGAATTGTCGACTATCAAGATGGCAGTTAATTTTACAACAGTTTGACATGGTGTACGTGACCCAGAAGGCCATGAAAGGGCAGGGAATTGCAGATCAGTTGGCAGAGGCCCCGACAGGAGGGATGGAGCCGTTAGAAACTCCTCTTCCGGGCCGAGGATATATTTTGGGTATCACGCGAAAAATGTGATGACGGGGGACAATTCTGGAAGCTGTATTTCGATGGTGCCATGAATGCCGAAGGGGCAGGAGCCGGAGCGGTCTTAGTCTCTATCACCGGGGAACAATACCCCGTGGCCACTAAACTTCGTTTCAGCAATTCGAACAACACCGCTGAATACGAGGGGTGTATCTTGGGACTCCGATTGGCCCGTGACATGGGAGTAAAGAGACTAGCGGTATTCGGGGATTCAGAGTTGGTAATCAGACAAGCAATCGGGATATACAACACTAAGGAGCTTCGGTTACTTCCATACCATCGTTGTGTTACCCAGTTGATGCAAGAGTTCGAGGATATCGCCTTCCGCCATATTCCTCGGGGACGAAATGATTTTGCCGATGCATTGGCGACTTTGGCTTCCTTAATCCACGTGATCAAGAGTAGGGACAGTCCACAGATTGAGATCACCGTACAGAATGCCCCGGCATATGAGGAAAATGTGGCAGTGTTATCAAACGAGGTGGTGTTGACAAGGCAGCCCTGGTATCACGACATAAGGGAATATCTGAGAGACAGATCCCTTCCCGACCAGGCAAGTCGGACTGAGAGGATGAGAATTCAAAAGATGGCGATGAAATTTTACCTGAGTGGGGATTCACTTTACAAAAGGGATGCCGGGTTGGGACTGTTGCAATGCGTAGATGAAACGCAATCCCGAAGGATTATGAATGAACTACATGGTGGCGTGTGTGGGCCACACATGAGTGGACCGATGTTGGCCAAAAAGATCTTGAGGACAGGGCATTATTGGTTAACGCTGAAAGCCGATTGCGATGATCATGTCAAACGATGTTACCAATGCCAGGCGCACGGTAATGTGATCCATACACCTCCCATTGAACTACACTGTATGACCTCCCCGTGGCCATTTTCAATGTGGGGGATGGATGTAATCGGACCAATAGAGCCCAAAGCAAGCAACGGGCACCGATTCATTTTTGTCATGATTGATTACTTCACCAAGTGGGTAGAGGCAGCTTCTTTCCCCAAAGTAACTCAGGAGGTCATCGTCAACTTCATCAGGAATAATGTCATCTGCCGATATGGGCAACCGGAGGTTGTGGTCTCCGACAATGCCAAGAATTTAAACAACGCCCTCATGAAGGAACTGTGTGACCAGTTCAAGATCAAGCATCTCAATTCCGTCATTTACCGTCCTAAGATGAATGGGGCAGTGGAGGCTGCAAATAAAAACATCAAGAAGATCATGGCAAAAATGTCTGCTAATCATCGGGGATGGCCGGATCTGTTACCCCTCACACTGCTGGCATATCGAACGTCAACGCGTACTTCCACAGGGGCAACCCCTTACGCCTTGGTATATGGAATGGAGGCTGTCCTGCCAGTTGAAGTTGAGATGGCGTCCCTCAGAATAATGATCGATGCTCAGATAAGCGAGGAGGATTGGATGCAATGTCGATATGACCAATTGGCCCTAATTGATGAAAGGAGGGTGGCTGCCGTTTGGCATGGTCAACTGTATCAACAGAGGATCTCTCGATCATACGATAAGAAGATAAGACTTCGGAAGTTCAAAGAAAATGATCTGGTGCTAAAGAGAGTCATGCCTTGTCAAGACGAAGCCAAGGGGAAGTTTGCCCCGAATTGGGAAGGACCATTCGTGATTAAGAAAGTGCTATCCGGAGGAGCCCTCATATTGCAAGAAATGGATGGTGAGGTATTTCCACAACCCCTCAATTCTGATTCGGTGAAGCGGTTCTACGCTTAAACCATTAGTTCCCTCTTTCCTTTGAGAGCGAACTACGTAGGACCTGATCTCCCAACTTGTGGGGGTACGTAGGCAGCCATCATGGCGCGGTCCGATCCTTTAAAAAATAATCCTTTCCCTAACCAAAACCAATTTTCGATAGCCAGATAAAACCTTCCTACACCCTCAAAACTTCCCGAAACCAACTGCCTAACCAGTTTCATCCCAGAATACATACCCTGATCCAACCCAAACAGTTGTCCAAAATCTGAGATTCAATCCGACGAAATCAAAAGGTGTGCGACAATATCTGTCAAATCTCCATCAAGTCTTGAGAAAAGAAAGAAGGCGAGATGTCAAAATCGTGGTCAATTGGATAAAATGATGATCCAATGGAAGGCAATGATACGACAAAAGGGGAAAATGACTAAATTTAAATGCATGTCTATATATATAAGTCGTTTTATTACAAGATTTCTCTTTCAATAACTGATGAAACCAACATAGTCTGTGCAGGAAATAAAATAATCTACAAATCTGAAACTAGCTGAAGCAGGATGGACAGGGCGGTGGACAGATCTGAAGCATCAGCATCTCTTGCAATCTGCTGCCCCATCATATCAATACGATCCAGTAAAGCAGTAGCTCGGTTGACAGCCCCAAAATGAGCATCTACCACTGCCCTGGTCTGAAACACAATGGCTTCTCTGTCGGCAATGGCAGCGTCTCTAGCCCGAATGGCCTCATCTCTCTCGACAAGGGCGGCATCCCTCTCGGCTTCAGTAGCAATCAGGGCTAGGCGGAGTCGGGAATTTTCAGCAACCCGACTCGGGGCAGAATCGACTAAGATGGGATGGTCTGTGGTATCTTCTGGGAAAATCACTCCAGAGTCATCAAAGGCCCCAGTCCGCCTCAAACTAGCCGGATCCAAGTCTCCTCGCAACCACTGTACGTAGGCAAATGTCTGGATGTGACAGCTCTCACTATATTCGGCAAAGATCCTGCGATCCCAAAGCTCGTATACCTGCAGTAGATCCCTCTCTGTACAGGATGATATAAGGAATCGGTATGCGGCTGCACCCGCGAAGGGATGTAAATCCTGTGTCTGATCAAACTGCCCCATAACCGCCAGGGGATGATAGGTCGTCACGCCCCTCAAACCAGCAATGGGGATGAAATCCAGGGCAGGCACATGAGTCAAGAAGCTCATGAAGGAGCAATAGCCCGAGTAGACCAATAGATGAAAGGGGTCCTCAATGATAGACAAAAATGATGTCCAGGAGGCCACATCAGTACAGCTCGCGGGACGAAGCGAAAACTGCGTAGTTATGTCATGGCTGAAGCAAAACCCTTGGCGACGGAAATGGCCGATGGGACTAAGATGACTCATGAACCACATATACAATAAGGTCGAACTCCCTCTGAAGAATCTCCCTCGGAAGGACTGGCAATATGTGGCCGACATATAGGTATCCGCCAATATCATGGGGAGAATGGTGTGATCCTCCTGAAGGGCCCTAACGGCCGCAACAATCCGCATGTCCAAATGATCGGATCCTGCAGGCAAATACAAAACTGAGATGACACAGGCCATCAGAACGTCCACTCTCAAGGCGTCCCAGCGCTCCTCGGACACGGAAAAATCACCGAGGAAAAGACGGAAACTGTCAGGTGAGCCAAATCGGTCAATCAAGAACTGAAGAGGAACCATATGGCCTGATGGGATTACCGGTAATAAGACAGCCCTCCGCAAACCGGTGAAAGTCAAGAATTGACGGCGCATGGAACCAACTGTGACCCTAGCACAAGGGCCGTCCAACGGCAAGCCGGTAAAACGAGCATACTCCTCAAGGGTGGGGGTCAGCTCTACTGTCCCTAACCTAAACACCTGACGGGCAGGGGCCCAATAGCTCAGAAGACCATCCACAAAGCCCGCTGGCACCTGAAAGGTCAGTAAGGACCAAGAATGTCCCAAAAGACCATCTGCGATAATCCTGTCTGCCGGCAGTAAACTGTCCAACCAGCGAAAGAGACTGCCAACCAACCCTGTGGGAGGAATGGAATCCAAACGAACCACGGCATCCGAGGACGACATCTGTGGAAAAATAGTATCAAAAAGACTGTACAGGGGTCATTCTCTATCCATAAATAAAAAAAAAGAAGCATGCATCATACAGTTAATAATAAAGCAGGTGAATCCCATAAAGATGAAAAAAAAAAAACTGTGCATAAATAAATAAATGAGTTCAGTACATAGTGCATAAATGAAAAAGAAATCTAAGCAGGTGCCGATACAAAAGGCCCTATCCTATCCTGGTCTAAATAAAATCAGTATCATCTATGAAAGCAGGATCCTCGAACTAATCCCCTGGAGTCGGGCCTGCATCATAACCTGCACCGTCAGGATCGTAGGTGTAAGCCTCCTCCGGGGTCCGGCCCAAACCCCGAATAAACAGCGACAACTGATCTACCTGACGGGTCAATGTGGCGATCTGCTCAGCGTGGGTAGGGGTCCGAACACAGGCAGCCCAATCGGTCATCGTCACCGAGCCTGGAACCATGTCTCCAAGGAAGAAAGTGGCCCGAGTCTGAGGACCGATGGTACGAGGTACCCACCAAGTCCTGAAAGCCTCACTCGTACTGGGGCCTGTGGAAAGCATCCGACCGTCCTCCCCGGCGAGCATGATCTCCGAGGGCTGAGAATCCAGCGGCCAGAAAGTAGTGAAAGAAAGGGAGTGCGGGATGCGGATCTCTCCAGTGACGCATCTGAATGCGCGCTCTCCCAGATACATCACCCAGCCTCCAACACTCTGCAAAGTGAGGCGACGGGTGGAAAGCTCGAACTCCGGGCCGGAAGGATGCCCGTCAGCAAACCCCACAGTCAGATGCTCGGAGAGGTAGGGAATCCAGACGACGTCGGCAGCCGTGATCAACTCCAGCTGAATACGACAATGTGCAAAGCTGCCCGACACGGGGACCTCCTCCAGAGTGCTGTGATGCCATCGCCGACCCCGAGGATAAGTGTCCGGGCCCAGAGTAGTGATAGGCCTCAGACATGGAAGCCGCTCATAAGCCCAGAACTGTGAATAGAAACAAGGCAAGGCATGAGTCATTATCAAATACAGAAAAGAGATGAAAGGAAAAGAAATACAGTAAGAGAGAGGAGGAAGGGACTCACCAGAAGAAAGTGGTAGAAACCGAGCCAGGCATCAGTCTGTCCCTCCGAGCGTAGGCGCATACCGTGGAGGAAATAGGCAAAGGTGAATGACCCCCAGTCATAGTCACTGATGCGATCCACGTCTCTAACCGCTCCCACGACGCTGAAATGAATGGTGGAGGAGTTGTTCCCTAGGAAACAACCCCTCATGATCGTCAGGAACAAGCGTCGGAGTAGAATGTCGCGGGTACCCTGATCTGCTGGAATAGGCAGCGCATAGAGACCCCCAACTGCATCGACAGCCAAGGCACCAGAACGGATACTGCGGGCCTTAAAGACCCGGTCCTCAGCAGCAAAGCCTAGCAAAGCTCGAACCTCCACAGGAGTGATATCAAGATCCAAGGGGACGCGGGACCTGGTAAACTCAATGCCGGTAATGTACCTCCAGTCCCATGGGGTCAACACGACCTCGCAGTCGAGGAGATGAAGAGACTGCGTCTGGTGGAACCATCGCTCGGATAAAGCCCTCATGTAACCCCAGGGGCACTGACGGGGGATGATAGTGAAGAAATGTCGAAAGCCCCAAGAGTCCACCATCGCCCGATAATCGCTGTGCAGAGCCGCGTAGAGGGAGTAGATGTTGAACCAGTTGCCCCTCGGCTGGGTAAACTCAGGTACCTGGGGCAATCTCCAAGGGGTCAGTCCGAATAAAAGGAGAATTGAGAAATTGAGAATAAAGTCAGAATAGAGCTGAATATACCTCGTTAGCCACTAGAGATGCTGAAGGGTGACGACTGAGATCCCGACCCAAAAGATCGGGTATCTGCACAAAGGCGCCAGAAGAAGCCTGATGAGCAGATGGAGCCGGTGTGCTGGAGGATGGCCCCTCTGCCGCGACCTCCGGAGGGACAGCCTCCTCAACGTCCGGATGACCAGGACGAATGACAGCCTCCGTCAAACGACGAGCCTGACGGGTCCGAGGAGGAACAGGAGTGGGTGCAGCCCTACGACGGCGAACACCCGAAGTCCGAGAGGCGGAGGAGCTACTGGGCGCATCACGATCCATAGCTGGAATAGAACGGGCGAGAAAGAAGGTAAGTTTCCTTTTAAAATTATGTAATGAACATTCTAAATTTCTAGCCTCATCATATGATTAATGCAACATGATGCATGTTTATAATAGAAAAAAAAAAAAATCGGCAGAGTTCCGTTTGTAAAATGGACATCCCAGGCATAAGCCAAACATGCTTTCCATCAAATCAAAATCTCAAACAGATCTAAATTGCATTCATATATGTAATTACAGCATGTAATGCATGATTTTATTGCAGAAAAGGAATAACAATATGTGGGACCGCCTCAAGAACATAAAATAGGACTCACACAGTTGATACATAGCATGTATATATGATGGTACAGTGCATAAACATTGTAAAGCATACATTTTATCTCTAAACGTGCAAATAGTCAAATGTATAGCAAAACATTGACGAAATTGAAAAGTGACCGGTCAAAGTGTTACCTGTAGCGCGTAGATCGATCCTACCGGAACAGTTTTTGCAGGAAAGTTGAAAAAATCGACAAAAAGCCCTTGCGAACAAGAAAAATCGAGAGAATCTCTTTGGATTACAAGTTGAAAGTGACAGATCTGGAGGAGCCGCGTTGGTCTTAAGGCCCGATCATGGCCGCAGATGTATCTGCGGCTGGCCCTGGTGGGTCCCACCTTGCTCCCTTGCAGCCATTTGACGTGTTGAAGTGAAAAGTTTACGCGATGGGTGACCGGCGACGATACCCGGCCCCGACATGACGATCGACCGGCGACGATAACCGGCGATCACGAGATGGATGACCGGCGACGATAACCGGCTCCGACAAGATAACCAACCGGCGACGATAACCGGGGGTTACGCGATGGGTGACCGGCGACGATACCCGGCCCCGACGAGACGATCGACCGGCGATGACAACCGGCGATCACGAGATGGATGACCGGCGACGATAACCGGCTCCGACAAGATAACCAACCGGCGACGATAACCGGGGGTTACAAGATGGGTGACCGGCGACGATACCCGGCCCCGACGAGACGATCGACCGGCGACGATAACCGGCGATCACGAGATGGATGACCGGCGACGATAACCGGCTCCGACAAGATAACCAACCGGCGACGATAACCGGGGGTTACAAGATGGGTGACCGGCGACGATACCCGGCCCTGACGAGACGATCGACCGGCGACGATAACCGGCGATCACGATATGGATGACCGGCGACGATAACCGGCTCCGACAAGATAACCAACCGGCGACGATAACCGGGGGTTACGAGATGGGTGACCGGCGACGATACCCGGCCCCGACGAGACGATCGACCGGCGACGATAACCGGCGATCACGAGATGGATGACCGGCGACGATAACCGGCTCCGACAAGATAACCAACCGGCGACGATAACCGGGGGTTACGAGATGGGTGACCGGCGACGATACCCGGCCCCGACGAGACGATCGACCGGCGACGATAACCGGCGATCACGAGATGGATGACCGGCGACGATAACCGGCTCCGACAAGATAACCAACCGGCGACGATAACCGGGGGTTACGAGATGGGTGACCGGCGACGATACCCGGCGACGACGAGATTTTCGACCGGCGACGATAACCGGCGATCACGAGATGGATGACCGGCGACGATAACCGGCTCCGACAAGATAACCAACCGGCGACGATAACCAGGGGTTACGAGATGGGTGACCGGCGACGATACCCGGCCCCGACGAGACGATCGACCGGCGACGATAACCGGCGATCACGATATGGATGACCGGCGACGATAACCGGCTCCGACAAGATAACCAACCGGCGACGATAACCGGGGGTTACGAGATGGGTGACCGG
Source organism: Aralia elata (assembly GCA_034770075.1). NCBI lineage: Eukaryota > Viridiplantae > Streptophyta > Magnoliopsida > Apiales > Araliaceae > Aralia > Aralia elata. Next base: position 383,087 of record JAVJAP010000078.1, read on the forward strand.
CGACGATACCCGGCCCCGACGAGACGATCGACCGGCGACGATAACCGGCGATCACGAGATGGATGACCGGCGATGATAACCGGCTCCGACAAGATAACCAACCGGCGACGATAACCGGGGGTTACGCGATGGGTGACCGGCGACGATACCCGGCCCCGAACGAGACGATAGATTGAAAGAGTGAACCCAAAGACTAACAAACACGGTCAAGGGGTTGATACATTGACACTCTTACGAATGTCTTGCATGCATTACATCTTATGTTGTATCATAAGCTATATGTGTCGCATCACGTATGTACTGTCATTCTTACGCACTGTCATTCATGCATCGAGTGTCTATTCTTTATCCTGTTCATTTCATTTATCATTTCATAAACATGATAAAGAGGGGCAGCTGTAGACACCCAAATTTTGCGTTTCCTTCTACTAACCATGACAGGAGGGCGAAATCGTCAATTGAATCGGCTTGCGGGAGCAAAGGAGCGGGCACAGGGGCGAGCGCCCGGCACCGCCGCAATGTTTTGGGGCAAACCAAGCTTACATGACAATAAAGCCGTCCGAGGCAGGCATTTCCGAATGAGGTGGCACGTCTCCCGGAAATTCCCGGACTACGGAATACAAGCCTGTCAGCGAAAACCAGCGTCACGGCACGGAAATCGAGGCGTGGCACGAAAATTGAGAAAGTCAAGCCCGCCAGTCGCGGATAGATCTGCGGCCAAATGAGTGCGCCAGCACGGAAACCAGCAAATCAGCACTACCAGCTGAGTGCGATGGGAGGCGAGCCAGCTGGCCAGCCTATTTAAGCCAGCTTCGGGCAGCATACAGGAGGTTCAGCAGTTTTGGAAGAAGAAGAAATTCTGCAGCAGCAAAAAAACACGGAAATAGAGAGAAAATAGCTAGATTTTGCAACAAAATAGGGAGAAAGAAGAAGAAAAAAAGAGTGGAATTAATTCTTTTGAGTTTGATTGTATCAAATACATCCTTTATCCTATTCAAATACACAAGTTCACATCCATTTGAGATCAATTGCAAGGTGAAAATTTCTATTTGTTCTAGCAATTCATGTCCTATTGATTTGGGTAAATTAGATATAACTTTCGTGTATCTTGTTGAACAATCATGGATTAGGGATTATTAGTGAGGGTTCCATTGGAACAAAATTCCTCCTAATAACCCGAGGATATCCAATGGATGAAATTTCTAGCTTGTTTGTGATAATTTATTGGGTGTAATTTATTTAGATTTGTCATTTCCGGATATCATGGCATATTAGATAAATCCGGGTTGGTTAGTTATGTAGTATTCGTTGTGTGGGCATGTATTAATCTCGTGTGAGCCTAGGAATGTGACCCCGTGGTCCAAATCCGATGATGGACGGTATGATGTATGTGATAGATTCAAGATGCTCGTTTTGTAACATGTAATCGTCGGGCCCTTAAAACGATGCTAAGGCGAGAATCGGATTTAAGGCCCCCGTCATAGTGAAAAGATGGGATTGTAGGCGTTTGGGGTTTATTTTGATGGCTTACATGCCCATGAATAACCCCGCGCTTTTTATTGCTTTATTTGATTTGTGACACCAAAAAAATTGATTTCAAAACTAAAACAATGAAGACTTTCATAAAATCAATCAAAGTAGGATATTAGAATCACGAGGTTAAAATTTGAGAAGTGCTAATGAATGTCGATTCCTATCTAACGAAAAAGCTAAAGAAAATCGTTTTCAAACATCACACAAAATGATTTTGCAAATAAGTAACGTTTTATTAAATCTTTGTGCATGGGGTGAAAGAGATTCTAGAAATTGCCCGATCGTTTCACGAAAGCAACGTATAGATCTCGATTCCTATTTTGACGAAGGTTTAAAACTCTTGTTTTGCCAAAACGACACTTAATGAAAAAATCTCATAGTTTTGGACAATTAAAATCAAACCTTTCTCATAAAGAATAAAGCTTTCTCGTGTATACCGAAAAGACATTCCGAAGTGTTCTCAAAATTAAAACACGATTTTCCCTAAAATCCAAATGATTCTTTCATATAAATTCACCACAACATTCACATAGGTACACACACACACACACGCGCGCGCCTACACACACATTCATGAATTAAAGGATAGGAAAGCATCAAGATTGCGGTAACCGTGTTTCACGGAAGTCGAGGGGTGCCTAACACCTTCCCCTCACTTAAGCAAGCCCCCGAACTCTATGAATCTCAATTCGCAGACCAAATTAATTCGGAGTCACATATGAGCCAGCGATTTACAAAAGAACGAAAACTCGGATGAGTTGGTACATCCATTTCAAATATACCAACTGGCGACTCTGGTTAATTGGCTCATCATAAAAAAGCGAATCTTTCAAAACCCCGTCGACATTAATGCCGACCTTTTCCAAAATTCATATAAACAAAAGGCTAAGAAAATTGGAAAAGACAAAAAAGGACAAGCGGATGAACCCGGCGTCGACAGTGAACACCGAATTCGAGGTTAGGAAACCCGGATTTGGGGGTGTCACAGTACTAATCAGGGCAATCAAAATTATAAGTGTTATAATTGTGGCGCAACAGGTCACATATCTAGAAATTGTCCAAAGAATAGGAATCAAACCAGGGGAGGAAATCAAACCACAAATAACACCCTCAAACCAACAGTAGCAGGAGCTGAAGGCCAGAGTCGTCCAACCGCTAGAACATTTAATATGACGATGAGGGATGCTGTTGCTTCACAGGACGTGGTGACAGGTATCATCCCTATTGATACTTTAAATGCGTATGTGTTGTTCGACTCTGGTGGCTACTTGTTCATTTGTGTCTAATACCTTTGCTACCAACTTGAATATGCCAATGCGAAGAGACTTAGGACATACCTTTTAATGTAGAGATTGCAAATCGAGAGATAATTCCCGTTAAAACTGTATATAAATATTGTAATGTAGAGATTAAGGGACACAAGTTTCTTGTGGACCTCTTTCCTATACAGCTAGGGGAATTCGATATAATCTTAGGCATGGATTGGTTGGTTAATCATAATGCAATGATTGACTGACATCGGAAACGTGTAAACCTGTGTTGACTAAGTCGAAGTCAAAGGTAGTGTTCAACGGTGGTTGTTCACCTAAACGATCTCGATGATGCTTGACAGTGATGCAAGCAAAAAAGATTGCTTAGGAAAGGTTGCACAGGTTATTTGGCATATATAGTAGATACTCGAAAGGAAGGAGCAAAGCTAGATCAAATACCTGTAGTTAGAGAATTTCCTGGATGTGTTTCCAGATGATTTATCAGGTCTAACCTCCGGATAGGGAGATCGAGTTTGTTATCGATCGATCTTGCACCTGGTACGACGCCAGTTTCGAAGGCAACCGTACAGGATGGCCACCAGTAGAGTTGAAGGAGTTACTTGTCACAGTTACAAGAACTCTTAGACAAGAAATACATACAACCTAGTGTTTCACCTTGGGGAGCACCGATGTTGTTTATCAAGAAGGATGGAACTTTAAGGTTATGCGTTGACTATAGAGGAATTAAATAAGTTGACCATAAAGAACAAATATCTTTTACCACGAATTGATGATTTGTTTTGACCAGTTGAAAGGGGCCGAACACTTTTCGAAGATCGACCTACGATCAGGTTATCATCAGTTAAAGGTAAGAAAAGAAGATGTGCCGAAGACAGGGTTTAGGACACGCTACGGACATTATGAGTTTCTTGTGATGTCTTTTGGATTAACAAATGCGCCGGCAGCATTCATGGACTTGATGAACCGAGTGTTTAAATCATGCTTAGACAAATTTGTCGTAGTGTTCATCGATGATATTTTAGTATATTCGAGAATAAAGGAGGAGCATGCTGAACACTTAAGGAGCGTATTAGAGATATTACGCAAGGAACAACTTTACATAAAGTTTTCCAAGTGTGAGTTCTGGTTGGAAAGAGTCCAGTTCTTGGGTCATGTAATTGACAAGAATGGAATAGAGGTGGATCCAGCAAAGATAGAGGCGGTTGTGAATTGGGAACAACCAACAACTCCAACAGAAGTACGAAGTTTTCTCGGTTTAGCAGGGTACTATAGGCGTTTTATACAAGATTTTTCAAAAATAGCAACCCTACTAACCAATTTAACTAGAAAGACGGTAAAGTACGTCTGGACAGATAAATGCGAAAAAAGCTTCCGAGAGTTGAAGAAACGATTGAGCATGACACCAGTGTTATCTTTACCAGATGATACAGGAGGTCTTGTCGTTTATAGTGATGCATCACACAAGGGATTTGGGTTGTGTGTTAATGCAACATGGGAAGGTGATTGCGTATGCCTTACGACAACTCAAAGATTATGAAAAGAGGTATCCTACGCATGATCTTAAGTTAGCTGCGGTAGTAATTTGCCTTGAAAATATGGCGGCATTACTTTGTACAGGGAAAAGTGTGAGATATACACAGATCATAAAAGTCCTGAAGTATATTTTCCCGCAGAAAGAGTTAAACATGCGGCAAGAGGAGATGGCTAGAATTGATAAAAGATTTTGACTGTGAAATCTTATATCATCCAGGGAAAGCCAACGTCGTAGCAGACGCGTTAAGTAGGAAGAATCAAGAAAAGTTGAACATGATAACAAATAACGAGGTATTGATAAAAAGGTTTGATAAACTTGAGATCGAGGTAAGAGTTCCAGTGAATTCTACCCAAAAGTTATTTGTTGTGGAAAATGGTTCAACTTTGTTGGAGAGAGTCAAGAGACTACAGGAGACGGATGCAGTGTGTCAGAAGTGTAAGACTGAAATAACCCATAAGAAGAATAACAAATTCAGAATGGATAAGGATGGAGTACTGAGGTACGAAGATAGAATTTGGGTACCCCAAGTACAAGAATTGAAAGATGAAATATTGAATGAAGCCCATAGTTCTAAGTTCGTTGTACATTCAGGTAGTACAAAAATGTACAAAGATTTAAGCCGACACTTTTGGTGGTTTAACATGAAAAGAGAAATAGCAGAGTGGGTAAGTAAATGTTTAACATGTCAAAGGGTTAAAGCTGAACACCAAAAGCCGAGTGGACTATTACAACCCTTAGAAATTCCTGAGTAGAAATGGGAACATATTACCATGGATTTCGTAGTTGGATCTCTCCCAAATACACAGAAATGGTCACAATGCCATTTGGGTAATTGTAGATCGTCTTACCAAATCGGCTCATTTTCTACCCATAAAAGTCAACTTCAGTCTTGATCAGTTAGCCAAACTTTACATCAATGAAATTATTTCTAGACATGGAGTCCCTGTTTCTATAGTATCAGATTGAGACCCACGATTTACTTCAAATTTTTGGACAAGTCTCCAGAAACATTTAGGAACCCAGTTGAGATTAAGCACAACTTATCACCCACAAACTGACGGTCAGAGTAAGAGAACCATTCAAACATTGGAGGACATGTTGCGCACTTGCATCATGGACTTCAAGGGAAGTTGGGAAGATCAGTTACCTTTGGTAGAGTTTGCCTACAACAATAGCTATCATTCCAGCATAGGAATGCCACCATTTGAAGCTCTGTATGGAAGAAAATGTAGGACGCCTTTATGTTGGGACGAGGTCGGTGAGCGACAAATGCTAGGACCTGAAATAGTTCAACAAACCGCTGAGTAGTTCGAATTATACGAGGAAGATTGCAAGCGTCTCAAGATCGACAAAAGAAATATGCGGATCAACACAGGAAGCTACAAGATTTCGATGTCGGTAGTCACGTGTTTTTAAAAGTTTCTCCGTGGAAAGGTAAAATACGTTTCGGCAAGAAGGGAAAATTGAGTCCGAGATTCATTGGACCATTTCAGATATTAAGAAGGATAGGTGAAGTAGCTTATGAGGTAGCCTTACCTCTTGAGTTAGAACATATCCATAACGTCTTTCATGTGTCTGTGTTACGACCATACAAACCCGATTATAAACACGTTATAGATTACGAGCCTATTCAGATCGAAAAAGATTTATCATATGAAGAAGTTCCTATTGAAATCTTAGATAGGAAAGAACAACATCTACGCAATAAAGTGATACCTTAAGTTAAAGTTATTTGGAGGAATCAAAACATAGAGGAAGCTACGTGGGAACTCGAGAGTAAAATGCGAGATAATTACCCACACTTGTTTTTATAATCTGTACTGTAATTTTGAGGACGAAATTCTTATTAGTGGGGGTGAATGTAATATTCTGAACCCTAATAAGATTTGTATATGTAAATTATGTGTTTATTAAATGAAAATTCTTATTCCGACTCTGTGTTATGTGATGATATATTCTGATGAACGGCTGTTTTCAGGTAATCTTTGGGAAACTTAAATACGATTCGAAAACATTATCGTATACGTTTAGAATTAGAACGTATAACGAAAAAACTAGATATCGAAAAGTTTAAAACCTTAAACCCTAATGAGATTTGAAGTTTGTAACATATGTGCTTAATAAAGATTGGAATGATATTTCGAAGCAGGTGTTTTGTGATTATATCATGTAAAAGATAAATTTGGTTAAATAAAATTTTTTGGTCAAGCTGCTTAGTCGTGCTTACATTGACAAAATGATTTGTCGTGCTTTCCACAATTTCACCAAAAAGCATCCTGACAAATTATTTTTAGTAAGCTGTTGTGTCGTGCTTAAAATGATATAGTGCTTTGTCGTGCTTACGCTGACAAGCTGCTTTGTCGTGCTTATATTTTGTCGTGCTTACGCCTGGCACACGCTAGCTTACGTCTGGCACACGCTAGCTTACGCCTGGCACACGCCAGCTTACGCCTGGCACACGCTAGGTACTAAAGTGTAATTAACCTAGGTACCAAAGTGTAATAAACCGAGCCCCTAACGTGCAATTAGTGAAACTTGGTTTTTCTATAAATAGCAAGCTCAGTTCATTCATTCCTTACTATTTTTCAAGAGCAGTTCAAGAGCAAAAACATTCTATATTTATATTCTGAGAGATATTGTGAGATAAAAATTACTTTTTAAGCATCGAAGCGTTGCGCGATTGGAAGTAAAGCTAGCAACTAACAAGAGGTACTACTCTAGTGGTTATTATTTTTCATTTTTCTTTATATAATATTTAGTAAAAATATACTCTTATAAGCAGGTAATATATGCCCAAATTATTTTAAAGTATATAGTACAAAAGTTCTATTTTTTAAGCAGTTATAAATGTCCAATTTTTATTTCTCTTATATATTAGAAAATATACTTTTATAAGCAGTTACTATGTCCGAATTTCTTCAACTATTTAGTAAAAAATATTCATTTTATAAGCAGTTGATAATGTTGAAATTTTCTCAAATATAATAGACGAATATTCATTTTATAAGCAGTTATAATGCTTAAATTTTCTCAAATATAATAGCCGAATATTCATTTTATAAGCAGCTATAATGCCCGATTTATTTCAACCATAGTAACCGAATATTTTTCAAGTAGTTATAATGCTCAATTTATTTTAAATATAGTTGAAAAATATTCATTCTGTAAGCAGTTATAATGCTAAAATTATTTCATATATTGTAGAAGAAGTCTAATTTATATGCGGTTATGATACCCAAAATAAAACTTAAAAGATTTAATCGTTAAACGCTTATTTGTCTACATAAACTTATAATCGTGTAGGATTTACGACGAACGTTTAGACCGTTATATTAACTGTAAAAGATATACGATGCAAGTCTTCTAACCTTGTTACATTTAAGCAAGTCTATTACATCTTGCTATCAATTATTGTGAAGTTATTGCTTCTTGTTCAGCATAACTTAAGAAATGAATCATTATTCATATATTGTTTATTCGAGCGTAAATTGTTGTGTCAAACCAAATTATTTTGGTACGACATCTTATACTGAGAAATGGAACACCTTGATGGAAGGTGAACTGAAATACCTTGATATAAGGTGCCGGTAAATGTTGATTATATATTGTAGACACCCAAATTTTGCGTTTCCTATACTAACCTTGACAGGAGGGCAAAATCGTCAATTAAACCCAGCCTACGAGACGGAAGGTGGACATAAGTGCGAACACTCAAAGCCACTACGACGACTTGCGATCAAGGCTGACACGACAATGGGCGAAGCAAGCACCCATGAATGATGTGGCACTGTTCCCAGCGGTTCCCGGACTGCAAAATGCAAGCCTTTCAGCGGAAACCAACGGTACGACACGAGAATCGAAGTGAAGTATGGAAAACGAGAAAATCAGCACAGCCAACCGCAGATCAATCCGCGGCCAAGGACGGAACTCGAGACGATACGAGACTCGAGCGGGGGAAAACCAAGGCCAGCCGCAGATCAATCTGCGGGCAGCCGCAGATCAATCTGCGGGCAGCCGCAGATCAATCTGCGGGCAGCCGCAGATCAATCTGCGGCTGCTTAGGGCAACCCTTTATCAAGTCAGTTTTCATCCAGAAACAAAAAAGGGAGAGGAGGTGGCAGCAGCTCGAAAAAAGAAGAAGAAAACAGCAGAAAAGAAGAGGAAATCAAGAGAGAAAAGAGAGAAAATAGTGAGCAATTGTATCCATTTTGTGAGATTATATATCATATATTATCTACTCTACTCAATATACAAGTTCATACATATTGTGAGGATCATTTGCAAGGTGAAAAACCCTTTGTTATAGCATTATGTTATACCATTTTTGTTAAGCTTTTTGTCATCCGAATTACCTTAAATGTAGTTTTTCTTACATGTTATTGTGGAGCCATGGATTAGGGACTATTAGTGAGGGGTCTCATCGGAACGAAATTCCCCCTAATGGCCCGATGATATCCGTTTGATGTAATCTTTAGCTCATTATAATGATGTATCGTGCATAGACTGTTTAGATTGCTATTTTAGGATATTGTGGGTTGTGTGGCAATTGTGGATGTGAGCCTAGGAACGCGACCCCCCCTCCCAGTGTCCAAAAATCCGATGATGGACAATGTTGATGTATGTAATCCTTTATTGTAAATTGTAATCGTCGGGCCCTTAAAACGATACCAAGTTGAAAATTGGGTTTAAGGCCCCCGTAATAGTGAAGTATGTGATTGTGGGCGTTGGGGTTATTTGGATGGCTTACATGCCCCATGAATAGCCCCCAATGCATTTTAATGCTTGATTTGATTTACAACCTAAAATTGATTTCAAAGCTAAAAGATTAAGATTTTCATAAAATCAATCAAACTAGGTTATTAGCATCACGAGGATAAGAAATTGGGAGGGCTAATGAATGTCGATTTCTATTTAAACGAGAAGGCAAAGAAATATCGTTTTCCAAAACATCACACAAAATGATTTTATAAATAAATGGCGTCTTATTAAATCGTTGTGCATAGGGTTAAAGAGATCCTAGAAATTGCCCATCATTTGAGTTACGAAGGCAACATATAGATCTCGATTCCTATTTTGACGAAGGTTTAGAAAACTCTTGTTTTTGCCAAAACGACACCTAATGAAAATCTCATAGTTTTTGACAATTGAAATCAAAACCTTTCCCATAAAGAATAAAGCTTTCTCATATAAACCAAGTGACATTCTAAAGCATTCTTAAAAGAAAGCACGACTTTTCATCAAAACCCAAATGGTTTCTTCATGCAAACTCACCACGACATTCACATAGGCACACACACACACACGCGCACATACACATACACATTCAAGAATTAAAGGATAGAAAAAGCATCAAGATTGCGGTAACCGTGTTTCACAGAAGTCGGGGGGTGCCTAACACCTTCCCCTCGCTTAAGCAAGTCCCTGAACTCTATGAATCTCGGTTCGCAGACCAATTTATTCGGAGTCACACATGAGCCAACGATTTACGAAAAATGAAACTCGGATGAGTTGGTACATCCATTTCAAATATACCAACTGGCGACTCTGGTTAATTGGCTCATCATAAAAACGATCTTTCAAAACCCCGTCGACATTAATGCCGACCTTTTCCAAAAAATCATCTAATCAAAAGGCAAAAATTGGAAAGGACTAAACAATCGCGAAAGAGGCGATTCCTCCCGGCGTCGACAGCTGGCGACTCTGCCGGGGAACATTAGAGGGCTTAAGCCGCGTTTAAATCTTGATGCTATCCTATCCTTAAAAAATTCATGGATGTATATGTGCGTGCGATATTTTGATTTTTTTACCTTTTGTTGTGTGAATGTGTGTTTTGTCCAATAAATGAATGATTGGATGGAATTGCTTTACTTTAAAGTAATCATTTGCATACGGTGAGGACGATGAATGTGAATGTATGTTGAGAGTGTACCTCCTCCTGAGGCAAACCTGTCGGTTGCTTATTACTGGACTCGAAGGGGCTGCTTCCTGGAGATGGCTCAGGAAACGCACCACCCAAATCTGCTCCAATCGAAAGGGGTCAGACGAGTAGATTGCGAAGATTTGGGGACCTTCATGCCGAAAAGCCCCCGAGAGTAACCCTAGGGTAGGTCAGCCTCTGATAAACCTAACGAAAGGGAAGCTTCTTCATGCCCTTCTATCATTCAGTCAAATAAATAAATGTCATACAACTGTCATACTATCATCATCATAATACTGACATGTGGTTACGTCACCTGCACATATAAAAAGAATACTGACATGGTTTTGCAGGAAGGCAATCCATGCCACGAACCAAGGTTTGCTAAAACTTCTAAATACTATCCTGTCATTAAACATTGACCTTGTTTTGCAGGATAAGATTAGAGAACCTAAAAACAAAAAAAAAAAAAAAGAAGAAGAAGAAATAGTAATAATCATGCATCAGTGTTGACATGCATCTGCCAACTTGTAACTGGCACAATACTAAGAGGCCGTAAAGTCCATACTCCATCCATCCAAATGGCAGAGGTCGATAGCCATGAAATTACAGTTCTGCCACTCCAACAATACGGTCGAATACGAGGGATTCATCCTAAGACTGAGATTAGCCCTGGGAATGGGAATCAAAAGGATGATAGTAGTTGGAGACTCCGAATTGGTCATCCGGCAGACCACGGGAATATACAGCACCAAAGGGCATAAACGGGACCTAGCTACGAGACTGCTGAGATATCTGGAAGCCAAAGAAGCCCACAGACAAATGAACGAAGTACATAGGCGATGTGTGCGGAGCCCATATGAGCAGAACATTTTTTTGGCAAAGAAAATCATGTGAACGGGTCACTACTGGCTAACCACGAAAACTGACTGCAATACTCATGTCAAGAAATGCCATCAATACCAGATCCATGCCAATGCGATCCATGCACCTCCTAATGAGCTCCATTGCTTGACCTCACCGTGGCTAATTGGACCGTGCAGCAGGTGATATCCAGGAAGGGATGAATCCAGGAGTATGGCAGTGAATCCCGGGCAGTAGAGGATCAATGGGTTTTAAAATTCTGAGTTTTATTTCAAATCCCTGCACGTTCATGTCATTTTGTCAGTTATCCAAAAAGAAGATCATGTGCTGAAATATTTTATATATATGACAAGCATTTTTGTTTTATGTCAGGTACCCCGATTTGAGGCATTATAGCCTGACAAGCGATAGGCCAAATTTGAAGGAGGATCACTATTTTGGTATAGAGCTAGATTTCGATCTGATGGGGATTGAGCAGGACGAGACAGATATCGACAATACGCCTGACGAGATCAAAGGAGGGGTCGAAGATAAACCCAAACCCGACTTAGACCAAACCATCGCCACCAAACATCAGAACCCCTAACGATCACAAAGAACCCGGAGTAGGGGCAAAGTCGACCCAAAAAAATATATATATATATATATATATAGCCGAGTTATTGAGCCTGTATGGAGATATGCTCGCTTGGTCCCATGGCGACGTGATTGGATTGTCCACAGACGTTATAGGACATCGACCGCCCATCAAGGAGGGTTTCCGACCAATTAAGCAAAAGTTGAGAACGTTGAAGCCTGAATGGAGGTTGAAAGTAAAGGACGAGATTATCAAGCGGTTTAAAAGCAGGAATCATCACGGTGTCTATTTACCCTGAATGGCTTTCCGACAGAATCCCAGTACCACAGCCTGGAGGAGAAGTAAGGGGCCGCATCGACTATAGAAGTCTGAACGATGCCCTCAAGGAGGAGATATATGACAAATTCAAGATCAAACATTTTGATTTAGTCATTTAACCGGCCCAAAATGAATGGGGCAGTAGGGGCTGCAAATAAAACACAAAGACGATCATGGGAAGAATGTCCGCCAATCATCGGGGATGGCCGGATTTATTGTCGCTCACACCCTGTTTGCCTATCGAACCTCAGTTCGCAACATTTGCAGGGGCAGCCCCTTACGCATCTCCCGGGCCATAACGACAAGAGGGTACGATCCCAGAAATTCAAAATAAACGATTTAGTCCTCAAAAGGATCACGCCCTGCCAAGACGAAGCTATGGGGAATTTCGCTCTAAATTAAAAGAAGCCGTCACGATAAAAAAATCCTCTCTAGGGGAGCCCTCATCTTACAAGGAATGGACGGGAAGGCGTTCCCCCGCCCGTTAATGCTAACTCTGTGAAACAACTCTGTGATCTAAAAAAAAAAAATAATCTCAAAAGTCAAAAATCCCCCAAACCTTTCAACAAGTCAAAGGACCGGATCTTTTGTCAGCCCAGCGAGATACCGATGCAACCAGTACGAGGGAGATCACAAGAAAAGCAATTTAACACTGGGGCATTTGTCAACTACCCAGGAAATGATGACGTGCAAATTGGCATCCATGCAACAATCCCATCAACATGCACCATCATCATCAGATGCTACCTCATGTCAATTCAGAATTCAACGATACGATCATCTGTCATTTGTCAAGCATAGTTTTCCCGGGATACGATGACCCGCGTGAAAGGGGATTTTATTTGACTTGATAGGAATCGGATTAATTCTGACAAGCAACCGTGGAGCACGATCGTGAGTATGATTAGATGAAGAAGGCTACTCAACCTTTTGATCGGGTACAAAGCCTTAATTCAAAGCAACGTTTGCGACAGAATCGACCTCATGTGACAGTCTTCACTTTGCATTGCACAAACTTTCAGTTGTGGGGTATAAAACTATGACGACGTTGATGGAAATTAACACGTAGTCAGACAGTCAATAATTATCAAGCTAAAGTCAAGAAGTCAGACGATAAATGATCATCAAGCTAATGTCTCGAATCGTGGCCTGGGTTATTCGAGTAATTAAGCCCAAGGGGTGTCTCTACACCTGGTGCCCTAAAGCCATCTGGTTTGGGAGTCGCTGGCCCAACACTCATTACATGGGTAACTCAGAGCCTAAGAAAACGAGCATTACAGTAGAGGAGACCCGAGCAGATTCGAATCGTGGCATGGGCTACTCGAGATAATTAAGCCTAAGGGGGTGTCTCTGCATCTGGTTGCCCTAAAGCCGTCTGGTTTGGGAGTCACCGGCCTAAACACTCGCTACATGGGTAACTCAAAGCCTAAGAAAACGAATCTTGCGCAAGGTCAAGCAAAGAATGAACGGTGCAGACCACCCAGCTTGTCTCAAACCGTGGCCTTTGTTACTCGAGTAAATAAATCCGAAGGGGTGTCTGTACACCTAAATGCCCCAAAACCGTCTGGTTTGGGAGTCATTGGTCCAAAACTCGTTAAATGGGTAACTTTGAATAGCCTAAGAAAAATGAGACAAGTGAAGTGGGCTGATAAAAGAGAAAAGATAATATGAAAAAAACTCTCGGCCTTAAAACAAAAGGTCATGAAAGAGAAACCCCTACTGAATGCTGCATCGCACAGTGCACTTATCATATGACGTCAATCCTGCTAAGAACGTTGTCGAGAATGGAGACAGAATACCTTTGAAGAGGGGAGGTAGTTCTTTTGAATTCGACCGTACTCGCGTACAATGACCATGAATGCTTGAAGGTATTCTTATGATTTCATAACTCGTTAAATAGAAAATCATCAACTCACGAGGGAGTGAAAATAACTTCCAATCTGGTACATTCACGGTTCACAACTTGCTAGATTGTGCGATCAACAGATATTCAAATTTCATGGTGCTTTAACTACATTTACTCTTTTATTGAGATTATAATATATTTGTGTTGAACTAACACTAACGGCCCGAGCCTTCAGGTTTTGGCATTTGTTAGTCATCTGATATGCAGGATCTTATAGAGATGTGGATAACTCAGCACGGTCAAACATCGTGAGTTTTCGATAGAAATTCTTGGTAGCGACACGCGCCAAGGCAGGGGCAGTTAAGGAATCATGAAATGGAAGGAAGCTGAGGCTGCACAGAACTTCCCATCATTGGGCCTCTCCCCAATCCTGACTATCACTGCCTCAACATCCAAATGATCCACGTGGCATGAGCATATACAAGGATGATATAATGCGGGGACAACAGCATATCGGCCGTCAGAAATGATCAAAAGGCCAAGGAGCCCAAACATAGTTGTCGGTCATCACAAGAGAGCGAAACAGACTACCTCAACTCGATGAAAATGAAGATGACCAAGAACAGGCAGAGTACCAAACCAATGTTGAAGTCTAGAAACTACACTGCACGACGAGGCGTGATCCAATCAAATGTGGGCAGACGACGACGACTGTTGAATCGTATCATTTGACTAAACAGGGGTCATTTCTATCTAAAACATATGTTGTGCACATGCATCTGTCCATAACATATCTGCCGGATCATGCATAACATCTTTTTCATGCATACAGGTACGATCAAAATGAAAATCTTCAGGAAAGCACAAGCACGTCGCTTTCAACTTCACGAATGATCAGACTAGGATGGCTTTTACGGCATGGTACATGGACGATGTTGGTGGGAGATCCAGGACATGAAGCCGATCACACATCCCATTTCAAAAAAATCACTCAAATCTAATCAATGACCCCTGGGAAGGGCTGGTATCCAACCAATCAATGACCTGGGAAGGGCTGATATCCAACCAATCAATGACCCCTGGGAAGGGCTGGTACCCAACCAATCAATGACCCCTGGGAAGGGCGCGTAACCACCCAATCAATGACCCCCGGGAAGGGACGGGATCAACCAATCAACGACCCCTGGGAAGGGATGGTATCCAACCAATCAAAGACCCCTGGGAAGGGCTGGTATCCAACCAATCAATGACCCCTGGGAAGGGCTGAGATCCAACAATCAACGACCCCTGGGAAGGGCTGAGATCCAAACAATCAACGACCCCTGGGAAGGGGCTGAGATCCAAACAATCAATGACCCCTGGGAAGGGCTGGTATCCAAGCAAGAGCACCCTGGGAAGGCATCCAAGCAAACCACAACAAGGTGGTGAGTGAACCTGGGAAGGCATCCAAGCAAACCACAATAATGTGGTAAGCACCCTGGGAAGGCATCCAAGCAAACCACAACAAGGTGGGGAGTGAACCTGGGAGGGCATCCAAGCAAACCACAACAAGGTGGTGAGTGAACCTGGGAAGGCATCCAAGCAAACCGCAACAAGGTGGGGAGTGAACCTGGGAAGGTATCCAAGCAAACCGCAACAAGGTGGGGAGTGAACCTGGGAAGGCATCCAAGCAAACCACAACAAGGTGGTGAGCACCCTGGGAAGGGCTGAGATCCAAACAACTAACACCCTGGGAATGGCTGAGATCCAAACAACTAACACCCTGGGAAGGGCTGAGATCCAAACAACTAACACCCTGGGAAGGGCTGAGATCCAAACAACTAACGACCCTTGGGAAGGGCTGAGATCCAAACAATCAACGATCCCTGGGAAGGGCTGAGATCCAAGCAAAACCACGACAAATGATGACATCTGTAGAACTGTATCAAAAGACTGTGCAGGGGTCATTTTTCATCAATTTACATATTAAATGTTGTGTCACATGCATGAATACATGAAAATTTTTGTACGTGATCCATCGTGCAGGTTAGGTGTCAAGGTCCGAGCCTATCAGAATCAAAAGCGACGGCTGACAAGAACGATGTACGAGGACAATCGACCGGAGACGAGACCCGGCGATTACGATTGAGTGACCGGATACGAGACCCGGCACTCGCAAGACAATCGATCGGCGACGATAACCGGCGATTACGAGATGGGTGACCGGTGACTAAACCCGGCCCCGACAAGACGATCGACCGGCGACAATAACCGGCGATTACGAGATGGGTGACCGGCGACGAAACCCGGCCCCGACAAGACGATCGACCGGCGACGATAACCGGCGATTACGAGATGGGTGACCGGTGACGAAACCCGGCCCCGACAAGACGATCGACCGGCGACGATAACCGGCGATTACGAGATGGGTGACCGGCGACGAAACCCGGCCCCGACAAGACGATCGACCGGCGACGATAACCGGCGATTACGAGATGGGTGATCGGCGACGAAACCCGGCCCCGACAAGACGATCGACCGGCGACGATACCTGGCGGTTACGAGATGGGTGACCGACGACGAAACCCGACCCCGACAAGACGATCGACCGGCGACGATAACTGACGATTACGAGATGGGTGACACGGCGACGATACCCGGCCCCGGACAAGGACAATCGACCGGCGGACGATACCCGGCGGTTACGAGATGGGTGACCGGCGATGATACCCGGCCCCGACAAGACAATCGACTAGCGACGATACCCGGCGGTTTCGAGTTGGGTGACCGGCGACGATACCCGGCCCCGACAAGACAATCGACCGACGACGATACCCGGCGGTTACGAGATGGGTGACCGGCGACTATACCCAACAAGACAATCGACCGACGACGATACCCGGCGGTTACGAGATGGGTGACCGGCGACGATACCCGGCCCCGACAAGACAACCAACCGGCGACGATACCCGGCGGTTACGAGATGGGTGACCGGCGACGAGACCCGGCCCCGACAAGACGATCGACCGGATACGAGACCCGACGATTACGAGACGGTTGATTAGAAGACGAAACCCGACGACTAACAAATGCGGTCAGGGATTGATGCATTAACACCTTTATAAATGTTTTGCATGCTTTATATCTGGCGTCGCATCATAAGTTGTATGTGTTGCATCATCTATGTATTGTCATTCTTGTGCACTGTCATTCATGCATCGGGTGTCTATTTCTTTATCCTGTTCATTTCATTTAACATTTCATAAACATGATAAAGAGGGGCAGCTGTAGACACCCAAATTTTACGTTTCCTATACTAACCTTGGCAGGAGGGCAAAATCGTCAATTAAACCCAGCCTACGAGACGGAAGGTGGACATAAGTGCGAACACTCAAAGCCACTACGACGACTTGCGATCAAGGCTGACACGACAACGGGCGAAGCAAGCACCCATGAATGATGTGGCACTTTTCCTAGCGGTTCCCGGACTGCAAAATGCAAGCCTTTCAGCGGAAACCAATGGTACGACACGAGAATTGAAGTGAAGTATGGAAAACGAGCTCACCCCCCACCCAGAAAATCAGCACTAGCCAACCGCAGATCAATCCGCGGCCAAGGACGGAACTCGAGACGACACGGGACTCGAGCGGGGGAAAACCAAGGCCAGCGACAGATCAATCTGCGGCCAGCCGCAGATTAATCTGCGGCTGCCTAGGGCAACCCCTTATTAGGTCAGTTTTCATCCAGAAACAAAAAAGGGAGAGGAGGCAGCAGCAGCTCGAAAAAAGAAGAAGAAAACAGCAGAAAAGAAGAGGAAATCAAGAGAGAAAAGAGAGAAAATAGTGAGGAATTGTATCCATTTTGTGAGATTATATATCATATATTATCTACTCTACTCAATATACAAGTTCATACATATTGTGAGGATCATTTGCAAGGTGAAAAACCCTTTGTTATAGCATTATGTTATACCATTTTTGTTAAGCTTTTTGTCATCCGAATTTCCTTAAATGTAGTTTTTTCTTACATGTTATTGTGGAGCCATGGATTAGGGACTATTAGTGAGGGTCTCATCGGAACGAAATTCCCCCTAATGGCCCGATGATATCCGTTTGATGTAATCTTTAGCTCATTATAATGGATGTATCGTGCATAGACTGTTTAGATTGCTATTTTAGGATTATTGTGGGTGTGTGGCAATTGTGGATGTGAGCCTAGGAACGCGACCCCGTGGTCCAAATCCGATGATGGACAATGTTGATGTATGTAATCCTTTATTGTAAATTGTAATCGTCGGGCCTTAAAACGATACCAAGTTGAAAATCGGGTTTAAGGCCCCCGTAATAGTGAAGTATGTGATTGTGGGCGTTGGGGTTATTTGGATGGCTTACATGCCCATGAATAGCCCCAATGCATTTTAATGCTTGATTTGATTTACAACCTAAAGTTGATTTCAAAGCTAAAAGATTAAGATTTTCATAAAATCAATCAAACTAGGTTATTAGCATCACGAAGATAAGAAATTGGGAGGGCTAATGAATGTCGATTTCTATTTAAACGAGAAGGCAAAGAAAAATCGTTTTCCAAAACATCACACAAAATGATTTTATAAACAAATGGCGTCTTATTAAACCGTTGTGCATAGGGTTAAAGAGATCCTATAAATTGCCCATCATTTAAGTTACGAAGGCAACGTATAGATCTCGATTCCTATTTTGACGAAGGTTTAGAAAACTCTTATTTTTGCCAAAACGACACCTAATGAAAATCTCATAGTTTTTGACAATTGAAATCCAAAACCTTTCCCATAAAGAATAAAGCTTTCTCGTATAAACCAAGTGACAATTCTAAAGCATTCTCCAAAAGAAAGCACGACTTTTCATCAAAACCCAAATGGTTTCTTCATGCAAACTCACCACGACATTCACATAGGCACACACACACACACGCGCACATACACATACACATTCAAGAATTAAAGGATAGAAAAAGCATCAAGATTGCGGTAACCGTGTTTCACAGAAGTCGGGGGGTGCCTAACACCTTCCCCTCGCTTAAGCAAGTCCCTGAACTCTATGAATCTCGGTTCGCAGACCAATTTATTCGGAGTCACACATGAGCCAGCGATTTACGAAAAATGAAACTCGGATGAGTTGGTACATCCATTTCAAATATACCAACTAGCGACTCTGGTTAATTGGCTCATCATAAAAATGATCTTTCAAAACCCCGTCGACATTAATGCCGACCTTTTCCAAAAAATCATCTAATCAAAAGGCAAAAATTGGAAAGGACTAAACAATCGCGAAAGAGGCGATTCCTCCCGGCGTCGACATATATCAACACAAAATTGTAGGATGATATGCATACTCCTAGGATATTGGTTAGGCTGATCCCCTACCAGATATTCGGAATCAAGCGATTCTAAGTCATTGAAGACTGATAGAACTAATTGAAATATATGGTTCATGTACAGAACCCTTGTTATACATCATTGACCTCTTTCAAATCAAACACATTGTGTTTACATTTTCAAATGAACTTGCTGAGCATTTGTAGCTCATTCTTGCATATATCTTCTTTTGCAGTTTTAAACAATAATCCCGGTACTTTTGGGACAGACAAAGGAAAATGACATGTTTACTAGTTTTATTTACTGTTTTTGAATAATTCAAGTCTTTTATAAGGCTTTGTTGTAATAACTTAGTACTGAGAACGATGTAACCGAACTTAATGATATGTAATATATTATCATCCTTTATTACATTGAATGTAATGTCCAGGAATTTTAAACATTGTATCGAATTTATTTTTATAAATGAATTCGTTTTATATAATTTTATAAATTTAATTGGATCCATGTAAGCAGTATTATTCAAACTTATAAAATTATCCTAACTTTTAATTGCAAGAAAATGGGGAAAACTTAATTTATTTTACTATTATCGGATCTAAATAATTCGCATGAAGAATTATTGTTGAAATAAATATTATAAATAATTAATTAATTTAAGTAATTAATTCAATTCAAATATTAGGAGAATAATGTTAATAATTTTAAATAAACTAGTTGGGCTATTTTCTTTTATCTCAATTGACCCAATTTTTTTTTTTTATTTGAGTAAAGCCCAATCTCATTATATTTCCAATTGGGCCTGAGTTCATTTTCTTTATTTCCCTGTTGGGACGAACTTTATAGTAAGATGAGCCCATTTCCTTTATTTTCCGTTTTGGGCCATTTGTTTTAATATAGCCGGCCCAATCTAGTTTCCTTTCCAACCGGGTCGAACCCGTTTCTGTTAAGGCGGGTTGGATCTGTTTTGCTTAATAAGGGGTAACCGGCGAATTTGTTGGGAAGGGTTTCAAAGAAACGAAATCAATTTGGGGGAAAAACCAAATCCAAGGAAAATCGATTGAATCAAGCCCTCAAATCAACTGCCAAGCAAGGAACGATCGAAGCAAATCAATCGAGTCGGACGGTCGAAGGGTGAAGCCGGCGACAGCGTGAGTGACCAACGGTTGGAGCAGAGAAGGGCATCGACGACCGAGCAAACACGGGTTGGACCAAAGGTCCCAGAAATCCGGCGACACGACTGGTGGAGACGCACGGCTCGAGGGTGCCGGCCGACGCTAGCTGGGTGATTGATGGGGATGACCGGTTGTTGCCCTCTCCTTACCGTCAGTCATTGACCAGCTACTAAGGGTATTGCCCAAATAATTAGGGCAAGAGTTTCTCTATAAATTGGACCCTCAAATCCCTAAACCAAGCTGGCGAATCTCTGTTGTGCGTCCCAAATTAGGGTTTGAAATTAGACATTTGGGGTTCCAAATTAGAGAGAGGACAGAAGTTGCAGCAAGGGGGGGAGCAGGGGAGGCCAACAGGGGATGTCCAGTTGGGTCGTGTATTGCGGAAGAAGAAGGAAGACAGCAGCGCGATCAAACCTAAGGTATCAAATGGAGTCAATTGACTATGATAGTTGTTTGAATTTAGGTTATACATTGTATAATTTATAGCAGTGCCTTGGTGTGAAACTCAGCCGTGTATTATAATTTTTTTTGTTTGGTTTAAAAACCTGGTATCGAATGATGTTAATCTTGTTGGTTTTGATTCGGAGAAAACTGGTATTATGTTGTTCTTGTTTAGGTTTACAAGACTGCATTGTATTTTGGTTGGTTCATTGTGAATAAGAAACTGATGTTGGATTTCTTTCGTTTGGGAGTTGGTTCTGAATTTGGAAAAACTCTGTTGGGTTAATTATTTATCTGTATTGGACTAATGGTTTGATAATTGGTTGGGTTGCATTGTGTTGTGAACCTCTGTATGAGGACCATAAGGTTCGAGTAGCCTAAATTGGGTATAGGAATGAACTAGTGTTCAATATCGCCGATTCACAGTCTTGTTAGAAGCGAACACTAGCCCTGTTATGTTGTAATACCATGAAACCAATTATTAACTATACTGATACACAAATAAAAAAAAAATAATTATTACGTCATTATTATTTAATTAATATTAAATAATAATTAAGTAAAATTAATAAATTTAATTATTTATTATTTGATATCTAATAATAAATAAAGATTATAAATATTAAATATGAGTAAGATTAAATAAATAATTATTTATTATTTATTAATAAATAATAAATAAAGATAATAAATATTTAATTATTATTTTAAATAATAGTTAAATATAAATAAAGTTAATAATTTAATTATTTATTATAAATAAAGCTAATAAATAATTGATTATTGTTTAACTACTATTAAATGATAATCAAGTATGAATAACACTAATAGATTAATTATTTATTATTTATCCATAAATACTAAATAAAGCTAATGAACGTTTTGATTATTGTTCAACCATTATTAAATAGGTATGAACAATGGTTGATAAATAATTATTTATTATTTATCCATAAATAATAAATAAAGGTAATAAAATATTTATTTATTATTTATATCATAATTAGATATAAGTAAAGTTAATAATTATTTACCATAAATAATAAATAAGGTTAATAAATATTTAATTATTATTTAATTTTAAATAATAATTAAGTATAAGTAAAACTCATAAATAATTATTTACCCATTAATAACAAATAAAGATAGTAACCATTGAATTATTACAAGGTATAGGAAAGTTAATAAATGGTTATTTATTCTTTATCATATAGTACTAAATAAAGATAATATCTAATTATTAACTAATAATAATTAGGTATGAATAAAGCTAATGAGAATAATAATTACTTAATCATTAATGAAATAATGATTAAGTATAAGTGAGACTAATAAGATTATCTATGACCCTTAATAAATAAAGATAATAAGCACTCAATAATTATTTAATAAATATTTAATAATAATTAAGTGCGTGTAGAATTAATACTTTGAATATTTAATAAAGAACGAAGTGTAATAATTACTCAATTGCCCTTAAGGTGAATAGTAACTAAGTAAATAAAAGATTTAGTGAGAAGATCAACTATTATTTAGTTGTTAATCAAAATCATGTTAAGTTTATTATTTATTTTATAACTAAATGTATATGGAGATACTGTCTACGTGCTAAATAAATGGCATAAGAGAGTGTATTGATATACAATTTTGCGATGCTAATGGATGAACCAACTTTATCAACTGATAGGTTTATCCAAGATCAAATAATTAAAGCTAAAATTTATGTGTAGCTGAGTGAACAGGCAAGTTCTTCCTTACTCAACTTTTACATTGAGTAAATTTCTAAACCTTATGCACTGTTTTAATTCGTGCAAACAAGTATATATATATTGTTGCAAGTTACTCCTTAAGCTTGAATCTTATCTCCAAGCATGCTTTAAGTGGTCTAATTACTTTTAATATTATTTCACCTCTATGTATTTATGGACATTCGCATTCGTGCATTTGAAACTCGTATATTTATTAAAGTTCCGAGATTTAGGGACTATTCATAATTAAGTTTGGACCTTTGTTCGGTCAGACAAGTATGTGAAAATTTATAAAAGCTATCCGAACCAATCGAGGGTAAGGATTCTTAGACTGTATGAACACCCCTTTATTATAGGGGAGTACCCCATGTACCGTAAATAAGGTACAAATAACAGAGTTAAAATGTTATGCATATACATAGCGTACGCGAGGCTAATCCCCTCAAGTACTTATTCTGTATCCTGTATCCTGTGGGTCTACTAGCTATTGTCTCGTTTGTATGTTATTGTTCAAAGTCTACTTGACTATCAATTGTTCTAAAATCATTAATTGTTATTGCTTCTGATAATGATATTGTTGAATTCCCTTTCTATATTCCTTTTCATCATGATATATCCCTTTTTATTATTGGTATTTTAAAACTTGCTGAGGCAAACTCGTTGCTCATTCTTGCTATATCCATGGACTTCTATTTGCAGCCAAACCCGAGACAGTTCAGGGAAAAACAAAGGAAAGAATAGTAAAAAAAGATGAAGTGATAAACTTCATGTAGCCAAGACATTAAACATTATGTGCAGTTAATCATTGTTTAAATGTAATATTAAACCCTGTTTGGGTTACTTAGGGTATGGGATTTCATGAATGTATTAAGGTTATTGTATTCTGGGACTAGTAACACCTTGTGAAAGAACAACGTATGTTTAAGTATATATTCCGCCATTTTAGTACCATAATGTTGTTTAGAAGGGGTGAATGTTTGGTATCTGGGAATCGTGATGACCGGAATCCGGGTATTTGGAGGACCCTAAATTTGGGGGCGTCACAGGTTGGTATCAAAGTCTATAGGTTATAAACTTTAAGGATCGCGAAAAACCTAGGTTATAACCTTATAGTAAACTCGTATTGAGTGTTTAGGAGATAAATCGAGGAGATTTAAAAATTATGTGGTTTTTGATGAATTGGTGGGGAATTCCATCGAGTCCAAGTATGTTACCCAAAGAAATATAACTTCATTTCCTTCTTCAATGAATATATTTTATTGTTTGTACTAATGTTGATTTTCGGTTGTGATTAGTAGGATGGCTGGACAGGGCAGGGACTAGTTGGGACCCAGGAGGAGGAGGTATTCCATAGATATCCCAGTAGTTGCTGAGCAGGTTGGTGGGGTTATGCTCCATACTGCCCCAGGGGTACCCGCTAGAGGAGTCCGAGCCGGAGGAGGACTTACTCAGAGCGGAGCTACCAGAGGCCAGTGGTTAGGTTAGGGTGATGAGGGATTATGTCCGGTAGTCAGGGACCCTGATGCAGAGGAGGAGGACCCCGAGACCGGAGGGAGAGGAGCACACCTGCTTATGTGGGATGGCCATGGGGGTCCACTTGGCCGACGATATTAATGAGGGACTGACCAGCAGGACCGAGGAGCTGGTAGGATTCGGATAGGCTCATCTGGAGGAAGCAGAATCAGACCCACCAGATCCGAGAGGACCAGTTATAGAGACCTGGCCTATCAGCTTGAGCACGACTTGGGAGGTGGGCGAAGAAGTCCACAGCTACAAGGGCTAAACGAGTCTCTCAGCGCTAGCAGATCGGCTACCACTGCTACAATCAGCTAGTAGGCCGACGAAAAATGGCCTGAGTTGAGAAGAGAGGCTAGAGCAGAGGATCTGCAGATCGCCCACCTGAAGGGCCAAGCAGGAGGCCATGAAGTTCGGAGATTGGGCTAGAAGTTGCCATGTGAATGTCCGAGTGAGGGACGCCTGGGTCCAGGTAGCAGCAATGTAGAGGTTGACCTATTGGAGGACCAGTTATGAGAGCTAGGGGCGGTGAGTGATCGGGAGGGACCCTAGGTTATGCCCTAAGATGCAAGTCTACAGGAGGCCCCGGTTTTGTGGCGAGGGCGGATGTCTAGCCGCTCAAGTTCGTCGCAGGGTAGGGGATGGAAGCATTCTCTGGTCAAGCAGGCTCGGATCCGTCACGACATGCAGTGACTTGATATGATGGTTATCTTTGTCCTTTAGTTCAGTCAAGTTCCCACCTTTTGTTATATTAGCGAGAACGTATTCATGTGTTGATTTTGTGAAACTTTAATATTGTATTTAGACTTGGGGGTAGCAGTTTTTAAACCCCAAACTTTTGGTGTTTTTGAGGGATGGAAGGTTAGAAGATTCCCCACTTTTGTTCTTGGGGAAAAGATTATTGATGGATAGGCACCACAGTGGCGCATTTATAGAAGTATGCCACAGGTTTCGTCATTGTAACAAAAAACAGTGGTATATGAATATAAATGCAGGGATGTTTCACTTAAATCAAATGTGTTGATAGATATTTTAACCTTTTGATTGCTTATTTTAATGGAACATATTGGGTGATAAAATATAAAACCTATAGGTAAAAGTCAGCGAATTTTCCTTATCCAAAACATAGCCGCCAAGAGGACGACCACGAAACCAGAAAGGTTGAAGAATCAGAAAAGGTGAAGCTTGAGGAAACCCAAATTACAACCCAATTGAGGATGTTCGCGGAGATGCAGATGCTAGCGTAAGGATAGCCTTGCAATCAAGGAACCGCGCCACCAGGAGGAAACCCAACGCAGTAGGCCGAGCCAGTGCATTCAATCTGGCAAATTTCAAAGATTTCAAAAATTGGTTGGGACCACCCGAGGTTCAAGGGAACTCTTAAACCCCATCGAAGCGCAGGGACCCGGTATCGAGGAGGAATAGAAAAGGTACTTCGGATTGGTAAGCAAGGGGTGGACAGAGGAACATAAAAACAAAGCGTTGCTACCTTCATGTTAAAGGGCGAGGCAAACTGCTGGTGGAAATGCCAACATGGGGCCGATGTTGGAAGTGAGGCATTGTCATGGGAACGCTTTAAGGAGATGTTCTTGGTGAATTACTTTTTAAGAGAGCATAGAAACAAGTGATATGGGAGATCATAGTTCATGGAACCTAAAACAAGGATAACATGTTCCTGATGGGCTGATGTACGCGGCTTAAGTTTAATGAGTTTGGCAAGGTTTGTAAACTCACCCAAGTCAGCACAGAGGAAAGAAAAGCTCGTACTGGGTTTTAGAACAAGGGTTTGAAACCATGGGTTTATAACCGTTCTGTTGCAGTGTTGATAAATCAAGACATTTGAGCAGAATTGTTGGATGAGGCGCGATCATTGCCAGTGCGGGGTGGCAGTGAGGCCATGACAAAATACTATCTAGGAGGAAGAAGAAGGGACATGACGGGCCGAAGGCAGGAATGCGCAGCTGGGGGCAGTAACCACCACAAAACGTGAGAACTGGGGTCGAGAGTCAGTCCTCGGGGGAAATATAATCTGGATGGGGAGGTGATGAAGGACAGCTCAGGCAGATGCAAACAACTGTGGCAAGAAACCACACGGGAGGGATATGCCTATGGAAGGGGAAGAAGCGTGTGTTACCGTTGCGGGAAAACCTTGAGGCACATGGCACCCACAGTGCCCTAATAAGCGCGAAAGGAGGTTGTATTTCTCCTGTGGATCACCAGACCAACACCAGATCAAGGACTGTCCGTAAAGAGGAAAAAGCGACGCCGGGTAGAGTGGGCACCGAAAACAACAACAACTGTTGGTAAACAGCAATCGGGTTAGAACTACGGGCCACACATCCCAGTCAAGCCAAAACACGGCCAACAGCACGCTCATTTCAAACATGACTGTGCAGGA